>CM035408.1:124540988-124873488 GCA_020310875.1 Ceratopteris richardii
CCTATTTGGCTAGAATTTTTCAGCCCTTTGAACCTCAGTTGGCTGGTCTACATGGCCATAGTCAAGCGCACCATTTTGGAACAAAGGCATGAGTGTATCGAACACATCTTGTGAGCTAACTGTTGGCAGTTTTTTGCATTCAAGTAGAGGGAAAATTGAATTTTCAGCAAATACCACATCTCGACTCACAATAATTGTGTTCGTCAATGGATGGTACAACCGATATCCCTTACTTTCAGCACTATAACCAACAAATATACATTTCTTTGCCTTGTCATCAAGTTTGTGACGTTGTTCTGATGGCCCAAGAGCATATGCCAAACAACCAAACACACGAATATGACTAACCATAGGCTTATGACGATTCCAAGCCTCATAAGGAGTGATGACTCTCAATGCTTTTGTAGGGCAGCGATTCAACACATAGTTTGCACACATGACCGCTTCCATCCAAAACTTATGAGAAAGATGCTTTCCTTTAACCATACATCGTGCCATTTTAAGTAAAGTTCTATTTTTACGCTCGGCAACACCATTTTGTTGAGGTGTATATGGCACCGTACATTGATGTGAAATACCTCTTTCATGAAGAAAAGCATTAAACTCATGTGACATGTATTCACCACCACGATCTGTGCGTAGAGTGAAAAGCTTTTGTGAAGAAAAATTTTCAGCCATAGCTAAAAATGCTTTGAAGCAAGAAAATACCTCATTCTTTGCTTTCATAGGATACACCCATGTATGGCGAGTAGCATCATCAATGAAGGTAACAAAATATACATGCTTCCCAAAAGATGGAGTCTTAACGGGACCACATACATCACTATGAACAAGTTGCAATTTTCTTGTAGTGTGTGTATGACTATCTTTTGAAAAAGAAGCACGATGCATTTGCAACCTTCACATGCATGCTTTTCAATGGACTCAAGTGTAGGCAAGCCAATAACCATGTCCTTCTTTTGCAAGTAGAGCAAACTATTGAAGTTTAAATGACCAAAACTCCATTTCAGCCATGGAAGAAGTATGAGCAACTAAGGCATTCGAGGCAGCCCTCTTGTATGTATCCATGCGATACAAACCATCACATAATGTACCGGACATCACGATAACATCACCATTGCTGAAATCATGAACCATACACTTATCATCAACAAAGTGTACATGAAGTCCAGCTTTGGCAATCAACAGAATTGAAATTAACTTCTTCTTGATACAGGGCACATACAATGCATTTTTCAAGAGAATCACACCTCCATTTGCAGCCGTAAGCTCAATTTCTCCTACTCGAATGATAGGATAAGAGGCATTGTTTGCACACACCACATGTCCTCCTTTAGGTGCATCTTTCAAAGAGGCAAAAAATCTTTTGCATGATGTTATGTGCTTTGAAGCACCACTATCAAAGAACTAATCCGAATCAGCCTCAGTCACAACCATACATTTAGAATGTAAAGAAGCATCATAATGACATGTAACAACACATGCCCAAAAATCTTGAGCCATGTTAGCTTCATCATTCTTTGCATTTGCTGAATTTTCAGCAATAGACATGCCGGATTCCTTCTTCTTTTCATTGCATTTTGCAAGCTTTCTACACTCATCAATAGTATGACCAGCCTTCCGGCAATATTTGCATCTCTTCTTCTTTTGCAGATCACCATCATTAGAGGAATGAGTGGAAGAGGAAGCTTGAGGCTTTGGTTTTGATGAACCCAAAGCTGAACCATACTTGCTTTTCCCCTTTTGTGAGATAGCAAGTGCTTGCGTTCCCTCAATCAAACCACTCCTATTCACTCTAGATTTCTCTTCTTGCAAAAGAAGAGACACAACCTCATAAAATGCATATTGGGATTTCCTTTTGCAACCAAACGGAGTGTAGTAGCAAAGCTTTGAAAAGATTCCGGTAGTCCTTTCAACAATGTAGAAATGAGTGATGCATCTGGAATGATCTCATCTATGTTTGCCAATTGCTCTTTCAAATCCTTGATGCATGTCACATACACATCCACTGACTCATTTTCAGCCATACATACATCCTCAAGTTGCTTCCTCAAGTATGCAACACGTGCTTCATTACGCACGACATACAAAGAAGCAAGAGTATCCCATGCCTGTCGTGATGTAGAACATGACCGAATGTGTGGAACTATATGACGCTTCATTGAAAACGCAATCAAAGCATGAGCTTGAGCATCTTTTCCATCCCATCTAAGCTGCTCGTGTGTAGGTGGAGAAGGAGAAACCACTGTACTCGAAGAAGAAGCTCCATCTATGACAGTAGACTGTGAAGTAGAAGCACCTGCCGGTCTTCGATCTACATCTGCCACTATGTTCCAAAGTTGTTTTGCAACAAGAACATGCTTCATCATGTAAGACCACATCGGATAGTTGGTCCCATCAAACTTATCTTCAGCTTGAAGCATGCCAAACAAGTCATTGTTGCCCGCCATTTCACTAAGGAACAAGAATGTGACAAAATCTTCACTTCGACGAAAGCTGAAATGAGTGCTGAAATTTCAGCTCACAAACCGTCACTCTGATGGTGATTCTGACTGCACGAATGGCTTTGAAATGGGGGTAAAACCCCAGCGCACCTGATGGAAATGTTTCTGGGCTGCTGAAATTCACACTTCTATGCTCCGAAGTTGATTTGCACTGTTAAAGTGCGCGTGCGCCGCGACGCGAAAAACCGAAACTTGAGAAGAAGCTGAACCTGGTCTGATACCACTGTTGGGTGTGTGTAGAAGTGCGAGAGACACACAAGAAGCACACACAAGGAGCACAAACGCAGCAAGACACACGGAGAAGACGATGGCTGGAATAGCTCTCTCTATTGATCGATGAACTAAAGTGAAGTAAGAGCTGAATAATATCCCTAAGTACAAAGTACCACCACATATGAGAGTATCAAGTATGTGGTAACATGAGGAAAAAACCTCTAGCCAGCACTAGAGTAAAAAGTGCCCATGTATAGGGAAAAGGTTCACATCAAAGCTACTCGAGGAACACATAAGTGTAACATTCTCCACATGACCATTTGCTAATTGAAGCTTCATACAAGTGGGTCGTAGGGTAGGATTTTCCCATTTCTCCCAAATCTCTTTGATAGCAATACCTACTCCTGCTCCAGTGTCTAGTATGGCTTTAGTCATGTATCCATTGTATGTGACCGGTAGGCATGTGTTACCCTCATGTCCTTCACTAAATTCTCCAACCTTATCCACTGGGATTTGCATGTGAGATGGGTTTCCGTTTCCCTTGTTCTCCCGTTCGTTCTTCTCCTTCTCTAATTCCAGTTGTCCTGCTAATTGTTTCCATAATTGTGGTTTAACACGAAGCAATTCTTCCACGATCAATTGGCATTGTACTTTGGTCTTTTTAAGTTCTGTTAGATTGTGTGAATTCTTATATGAGATTCCCTTTTCTTTTCCTCGTACTGTGGGCGCACGGAAGATTATGGATTCTTTTTCGTACTCTCCCATGTAATTTGGTAGGGTCGAAATGCTCTGAACTTCCTCCCTATTTCGGTCTAGTCTAGAGACTTCTTCATATATTTCTTCCATGTTCCGCGTTGGTTGGAAATCTTCCACATCTAATTCTTCAAAAGGAGGTTTGGCAACTCCATTCCTTTTCAATTGATCTTCTCGAATTCTATTCCACAATTCTTTTGGCCAATCAGCCTCTAAATATGGGACTGTGGATATAGGTTTATCTTGGATTTTCAGTAGTTTTGGCCCCTCACTCTCCTCTTTTGGTTTCTTGCCCTTGGCTTTGACACAACAATTGTATTGATCCTCCGATATTCTTGTCTCGGGGAGAGCTGGGATAGTCTTCTCTAGGGTGGCCTGAGCTACCTCTATGAGTTTTCTACATATCGCAAGCCTCTCCTTCTCTAACTCTCCTTGTGGGTAAATCTTTTCATGATGCTCCACATTCGGTCCATTCTTAATTCTAGCTTGGTATGCTTTCAACCACATGTCTAAATCATCCGGTTTCAGGTCAGCTAGAATTGATCCTGGCTTCTCTGGCTCTCGTATAGGCGGTGTAATGGAAATTTATTCCTGATCCTAAGGTCTTTTAGATTTCTTATTGCTACGCATATGCTTCTTGTCTTCCTTGTCTTTGTTTTTCATCCATTTTTCTTTGAGTTTTTCTCTCCTTTCCTTCCACTTTTGGCTTTTCGTTGCCTGGGTACTCTCGCGTGGGTCTTCTGAATCTTCCACTATTTGAATTATGGGGTCTACGGTTTTACTGTTTTCTTGTTCAAGGTCTGTTCGTTTTCCTTCTTGTTCCTTTGTTCGTGCTCTTGTAATGGTCTTTAATGGTACGATGTATTCCTTGTCACTTCCCGATGCTTCTATCACTTCGATCACATTAATAGGTGCTCTGTCTTGGACCTTATTGGGATTTTTTGGGCAATCCCTAAAGAGATGTTCCTTTCCACAATCACTACAATACCCTTCCCATGTCCTAGGAGGTGGTGGGTTGTAAGGCCGAGTGCATTCTCTGATAAAGTGGTCCCCTCCGCATCTATAACACGGTCCTCTTAGCATAGGTGGTCTGATGGGTGGTCTTACGGGTGCCTGTGCTTTAAGTGCGGTGTACATTAATGTCACCACCTCTAGTCCATAGACATTGTCATAACCTTCGTATCCATAGTATTGCGGGTCATAGGCTTGCTCGTACTCCATTATACTAGCATCATAGGAATAATACTCTCCTTGGGATTGCTCGTATCCTGGGTTCGTGGATTCTACACTGGCTATAGGTGATGCTGGCACTATGGCTCTTTCTAAGTTTTCCTCTGGTTGAGCATACTTGACAGGTACTACATGTTGGGGAAGTGATAGCTGTGGTCCTAATACTGGTTGAGTGTTTCCAATTTGTACTTGCTCATATGGTCTAGGTGCTCCTGGTGGTCGTGGATAGGGATTATACCTAGGTATCTCCCTGCCTAGCTCTCTAGGTGGGTATGCATATGGCCGATACTGTGGTGGGTTTAAAGGTCGGGTCTGCCTGTTGAATGGGCAATTCTCTATGGTGTGGTTGGTGTATTTCTGTTCTAGGTGGCAATACAAAGTGGTTCCTTGATGGGGCTGCCTATTGTAAGGGTAGGCCTAAGGCATACCTGTTCCTCCTTGTCACTCTAGCACAATGGTGAGTACCAACGTGAGGAGATACACCTCATAAATGTCAATCCGCAGAGACGTGAGGACCGGTATGAAGACCGTGAACAAGTGATGGCACAAGTGCGTGAGTGAAAGCACACAAGCATGCACACACATACACACATGCGCACAAAGTAAGAGCAAAGAGTGGAACAATGGAAGAACTTCGATTACACAAGAGCTCTCTTACAAAGCTGAAATCTATAACAAGCTAACCCCAAAAATGAGCTCTCTAGCCCTTTTTATAGTTTTTTGAGTGGTTTTGGTCCTGTCCAGACCTAGTGTTCGGCCTAGTTAAAAAATAGGTTCCAGGGCTTATTTGGGGGCTCAAACGGAGTCTAAAAATTATGAAAATTGGTAGGATGATAGTTCTAATACTCCTCAAGCTCGAGGACTCCTCGGCTTGAACAAAATGGAGTTGCAAAAATGGAAAATGGTATTTACAATGGTTTTTAGTGATAAAAATCACTATTTTTATAGGGATTTCTTCTGAAAATTTGACAGGTGCTTCTTGGAGCTCCCTACTTGCTCCTTCTTCTTGTGTGTCCACTTCCTTGATGCACTTCCATGCTTTCTCCTTGACCTTGAGCTTCAACACTCCCCCCCCCTCTTGAGTATGTCGTCCCTGACAGACCCTTGTTGTAGTGGTTGTCCCATGTAGTACGTTGAGAGGTAGTGTCCATCTTTCCAATGTAGCCTGGTCTTTTGTCTGGTGCTCACTTTGCCACTGCTAGCGCTTGTTGTTTGTAATCCCATTGTGAGTTCTTCTTCCTTGTATTCTATCTTGATGGTGCATTTGTGAGCTTTCCAAGAATGCTAGCTGCTCAAAGGAGGTGGTTTATGTTGATTATGAGCAACTCACGGTGGTGGATGACTTCCTTACTCTTGTTGTGGTCACCTTGATGTCCTCTGATTCTTCCAAAGATGACTTCCATAGTTTTCATGCCAAGTACTTGTAACCTAGAATGGATGATGGGTAAGTGCATTAGTGCATGGGTTGAAAAGGAATGTGCCTTGTGCATGGCCTTGTAATGTGGCCCTATGTATGCGTACTTGGAAAATGCATGGGAAGAAGTATGGTGCAAGAGATTGGATCTTGAGCTAAGTGCTCAAGGGTATGCTGACGAAGAGGCTTCCTAATCTATCATGGTGAGCACGTTGCCAAAGTAGGTTGTGCTTACCATGGTGAAAGGTCAGTCGATTTTTGTCTCTTCGTGTTGTATGCCCATCACAGTGATTGACGATTGGCTTGTCTTTCTGGTTGATGAACGTCCTTGCTGATGGTCCACCGATGAGTGTCGTCGAGCGCATGGACCTATTCTTTTTTTTTTTGGAACAATTACAAAACAAGAAGAAGGTGGTTAGGATCAATAAAATATATTACATATGTCAAGTGTGTCTCATGTGCCTGGGATTTCTCAATTGTCTCTATGCACGGCCGTGTAATGTGGCCCTATATTGATGCATACTTTGGAAATGCATGACCTGAATGGTGCAAAAGACAGGGTTATGCCAAAGGCACATGGTTGTTGCTGGTGGAGGCTTTTGATGTTACTTGCATACTTGATGCATTCTTTGATTGGAGGTGTCGATTGGATCTCGAAATGATGTAATCCTCCTGATTGGACCCCATTTTAGAATAGGATTTGGCCCTGTAGAGATCACCTAAGGCCACTTCATCTTTGGATGCTTTCCAAACTTTGGTATCCAGTGTGGTTGGCTCTTTGGTTCTGTGTGCTGGTGCTTTTGGCTTCCAAACCCATATCCTTGATGATTGCCTGCTTACTTTTGCAGAAGGGTTGAGTTTATCTTCTTTTGGTCATTGTGCTCTGTTCTTACCCTTTTCTCTCCTTGGCTTCTTTGTTGAGACCTTTTGCATGGTGGGGAGCATAGGCCTTTGCATGTGTAAGAGCACCTTGGGCACCCACATATGTGATTGTCCTTGTTGAACTGCAACTAATTTCTTAGGCACCCAAATTTGTCGTATGCCTTCTCGTTGAGCTGGTCCTGGTGGTTTGGTTCTTGTCTTCACATGTTTAGCTTGCCTGGGTAAGAATTGTGGTGGCAAGGCTAGTGGTTGCTCTACTTTTCGTACCCAGATCTTCTTCATGTCCAAGACTTCTTTCCTCTTGAAGTCTCTTTGTCTATTTGATATAGCGGTTGTCATATACCGTTGTGCTTGCCTTTTTGGTTGAGTTGTGGTGACAGCATTAGTCTTTGCACAAGAGGAGGAGTTCGCTTGTCTTTGAGCCTGTTCTTCCATGATGGAGTGCTTTTGGAACACAGAGCCCTTGACACATTTAACATCTTTTTTGCTAAGATTAGTCCTAGAAGAACTATGAGGTGTGACATCTGGATTTGTGAGCATGCAATTTTCTAATTCTAATGTAATGCATTGTTCGTGTACCCAAACTTGAAGAATTTGACTTCTTAAGTTCAAGTTGACTGCATGGTCATAAATCCAATCTTGAACTAGGACAAGTGGCTCTGTAAGGTCCGCATCATGACACTCTAGCATTTTGACTTTTATTGGAACATCTTGAAGGTAGATGGGAAGTTCCACCTCGCCCAAACAAGGGGTTTCCACACCTCCCAATCCTATGAGATATGCTTCTATGGGCTTGATGTCCACGTGCAAGTCTTGGCAGTATGAAAGTCTAACTACACTAGTTGCTGCACCTGAGTCAACCAATGCTCTCACAGTCCTTACACTCTTTCCTTGTCCTACCTCTATGGTCACAAAGGGGCGTCGGTCAATTATTCGAGAAGTAGTTAGGTCCGATTTTTGGCACATGTCCATGTGATATTTTGGAGCTTTTGTGTTGACATCTAGCCATAGTCACTGTAACTTATTTCTTCTGATGCGCTCTCTAGACTCTGCTTGTGCTTCTTCTCTAACCCTTAACTCCTCTTCTTTTCGCTTCTTAGCAGTGTTGAGTCTCATTAGCATTTCCTCTGTAAGAGGTTCTTGATATATCTTGACTTGGCATCCACTAATATAGTTTGGTAAGATATCACCTTCTAAAGTGGCCAATTGAACTGCACCACTAGTGGAGATTCTATTAATGATCATGGGTCCATATCCTTGTTTCTCAAATTTTTGGGCATGCTAATTTAGTGTGTAAACCAGCACTAGGTCTCCTTCTTTCAATCCTTTGTCTTTGATGTGTGCATCAAAGTATGCCTTTTGGCTTTTCTTTGCAGCATAGATGCCTGCGGCCGCTCGTAGCCTCGTCTCACCCAAGCGTTCTAGATCAAAGATCTTGGAGGACAATTCGTGTCCATTCCACTCGTGCTCTTGTGCTACCTTTAAAGTTGGGATTAGGAAGTCTAATGGCAGCACAACATTCTGTCCGAATACCATCTGAATGGGAGTGGCATTGAGTACCATTTTGTAGGCAACTCGGTACGCCCAAACAGCATGATGAAGCTGTTTGTCCCAATCACAGCGTTTATTATTTACGAGTTTTGTCAATATGTTACATAGGATCTTATTTGTGCTCTCGGCTTGTCCGTTAGCTTGTGGATGATAGGGGGCTTACTTCTTATGTATCACCATGAATTCTTGAAGTAGATTTTCAATGACTTCGTTCAAGAAGTGTGTACCTCTATCACTTAATAACTCTATTGGTAACCCGTATCTAGTGAACACGTTCTCGAATAAGAACTTAGCCGTCGTTTAAGCATCATTCTTTGTTGTGGTTTTTACTTCCACCCACTTGGTAAGGTAATCAGTGGCTACAATAATGTATTCTGCATGGGAGTTTCTAGCTCGGGGGTTAATAGGACCCACAAAGTCTATGCCCCACTTTGAAAATGCACGTCCTCCCATCATTGGCCTCAAAGGCATCTCGTATTTTCTGATCGGATATTGTGGACGTTGGCATGTGTCACATTTCTTTACATAGGTATGTGCATCCATATGAAGAGTGGGCCACCAGAGTCCTAAGAATAGAATGGTCTTAATTACTCGGTCAAGCCCAAAGTGTCCACCTGCAACACCGCTATGTGCAGTTTCTAAGACTTTCAAGTAATCTGATTCATGAACGCATAGTTTCAGATAACCATCTTTGCCTCTTCGATATAGGTTCTCTCCTACTAAGTCATAGTCGTGAGCCTCTTGCTCCATGCTTCGTCTTCTTGCTAGACTAGCCTCGTTCGGTAGTGTTCCCGATCTCATGAATTCTACCAATGGAGCACTCCAGTTGGGAATTAGTGACACGTGATAAAGGGTGGCATGCTCCACTGGGGGTCTCACCTAGCATACGAGACAACTCTTGATCCACTCATGAATTTCTTTGTTCATGCTAGGCCAATACACTCCTAAACGTTGTAGATTCTGCAATGTTCGCTGTTTAGAATAGTGATTTCCTAGCAATCCTTCATGGGCTTGTTGCAACCAACTACTATGCTCATCATCCTCGACACAACAAGCTAATACACCATTTGTCTCTTGTTTGTACATGCTTCCTGCCAATATTTGATATTTTTGTGATCTTACAATTTCTTCTTTGTTTGTTTTTACGTTCTTATTTGCAGGTCCGAAGGTTAGGACTGGTACTAACTTATTTGCCCATTTAGGAACAACTTCTAAATTGAAAAATAAGCATCAGGTAGTTCATCAGACACTCCTTGCAGTGGCTCTCTTGAAGTGATGCGAGAAAGATGGTCCGCCCTAAGGTGGGTCCTACTTTTTCTAACAACAACTTCAAAGTCATATTCCATTAGTAAGAGGAACCATCTTACTAAGCGTCTTGTGTTGCAGGGTTTATTGACCAAATACAATAAGGCTTGATGATCAGTAAAAAACTTGAACTTGTTGGCCAACAGATAGTGTCTAAAATTTTCACCGCATATACCATGCCTAAGCCTTCTCTCTCGGTTGTCGTATAGTTTCGTTCAGCTGCGTTCAACTATCTACTAGCATAAGCGATTGGTAAATTTAGATTTCCTTCACCTGTGGGTTGTGCTAGCACACATCCTATTGCATGATTGGATGCATCCACATGGACATGGAATGGTTTACTCCAATAAGGGGTGGTCAGTATTGGTGCTGAGCACAAATATCTTTTTAGCTCATTGAAGGATTTTTCACATTCATCATTCCACTCAAAATTTGTCAACAATCCATAAAGAGGTTTAGCAATGATGGCATACATGTGGATAAACCTACGGTAGTATCCACAATGGCCCATAAAGGCTTGAACCTCTTTAACGTTCCTTGGTCTTGGCAATTCCTCAATGGCTTTTACTTTGTCCACATCTGTTGATATTCCATTTTTAGAAACAATGTGACCTAAGATTTTACCTTGTCATACCATGAACACACACTTCTCTAGGTTCAGACAAACTCGATATTCTCTACACTTGTTGAAAATTTGCCTGAGCTCAGGAATGTGGTATCTTCTCTGTTGGGAATGTGCACATAAATCATCCACATATACTTCTAAGCTCTTCCGCAAGAACTTTTTGAGGACATGACACATGAGCCTTTGGAATGTTGCAGGTGCATTAGTGAGACCAAATGGCATCACACAAAATGCAAAGATTCCCCATTCTGTGGCAAAAGCTGTTTTGTGTTGATCTTCAGGGGCAATGGCTACTTGGTTGTAGCTTGAAAATCCATCAAGGAAGCTATAAACTTCCTTGCCTGCAACACGCTCCAATAAATGTTCAGTGATTGGAAGTGGATAACTATCTCGGATCGTAGCGGCATTAACTTTTTTAAGGTTAATACACACTCACAATTTTCCATTCTTCTTGGGCACCACAACAATGGGGGACATCCATTTAGTATGCTCAATTTCATAGATAAATCCATCTTCAATCAGCCTGTCGATCTTTTGGATCTACTCCCTTCAAGTCTCTATAGTGCCAAGCAAACACGTCCCTAGATTCCCTTAGTAGAGCTACAAGCTCTACTTCTTCTTTTGCACTTAGGCCATCTCCTATGTATGTGCATCGCTCTTCGTTCCCTTCAATGGTTACCACAATCTTTTTAGTTTTTTCTTTATTATCATATGATTCTCCTATGATGGCCTCTCTCTTAGGCATTCATACCAAAATTTTGCGGTCTTCCACTTCATATTTCTTGAAGTTTTCTAGTACTTCAAACAATGATTCCTCCTCTTCTTGTTTCACGGATTTCCTCTTCTTTTTCTTTTGACCTCCTTCACTTCCATCCTTTGCCTTTACAGTTTTAATGCTTGTGAGGGGTTCTTCTTCTTTTTTAGTTAATACTCCTACATCTTCTAGATAGTGCTCCTCTGAGATGAAGCAGCTATCCATCACAATGGACTCTAGATCATCATCATTCTCTTCTTCTTCTATGATGTCACTAGGGTCACATTCTTCCAACAAGGGCTCACACATGAACACAGAAATATCATAACCCTCCTCATCACAATGAGGTGTCCATTGTTCTTCATTGACTGCAATGTCCATGGTAGCTAAGATTTCTGCCCAACCATGAGGCTCAAATTACTCATCGGGAAATATCATCGGTGTATAGGCTGGGTCTTTGATTGGTCGATCTCCCGGGGAGTTCCTTCTTCTCTTGCTTTTAGGGGCTTTTCCTCTTCCTCTGTGACCTTGCACATCCATAAATGAGTATCTTCATGTAGCGATGATGGATCAGGTGAACTTCCAGAATGCACAGAGATAGAATCTTCTTTCGCTTTGTGATAGGATTCCATTGTAGGGGTGGTACATCTCTGAAGGTGTAATCCTTCAAATTGACCTTGGTGGTGACCCCTAAGTGCTGTAAGTACAAGGAGTTGGTTCCCCAATCTTGTACTATTTGCAATTGTTGTAGGAAGGGTCTTCCTAGGATCATCTCATAGAGATTATTTTTCTCAAAGTCACATATAGCAAATGTGTGTTCAAACTCTACACCACAAGTGGTTAGAGTTATCCCTTCGAGCAATCCTAGAGGTCTTTCAAAATGACCATCTGCCATTTGAAGCTTCATTCTAGTTGGTCTTAATGTGGGGGTTTGCCCCATCGCTTCCAGAAGGAGGTGGTCGCAATAGCAACACCAGCACCCGAATCTACAATTGCTTTGGTTGTGTAACCTTGATAGGTGATCGGAAGATAAGTATTACCTTCTTCACCTTCGCTCATGTCTCCTATTTTATCAAGAGGTATCTCTAGAACTTTTTGCTTAGAGCCTGCTTTTGGCATATTGGAATCAAGTTCTGGAACCTGATCCTTCACATGATTCCATAGCTCAGGCTTTGCTTTGAGCAGCTCTTCCACAGTGAGATGACACTGAACCTTAGTGTTCTTCACGACATCAGTGTTCCTTGGAACTATTGAGTCTTCATTTCTTACCAATATTGTGGGAGCTCTAATCTGAAGAGATTCAGATTCCCATGGGCCTGTGAATTGTGGCAACTCTTGTAAAGAATTAGATTCAAAATCTAATCTCTCATCCTCTTGTTGCTCTGTTTGATCTCCATAGATAGACGGAATGTCTTGGGGAAATTGATCATGAAGGTCATCAATATCAGGAATAGGAGGGGGATTACCCTTCTCCTTGGCCCATTTCTCTTCTTGTATTTCCCGCAAGAACTCTTGAGAGTACTGTTGCATTGACAGAGATGTTCCATCATCCACGGAATCAGGAACATAAGCTTTCCTTGGTGGTGAGCTTTCTCTTTCAACAACCGGTTGAGCCTGTGGAGGTAAAGAAACCTGCGGCTTGTTTACCAACTGCTCTAATCTTTCTAGTAAGCCTTGAAAGTGCAAATCTGGCTTGACAAAGTTTGTTTGATTGAACTTTTGACTAGTCTCAAGCATAGCTTGAGCTACTTCTACCATTTTCATGCACATTTTTGTTTGTTCAATCTCTAAGTCTGCTCTCGGGTAATTCTTGTCCAGGTTCACAGCTGTTGGCCCTTCTTGAAGACGAGCCTGATAGGCCTTGAACATCATGTCCAAGCCTTCTGGGGTTGGATCTGCAAGAATAGACCCTGATTGCGGTCTATTTACAATGGGTGGTAGGGTGGAATGAGGTGGTGTGGATGGAGGTTCGGCATGAGAGGGGCTTTGAGATGCAATTTCTTCTATTTTTGTTTTGGTATCCCTTAGGATTTCTTCTAGCTCGGATAGCTTTTTGTTCCACTTGCGATTAGCCTTCTCTCTGGTATCCTTCCATGTTCTTGGTTTCCTCTTACTAGGCTCTCCTGACTCACTTGACTCCGATTGCTCAGATGGTTTTGCTTGTTGTCCAGCGTGTGCCCTAGTAACTTCCTGTATAGGAGCCACATTACTGCTACTTGAACTTGAATCAGCCACTAAGCCTACCACATTGATGGGTGTAACCTTGGGTGCACTAGAGGGGTTTCTAGGACATTCTCTTGGGAGATGTTCCTTACCGCACTCAGGACAAAAGCCTTGTATTATGATGTTTTGTCCTTGTGCAAGCGCTGGTTGATGGGGACATTCACGAATGAAATGGTCGCCTTGACATCTAAAGCATGGTCCTCTAGGGGCTTGTGGTCTTACTTGTCTCACTTGGGGCCTAGGATTTGGATTCATGTACATGACATTGGAGTATTCTGGCTCCCAATTTTGTTCCATAGGTGGTGCCTCATATTGATACAGAGAAGTCTCACTTTGCTCAGGTGACTCTATGTAATAAGCTTGTGAACTATCTTCATGGAAGTAGTCTAAACTATGAGCATGAGAGTCATTTTCAGAGACCAACAGGGTTAGTGGCACCAATGCTCTATTATGGTTCTCCTCTGCCATCGTATATTTAACTGGGATCACATTGGCAGGAGCTGGTGGTTGGTTTCTTAGGACTGGTTGTGGCCTGTTTGGTGTCTGATATTGCTGCTGGTATTGAGGTTGATATTGTTGTTGTGGCCTATAATATGGCTGTTGGTATTGGTTCTGATACCTACCCTGCTGGTAAGGTTGCTGATAATTTTGTCTAACAACCTGCCTGTTATAGGGACAATCTTGAGCCGTATGGTTCGTGTATTTTCTCTCAATAGTGCAATATAGAGCATTAGGGTTTCCTTGGGGCTGAGCCATCATTGGGCAAACATTAGCCATGTGGTCTCCTCCACAGTTGTAACATCATTTCAATGAGGTGACCCTTGGCATTTGTGTATTTTGAACTCCTAGCCTTTTGGCAACCTGCTCAGCTATCTCATCTATCTCAGTGGAGGTCCTTGAGGGGTGACTAGTAGAACTGTCTGAATCCTTATAGAGTTTGGACAATTCTAGCTCCTCACCCAAGTTGTCTTCTATGTCTATGCACATCCGCACACACTCTTCTATGGATCTAGGCTCTTTCAAGTACACATATGATCTCAATTTTGTGCTCAGTAAGCCATCCAAAAACAAGGCCACTTGTTTGGCTGGTGTGGGCAATTCCCGTACAGGGCATCTTTCCAAGTACTTTCTAAACCTTCTTCTTGCAAGTCGCACTATTTCTTGGGGTGTCTGCTTAAAGATGTGGATCAAGGATGATGTGTTATGCCTGATACTGTTGGTGCAATTCAAGCCTTCACACTTGGCTTGGAACCTTGGAAATTTGGAGATTGAAACCTTGGAAGTTTAATTCACTTAAAGAAAGGACCATGTGAACTTATGCTTATAAGTTCTTACTTCTTTACCCATTGTAAAAGTCTATATGACTTGGCATCTCATGTAATCATACCTACTTGATAGATTCGTGGAAAAAGGTAGTTGATTAATGGAGAGAATATCTCCCTACATTTAGTGGAGTGATCATAGGAGATTTGAATTTGAATTCAAACTCAAATTCAACTCAACTCCATAAAAAGTGTAAGTCAAAAGTCGCGGGTTAGCTAGTCTCATTGAGCTCACTCCCCGAGGCATTCCACTATTGTAACTCTGTGTGTGATAGTGCTACTTCATAGCCTACACCACAATACCTCATTTAGCTATGCTTGTCATACTAATGAGATTGTACAACTACATCAATCAATAGAAGTATACACATTCATCATCTCTGTTTTCTCTGAGTCATCTACTCCAAGTCTGTCAACTTCAACAGGTCATATCTCAGGATCTACCGAACCAAATCAAGTGATTCAAAGCTTGTTGGAATCAGCTCAAATCATACTACATGCGTACAAAATTTCAAGGTCATTGGATTAGCCATCTTGGAGAAATCGCGCTCGAAGTAGTCTCTGGTATTCTTTTGCAGATCTCCTAAAAAGTCGGGAGTGTCTTCAACTTTGCAAAAGTGATTTCTCTGAGTATAGTCTATCATTTTATCTCATTTCACTTGCAAATGGTAGCTTGTTAAGCTAATTGAATAACTCTAAGAGGAATTGTTCCAATTGTAAGTGTCTGGTCACACTGAATGAAAGACTGAGCAGGTATCAAGATCAAAATAGAAAGTTTTCAAGTCTAGTGAAGTGCAAACTCATCTGTTTTGATCTAATCATTAGTCAAATTATTTCCAAAGTACATATAGCATATTTTGGTATCATTTGGAAGCTCAAGGAGTCTACTAAGCATATCTGGAGTCAAAGAGGGCTAGAGCAAAGTAGGTCTAGCAGCTTCAACTCAATCTCGTGAGTGCATCCAACCATCTCTCCCAACAGTGGTATCAGAGCAAACAAGGTAACAATGGGAGATGGATTTCCTTCATTTATTGACAAATTGGACAGGAACAATTACCAAGCCTGGTCTCTAAGGATGAAGACCTATCTACAAGGAAGAAGCTTGTTTGGATTCATATCAGGAGATGAGGAATTGCCCTCATTCAAAGCTAGAGGACTACCCACCAAGGATGAACAAGAGAGGCTCAACCAATGGTGTGCAAAAGATGCTTTGGCAAGGTCTTATCTTCTTAACTCTATATCTGATTTCCTTTTACCTCACATCAGGAATTGTAAGACTTCCCAAGAAACTTGGGAAACCTTGTCATCATACTTTTCTTCTAACACAAGATCCAGAAAGAATCAATTGTGGATTGAATTCACAACCCTTAGGAAGCAACCAAAGGAGTCAGTCTCAGAGTTTGTGACCAAGATCAAGGATGTGGCAGACCAATTAGCAAGCATTGGAGAGGAGATTGAAGAGGAGCAAATAGTCAGGCAAGTAACAAATGGACTCAAGGCAGATGATAAGTGGGAAAGCTTCACCACTGCAATGGACCTCTACATGGACATGCATACCCCAGATCTCACAACACTCATGGGCCAACTATTCACACATGAAGCAAAGTTTACAAAGACAGGAGATCAATCAAAAGGTAACAACCCATCTGCTCTATATACTGATAAGAAGGTTAAAGATAAAGGTAAAAGTAAGAAGGTTGATGAAGAAGGTTCTACCTCCCAAGCAAACTATGCAGGGAGAGGTAGATCTTCAAGAGGAAGAGGCAGAGGAGGTAAGCAAGGTAGGGGGAGACCCTACAACTCATCACCATGCAACATTTGTGGATTGTCTAACCATACCACAGATGAGTGCTACAGAAATTATAAGAATCAGAGAGGAAGAGGCTATCAAAGAGGTGGATACTCTCAAGGTAGAGGCAGATTCAACCAACAACAAGGCTACAATGGATACAACAATCAATACAACAAAAATTACAACCACAACCACAATGGTAACTACCAAGGTGGATTCAAAAATAGAAGGGATTACAATAACTACACAGAGGAGCAAGATGACCCCCTATTGATCATGAATATGACCTCCAAGGCAGGTACAAATGATGATAATTTATTTTATATTGATTCAGGGTGTTCTAATCATGTAGCTGGTAATGTGGCACTACTCTCTGATTTGGAAGAACCCAAGGGCAAACATCAGGTACAGACAGGTGATGATACTAAACATTTTGTTGTAAAGATTGGAAATGTGAAAACTTGTGATGGAAACCAGAACCTATTGAGCAGGGTACTTTATGTACCAACCATTACCAAGAACCTAATGAGTGTTGGTCAAATTGTGGAGAAAGGTTTGCAGGTCAGGTTCACTCAACATGGAGCATACGTGGAGGACCCAAGACATGGATTCAGAAGGATAGCCAAGGGAGAAAAATCAGGTAGATTGTTTACCTTTGAGCTAGAAGACACCAAAAATATTGCTTTATACAATTACAAGGATCAAACACTTTCAGAGTTAGAAATATGGCACAAGAGGTTAGGCCACATAGGTGAAAGAACCCTAAAGCAAATGTGCAGGGATCAATGTGTGCTTGGGATACCTAATGTATCCAAGCAACACATGATTTACAAGTGTGGTGCTTGTCAGTTTGGTAAGTCTCACAGGTTGCCCTACTCAAGGAAAGGTTTCATGCATGAAGACTACCTAGACTTGGTACACACAGATGTTTGGGGACCTAGCAAGGATCCCTCCATTTCAGGATCAAGGTACTATGTGTCCTTCATTGATGATTATAGCAGATGGACTATCTTATACTTTATGAAGCATAAAGATGAAGTGTTTAATTGTTTCAAGAGGTATCTTGCACTTGTTGAAAACCAAACAGGAAGAAGCTTGAAAAGGCTAAGGTCAGATGGTGGAGGAGAATACTTCTCAAATGAGTTTGAAGATTTCTTGCATGAAAGAGGCATCAAGAGGGAGATAACTACAAGGTACTCACCTGAACAAAATGGGGTAGCTGAAAGAAGGAATAGACTCATAGTAGAAACAGCTAGGTCTATGCTTAATGAGAAGAAGCTGCCAAATTATCTTTGGGCAGAAGGTGTATCCACTGCCACCTATCTCATAAATAGATTTCCATCCAAATCACTTGATGGCATGACACCATATGAAGCTTGGCATGGTAAGAGACCTTCTCTGGATCATTGCAAAATCTTTGGTTGTGTAGCATATGTGCATATTCCCTCACAGGTAAGGGGAAAGCTAGACCCTAAAGCTAAAAAATGTATCTTCATTGGTTATGATTTGAACCAAAAGGGATACAGATTCTACAACCCAACAAACAAAGGCTTCAAGGTAAGCAGAGATGTCATCTTTGATGAGAATGACTCATGGTATGAGAATGAATGCAGGAAGGTTAGTCTACCCTATGATATGGAAGAAGATTTCCCAAAGCTCACCAAGGAGGAATCAATTCAGAAAGAAGACTCAAGCTTAGAAGATGATGACACTATCAATCTTGAGGAGTTCAAAGCATGGAAGTCCAAAGGGAAGATGAAGATGAAGCAATTAGAGGATATTCCAGAATCCTCAAATCAACCTATTAGAAGATCTCAGAGAGAAAGCAAAAGACCAATCAGATTTGGGTATGACACATCACTTGTAACTAAACATTTTGTATATCTTGCAAAGGATTTGTTGAATGAAGAACCAGGTACCTATGAAGAAGCAATCACCAAACCAGAATGGAAAGGAGCTATGGATGAAGAAATGGAAGCTCTCAAGGAGAGTGATACTTGGGACTTGGTACCCAAGAAGGACTCTATGAAGGTGATAGGATCCAGATGGATCTACAAGCTAAAGAGAAATTCAGATGGAACACTCAACAAGTACAAAGCTAGGTTGGTAGCCAAGGGTTTTGCACAAACCCAAGGCATTGATTATGAGGAGACATTTTCTCCTGTGGCTAAGATGCCAACTATCAGAATATTGGTGAGTGTAGCTGCATCCAAGAATTGGAACATGTACCAATTAGATGTCAAGAATGCCTTCTTGAATGGATGGATATCTGAAGAAGTCTACATGTCAGAACCACCTGGCTATGAAGATCCCAAGAAGGTAAATTATGTTTGTAAATTGAAGAAGGCTCTATATGGATTGAAGCAGGCACCTAGAGCATGGAATTACAGGTTGACAACATATCTCCAAGACCAAGGATTTGTAATGAGTAAAGCAGACACTTCTCTATTCATAAAGAGGAGTAGTGATGCCACTCAAGAAGCTATCTGGTTAAAGCTTTTGTATACAGAGTTAGGCCTATACACTAGGCCTCCAATCATCTTTGGAGATAACACAAGCTCTCTTCACCTTGCAGCTAATCCAATATATCATGCTAGGGCAAAACACATAGAGGTTCATTACCACTATGTGAGAGAAAAGTTGCTTAGCAAAGTGATTCAATTGACTTATGTGTCTACTAATATGCAATGTGCAGATTTACTCACTAAAGCATTGGATGGAAACAAGTTATGCAGATTCAAATCCATGATTGGATTGCAGGATGTGATTGAAGACTAAAGATGAAGACTTAAGCCAAAGTGCTTGGCTTGAGGGGGAGCTGTCGGTGCAATTCAAGCCTTCACACTTGGCTTGGAACCTTGGAAATTTGGAGATTGAAACCTTGGAAGTTTAATTCACTTAAAGAAAGGACCATGTGAACTTATGCTTATAAGTTCTTACTTCTTTACCCATTGTAAAAGTCTATATGACTTGGCATCTCATGTAATCATACCTACTTGATAGATTCGTGGAAAAAGGTAGTTGATTAATGGAAAGAATATCTCCCTACATTTAGTGGAGTGATCATAGGAGATTTGAATTTGAATTCAAACTCAAATTCAACTCAACTCCATAAAAAGTGTAAGTCAAAAGTCGCGGGTTAGCTAGTCTCATTGAGATCACTCCCCGAGGCATTCCACTATTGTAACTCTGTGTGTGATAGTGCTACTTCATAGCCTACACCACAATACCTCATTTAGCTATGCTTGTCATACTAATGAGATTGTACAACTACATCAATCAATAGAAGTATACACATTCATCATCTCTGTTTTCTCTGAGTCATCTACTCCAAGTCTGTCAACTTCAACAGGTCATATCTCAGGATCTACTGAACCAAATCAAGTGATTCAAAGCTTGTTGGAACCAGCTCAAAGCATACTACATGCATACAAAATTTCAAGGTCATTGGATTAGCCATCTCGGAGAAATCGCGCTCGAAGTAGTCTCTGGTATTCTTCTGCAGATCTCCTAAAAAGTCGGGAGTGTCTTCAACTTTGCTAAAGTGATTTCTCTGAGTATAGTCTATCATTTTATCTCATTTCACTTGAAAATGGTAGCTTGTTAAGCTAATTGAATAACTCTAAGATGAATTGTTCCAATTGTAAGTGTGCTGGTCACACTGAATGAAAGACTGAGCAGGTATTAAGATCAAAATAGAAAGTTTTCAAGTCTAGTGAAGTGCAAACTCATCTGTTTTGATCTAATCATTAGTCAAATTATTTCCAAAGTACATATAGCATATTTTGGTATCATTTGGAAGCTCAAGGAGTCTACTAAGCATATCTGGAGTCAAAGAGGGCTGGAGCAAAGCAGGTCTAGCAGCTTCAACTCAATCTCTTGAGTGCATCCAACCATCTCTCCCAACAGATACCACTCTTGGAAAATTCTACAATGAATTCTTCTAGCAGTTGACCTATCTCTCGATAATTGCGACTATTCAGGGGCTGAAACCAAGCTAAGGTAGTACCCTTAAGAGTCAAACCAAATGCCTCGAACTGGGTGAACAAGTCCTCAACCTGTTCAGCTCTTAACACTTGTTTGAACTCGGCCACATGATCATAAGGATCTCCTGACCCATCAAAATAGTTCTTCATTGTCTTAACCACTTGAGAGGGTCTAAGGTTTCTTGAGTGCTCTCGTGGTCTAGGCAATGGGAAATCATGTTCGTCTCTTTGATGCCTATGTATGCGATGTCTCTCTCTTTCAGGTCTTTCATTTTCAATTCCTGATCGGTCTCTACTCACTGTGTGTGCAAAACTTACCTCAGGTCTCTCTCTGGTTCTTTCCCTCTGGATTCCATGAGCCTTGGATGATCCTGCTCCTTGGAGGCCTTGGGAAACATTAGATCTTGATGGAGGGAAAATTGACTCACCCTGTCAAGTGTATGCATGCCTATCCTGCTCTCTTACCAAGAACATTTTCTCTGACATGTGATCTAGATAGACAACTTTCCCTGGTGTCTCCGGATCCTTAAAGTCATAGATGGTGACTATAGGGCTCGGTTGATCTGGCTTGAATCTCCAAAAGGCTTCCTCTGTTTCTCTATTCAAGAATAGCTCTATGCTTTTGTTGTCTTGGGAAATCCATTCTGGAGTGATCACTCTAGTCAAGACTGACTTACCTCTAGGGGTCTTGGGTTCTCGTCCTAGGTCTCCTTGCTCTAGGTCTCCTATCTCGTTCTCAGGAAGGATGTTTCCAAACTCATCTCTCCTATCTGGTAAGTTGGTAACCACATACATGGTTCCTTCCTTATCAATGTATGCACCCTCTTCGAACTTGACCACTGGGTGTTCAAGTCCAAAGGGTTGGTCAAGATTTTTGAGTTGAAGCACTGATCGTCTTAGCCCATCCTCATAGATGCGAGCACCTAATTGGTTGGTCCTGATATACTCCAATTGGGTCTTATAGGGACCTTCTGGTGTCTGTAAATAGGCAGTGCCTGAGCTACGTGTGGGTCTTTCCATGCTAAAAGACATTTCTGAGTCACTGGTTTTTGAACTTAGTGTGTAATGATAACCACTAAGCTGTTGAGCCCAAGACTTGGCTGTATGGTTGACACTAGCCTCAGATGATCTAATGCTTTGTCTATCCTTGCCTAAGTGTCTGCCAGATCTCAGGTTCATAAGCCTTGGCTTCTAGTCCCAAAGTTCTCTTATATTGCTCAAAATCCTTTGGAACTCCTTGGTTTTCTAGTTTCCTTGAGGGTCAACTTCAAAATACCCTATCTAATAATTCGTGTATTATCTTTACCGTAACCAGTGGACGTTTTGGTAGTACTCCCCATGAGCTTTCCAACAAAACCAAAATCACTACAAACGAATTTCGTATGAGAAAGTTATGCCAGTTCAAGGTTCTGGGGTTTAAAACAGGGAAACAAGTTCTCTCAGGAAGTGCTTCAGAACAGGCGATACACGATACTTATCAAGTATCGCAATACTTGGAAGCAGACGATACACGATACTTGCCTTGCCACGATACACGATATCTCAACTAAACGATACACGACACTTGACACAGGAGTAGGTCCACGATACTCAATATCCGACAGATATCGTGAGAAGAATTTCACGATACACGATATGCACTAGGTGTTACGAGTAAAATTTCACGATACATGATATTGCACAAGTATCGCTAGAGCCAAATCAACGATACTCGATATCTGTGAGGTATCGTGAAAAGTTCAGCGATACACAATATGGAACAAGTATCGCGAAAAGAAATTCACGATACACGATATTCAACAAATGTCGCAGAGAACTTTGACGATACTCAATAATCAACCAAGAAAAATCCCACGATATTTGATACTCGCCAAATATCGCTTTCAGAGCTCCACGATACATAATATGTCCCAAGTATCGTGAGAAATACTCAACGATACACGATATCTCCCAGGTATCGCGGAAGAAACTTTCACGATATACGATATGTGACAAGTATCGCGAGAACTTCCTCAGCAATACTCGATATCTGTCAAGTATCGCGAGAACCTCAACGACACTCGATATTGTTCACGTATCACGATACTCGACCATAGGAGATCATGATATTCGAATATTGTGATACTCAACTGCGGGAGAACACGATACTTGACATTTTTGGAATCCAAATTCAAAAATTTTTGCAAATAGGAGTACCTTGTGTCCTCCTTGTCACTCCTATGTGTCTGTAGATGCCAAATCTCCCTTCAAACCCGCGATATTGCACTCATGATACTTGGCGCAGGTCACATCACGTCCGGGGCAGTTCACTCTGATTTTCGGCTATTTTGGTACTGTTTCTTCAGCGTTTCAGTTCCGTACCCTCTCTAAGGCTCTTTCTCACAACCACAAGTAAAAAGCAAGGTGAATGTACTCTAAAAAATGGAAAAAACTGAGAAGATGAAGGTGGGTGGAGATGGTGATGATGATGAAGATGAAGGAGAAGAAAAACTCAAAAACTGAACTAAAAATGGTGATTTTTTTACCTTCCAACGTTGCTACTCTACATCTTACCGTCACATGCTCGACCTCCACGCTCTCTCCCCGGCAACGGCGCCAAATTTGGTGTCACTCTAGCACAATGGTGAGTACCAACGTGAGGAGATACACCTCATAAATGTCAATCCGCGGAGACGTGAGGACCGGTATGAAGACCATGAGCAAGTGATGGCACAAGTGCGTGCGTGAAAGCACACAAGCATGCACACACATACACAAGCGCACAAAGTAAGAACAAAGAGTGGAACAATGGAAGAACTTCGATTACACAAGAGCTCTCTTACAAAGCTGAAATCTACAACAAGCTAACCCCAAAAATGAGCTCTCCAGCCCTTTTTATAGTTTTTTGAGTGGTTTTGGCCTTGTCTAGACTTAGTGTCTGGCCTAGTTAAAAAATAGGTTCCAGGGCTTATTTGGGGGCTCAAACGTAGTCTAAAAATTCTGAAAATTGGTAGGATGATAGTTCTAATACTCCTCAAGCTCGAGGACTCCTCGACTTGAAACAAATGGAGTTGAAAAAATGAAAAGTGGTATTTACAATGGTTTTTAGTGATAAAATACATTTGGCCACTTGAATCGATCGTAATCTTCTCATGGGCTCTGGCTATCTAGGCATTACAGGAATTGCTGGTCTGATTGGATGCATTCTAGGCTGTGCTCGTAGTGGTGGTCTTGGTATTACTGGTGGCCTGTGTAGGTTGCCTACTCGAGGGTGTGTTTGATTGTGTGCTTGCATTCTGGGCATTGCGAATTGTACATGGGTTTTGTTTGGAACACTTCGATGGCTTGTTTGTCCTGATATTGTATGTTCTGTCTCTTGTTGTGTTCCGAAGGGCTTCTGAGAGTAGTTGCCTACTCTCGCTGAGGGAATACAGGCAAGCCCATATACTTCAGTCGAGCTCTATCTATGGCATCAACAAGCCAATACCTTCTTTGGTTCTTGTCTAAGTATGTTACTCTAGACTCATCTTCCGGATCTTTTAACTCGTAAAAGGTAATAAGACTTTCCTCATGTCCGCCTGCAGGTGAATCAGTTTGTAGCAATAAATCTGATCCAGGCATCAAATAGACCTCTAGTAAATAGTCATCTTGAGGTATCAAATCCCCTCTCAAGATTCGAGTTACCACTGATTTGCCTCTGGGAGTGGTTACCAACTCCTTAGGGTCTGGTCTTCTTGAATGTTCTTGTCCTTCTAATCCTCCTCTCTCATTGATCAATTCTAGGTGTTCTGTCACTATGTAGATGTGATCCAACTTATCCATGTATGCTCCTCCTTTATACTTGAGGGCTAGTCTGGGCACAATTGTGGAATTGGTGGAGGTCACCATCTGGGCAACTGATCTATTTAAACCATCCAGGTAGATGGGAATCTCTTGGGAATTAGTGGATACATATTGCAGAGAGGTGCGGTACTCCCCTTCTACAGTAGACATGAAGTTTCTCCCGGGAACAGGACCTTGCATGCCTTTTGAAGCCATGGGTATGTTCTCCTCTGAATCATTAGAGGTGTCCAAATAGGCAGAGCGGTGACTGACTTGAGCTGTACTTCCTATCGATGATATAACACTTCTCTTGCTACTTAGCACCCTTCTTGACCTCAAGTTCATCCACCCTCTTGAGGCTATTTTGGGCTCTAATTATCCCCCTACTTGGCTCCTCAAATGCCTCAATTTTGCCCTTAAAATTACTCAAAGTGTTCTGGATGATACCACTTTGGCGATATTGCACTAGGCGATACCATATGGTCGACGATATGATACCACGATAGGTGACGATACGATACCAGAATGCTGAGCGATATGATACTGCTTTTCACTCGATACGATACCACTACTCTGCGCAACACGATACTATGTGCTCAGGTGATACAATACCACCTGAAAGCACGATATGATACTATTGTAGTGCACGATACGATACTGGGAATCCTAATGATACGATACCAGTGCAAGTCACGATACGATACCACAAACTCACACGATATGATACTAAGACTTGTCATGATACGATACCAAGAATACTCATGATACGATACCGGTGCACAGTCACGATATGATACCGCAACAATGCACGATACGATACTTAAGTTCTACGCGATACGATACTCCCGTTACACAGGACACGATACCTCAAGAGGCAACCATACGATACTGGATTTGCATGCAACACGATACCGCTAGGTTGATGATACGATACCGTGACCGGGGCGATACGATACCGTGACCGGGGCGATACGATACCGTGACCGGGGCGATACGATACTAGGTGGACAACGATACGATACCACTTGCAGATCGCGATTGCGATACCAACTTGACAAAAAATGATATCATGATACCTCAAGTGGTATGCAACAATACGATACTTCGGTGAGTATCGCGATACAAGGGAATTTTGGTATCGTGATACCAAAACTCAACCGATCACGATACTATAGCCAAAATAGCTCCAAATACAAAAATTTTTCACCCCCTGGGTTCTCTCTCACCCCTCTTTGCTCCTCACCCTCTGTCTTACTCAGGAAAACTCTAAAAACTCTCTATGCCATTCCGCGATACCGGATGCACCTTTAATCACGTGTTAATGCACTTCTATAGTGTTTTTGATATTGAAATCTTGAGATAGCTTACCTTTGTGATGCCCTACTTGAGTCTTGAGTTCACTAGGTAGCTTTGAAGGCTTGGATTGCATGATACCACACGGGCAATACTGGTCGCTGTCTGTAGACGATACAACTCTCTGAGCAAGTGTCAAATGAACTACTTTTTTTTGGTTTTTATAGTTTCTGATGACTAAGGCCTATCCTACACTAACTTGACAATTTTTTTGGGATTTTTCTTGGTACTTTTCAACTTACTCCTACTCCACTTCTCTTCTTGACCCAACCCTAACTCTTTCTTCTCTCCCTCTCTCCTAACCCTAAACCTAAAAACTCATTACACACACCTCCAGGATGTGAAGTAACAAGTGCTGAAGTGTTTGACTACTTGCCACTGAACAAATTCACTTCTATAAGTACGACTTCTTCACTCCAGAGCTATAACCATCACGAAGGCACCTTGGTTGCACGTGTTCCCGGGCAACAACACCACATGTGTACCTAAGTCATGAAGTCTTAGGGACTTGTGCCAAAGAGACTAAATCTCGTTTGCCACACAAGTGCGTATAGTGGTGGATTGACACATGCTTAATTATCAATCTAAAGAACCAAGTGTATGAGGACTTGTGCGCACATGATGGATAATGAAATGGTTCAGCTAAAAATGCATGAGAAAAGACTAAACTACCTCTCCAACTCACTTAATCTCTTAAAGTGTCTGCCGCGATACCACTTACAACAATAAATACAATTTCAAATGTTTCTCCCAGCTCCGGACTCCAAATATGGCCAATAGTGGGTTCGTTTTGAAGCTCTTGACGAGACACATCTATTGGTGGTATTTTCAGTTCAAATCTGACAACATGACCAAAACAATGAATGGCAGGAAACACACACACTCACTTCACAACTCGTGCTTGCTCACACACACAGTAAAGTAGCTCAAAAGTGGTGGGGAGGGGTAGACAACAGTCCTACACACACATTCCAAGCTTCACACACACACAAACGATCATAGAGAAGATGAAAATCTGTAGGAAAGAAGCAAATTCGAAATTCTGAAGCTCTCCTTCTTCAAAATGGCAAAAAGTGTTTACAAAGATTCACAAAGTGACTTATATACATGTGCCCTAAAAATGGTCCTTTCACACAAGTGACCGACACTTTATTGGCTAATCTCTAATTACCTACTATTTTACAAGAAAATATATTACAATGATTTGGGATTATGCATCTAGAGGACTCCTCTAGTGCATTTATATAGCTTTGAGGGAATTTCCTAGGATTTTGAAGAAAAAAATTTGCCCATTAATTTGAAAATTTTGGGGCTCCCCTTTTGTGCCTCTTTGCTCTACAACAAGCACATGAACAACACAAAGAAGAAGAAGCTTGGAGCATAACACAACACTGAATGAATTACCACGTGAATGTACAAAGATAAATAACCCGTTAAGGTTATATGCATACATACAAGTCAAGGGAAGAAAACCTTCTAAACAAGAAAAAAAGTGCCCCTACAATCCTAAGTGTGTTCACACACATCACTCCTAAAATATATCAACAACTTCTCCTTGGGATTGATACAGTGAACAACGAGATGACACTCATGTATAAGGAAGTGCCAAGCCATGTGGAAAGAGATCAATCCACAAAAGGAAGTAAGCCCAAAGCTTTGGGGAAAGCTTCAAACTTCTCTCTAGGTAGATCCTTTTTGAAAAGGTCTACAATGTTATCATGCATGGGAACATATGCCAAACTAATCTCTCCACCAAAAAACTGATGAACACCCAAATAAGAAAAAAGGTGTGTGAGCCACACACACTTAACAATTATTGTGAAAGATACCCTATCCTTAGCCTCACAAATATAAGTGGCCACAATAGGTTGATTCTTACTCAACCAAGATATGCATGAGCTACCAAGCATGAAGCAAAACATCACTAGTGAACACACAAGTGTCATAACAACCAGCCAAGTCTGAGTTAGAAGAAGCATGTAAATCTGGTGGTAATGATGGTACCTTGGGATTAAATAATCCAAGTACAAGCACTACTCAAGTAGCAAAAGATGTGGTTAACCACTTGTCAATGCTTGACACCTAGGAAATGCATAGACCTACTCAGCTAGGAGGGAAAAAATTGAATATCAGGCCGAGTTATGCATAAATAAACCAAGCAATCAACATCCACGTGATAGAGAACAACATCAAATGCATCTCCAACATTACGAAGACTCAACTAGAAACTGCCTCCATAAGAGTGGCAATCGGTTTGCATTCTTCAAGGCCAAACCACCATAAGAATGTGTCAATATATTTTGTTCATCACAAAGCTATTCTTCCATCAACTTGCATAAACACAATGCCCAAATAATTATTCAAATGCCCCAAATTTGACATCTCAAAAGAGGCATACAATTTAGCCTTAAATTTAGCAATATGCTTCTCATTAGGATGAGTGAGATCATGTCATTAACATGCACAACAACGATCAAGAGTACATAATCTGCCTACTTAACATATAAGGTTCTCTTAGTTGGAATATTCTCAAAAAAACCATGTGCAATCAAGTAGACATGTTTTCATACCAAGCATGTGGTGCCTGCTTCAAACCATATAAAGCCTTTTTCAACCTTCACACATTGTTTTCATGCCCTTTCTACACAAAACCACAAGGCTTAAATACATGCACTTCTTTCTGTAAGTCACCATTTAGGAATGTAGTTTTAATGCCCAATGATCTACATTCTTACCATGATGAACTACAAGTGCATAGATGCTACAAATGGTGGTCATTCAGCAAGTGGGTGCAAAGGACTCATCAAAATCAATGCCTCTTTCTTGAGCATAACCTTTTAGAACTAGCATGGACTTATACATGTCATGGTATGGATAGCTTGTTTGAGAAAAAGCAACCTACTATGGCCACTTCTAGTTGTGAGGCTGAGTACAGGGCAAATTTCACAATGATTATTGAGTGTGTATGGCCCAAATAACTCCTAGCCGATTTGGGTGTTGGTTAGTCTTCTACTACCATCATCATCAATGATAGTTAGAGCACATTGACAGTGCAAGGAACCTTGTGTTCCATGCTCATAGAAAGCACATTGAGGTGCACTATCATTATATTAAGGAGAGGTTCTCTACTAGAGAAATCTGTTTGGCATATGTGCCCACATAAAAAAACATTGTAGAAATTTTCACAAAGGCTCTACCTAGGGAGAAGTTTAAAGCTTTCTACAAAGATTTGGGCTTACTTCCTTTTGCGGATTGATATCTTTCCACATAGCTTGGAACTTCCTTACACATGAGTGCCAACTCCTTGTTCATTGCATCACTCCTAGGGGGATTTTTTGATATATTTTGGTAGCGATGTGTGTGAACGCACTTAGGACCGTTGGGGAAATCTTTTCCCTCTTTAGGAGGTCTTTTTCCCCTTGGATTGTATATACACATATAACCCTAATGGGCTACTTATCTTTGTACATTCACTTGGTAATTCATTCAGTGTTCTGCTGTGTTCCAAGCTTCTTCTTCTGTGCTTTGTTCGTGTGCTTCTACAGACATCAAACTCTAACAAGTATGATATCCCCATTATTCATGAATACTAATATATATATGAATAGAGGAGATCTACTATATAGTCTTGTGGTTGAATACCATGAGCTTATAGTTACACTTTCATTAAAAGGTGAATTTTGTATTGGTTTGGGTTGATCTTGGTATGTATAATATGATGGATGAAGATACCTCTAAATACCAAGATTATATCCACTCCTTCTACTTTGTGGGATTTTGTGTGATGCTACTAGAACAAGAGATATTACTAAAAAATCATTAAGGTGCATAATGCTAGATTTTCTAAAGAACCATCAAGGTGAAAGCAATGCATGACTTGTAGCCAAGACAAGGGAGAAATGCTCTTCCAAAGACTCAAAACTTTGATGGTTGTTACTATTGTGAAAAGAATGACAATCTCATAAAAGGTGAGAACAAGGCGCTAAAGGAATGGAGGGAATGACACTATCAAATTCTCATGAAAGAACAAGGAATCTACCAACTACACATTTTGTGAATTTAAAGAGGACATAGAAATAAAATTTTCATTTCCACTAGTTTTTGTTGATATGCATTTTTGTATAATTTTATTTTGTTTTTACTAAGTAAGCTTAAAGTTTATCAAATAAAGAGACTACAAGAAAGTTAGGGATATTTAAAAAGTAGCCTTATGATCCTATCATCCCCTTCATGGGTTATCCACTACCTTTTAAACTTTTTGCCTGGAATTGCAACAATTAACATGTGTTGAAATGGTGGCTTACTTTTATTGATCGTGATCCTTCTTCGTAAAATTTTATGGATTTATGTACGGAGTTCATTTTGGGTGAATTATCAACTTTTCTTGGAACATCTTTCCTTTCCACATCTCCCTTTAACAGTGTTCTAGAAGACCACTGAGTAACCTACAAGATCTGCCAAAAGAGCTTCTTTCTAAGAGATTGTTGCATAGAGCATTGAAGTAAAGCAAAAGAAAAAACAAAAATGAGCTACAAAGTAAAGAGGGAGCTTAAAGGCGGATCAATTTTTTTCAAAGTACTGGTCATCACTTACTAAGAAAGCCCATTTGTATGTGTAACAAGCCTTGTAAGTACACTAGAAGAGTCCTTGACTTGCATAATCCCAAACATGTATAGTAATTTTGTAATATTTTAGTTGTAGGGATAACTTTTAGAAGTGTTTGGTGCGTTTTCTACCCCTACCCCCTATTTTTCATCATTCTCTCATGTATTCTAGGCATTAGGAGTATCAGAGTGTAGGTAGGTAATGCTTGAAACCTTGCTTTTTTGCCATATCTTTGTAAAATAGATTTAGAAATCTTCTAGACTACTTTGACCATCGAGAGCCTCGAAAAGAACCCACTCTTTACTATATTTCGAAATGTGAGCTAGGAGATATGGTTGTTTTAATGTTGGTTGTTTTGTGTTTCTTGGATTGCATGGTTGAGTGAGTAGGAGATGGTGTGAGTGTATGTTTACTTACAGTGGGTGCCTCTTTGTCCATTCCATTTGTTAACTATCATTTAGATACATGCTTCTATGCTCTTTGCTAGGTCACCTCTTGGTTTGATAGTTTAGCATGTTTAGGTCAAGCCACCACTTGATTATGCTCATAGGACGTGTGCTTTCTAGCAAGCATCACTTGTCGCAAGTGCTACATGTTTTTGGCACCATTATGGGGATTCAACCTAGGTTTCCTACATGACAGGTGGGGATTCTCACCATGAAACTATAATGACATGGTACATTGGATTAAGCTCTACAAAATGGTGCATTTTTATCAATTCTTAACTTTTAACCAATTTCAATCAATCAGTTTTCAAGAACAAGCATTGAAGAAGGACCCCAACAAATAGGAGGAAATAAAAAAAGAAGGATTTCCTACACTAAGGTAATATAACACATAAAAGGATTGAAGATCATCACTTGAAAAGTCCCCTTGAAAAATCTCTCTTATTGCAGTACCAACAACCAATACCCATGACATATACCCAAAGGGCCTGTCGAGGACCACAAGCACTACAAGGGGGAGAGTGTTGCATGGAGCATTGAAGTGAAGCAAAAGAAAACCAAAAAGGACCTACAAAGTGAAGAGGGATCTTAAAGGTGAATCAATTCTTTTCAAAGAACTAGTCAGGAGTTAATAAGAAAGCCCATTTGGATGTGTAAGAATCCTTGTAAATTCACTAGAGGAGTCCTCTAGTTGCATAATCCCAAAAAATTATAGTAATTTTGCAATATTTTAGCTTTATTCCTAACTTTTAGAAGTTTTCCATACATTTATGTCAAAATCTAATTAAGGGCACATGTATATAATTCAAACTCTTCTCATTTTGTAGAGGTTCTTATCATTTTGTAGAGGTTCTTATCATTTTGTAGAGGTTCTTATGATTTTGTAGAGGTTCTTATTTGATCTAGGAGGTTGTCTTGTGTGTGTTTGATTTGCATGGTTGAGTGTGTAGGAGGTGGTGTGAGTACTTACCTTAGGTGTCTCTTTTTCCATTCCATGTGTTAACCATCATGTGTCTATGCTCTAGCTGAGTCAGATCTCGATTTGATAATCTAGTGTGTTTAGGTCAAGCCACCACTGATTACGCCCATAGGATGTCTAGTTACTAGCTAGAATCACATGTCAATGAATGCTATAGAGATCATTTGATGGAGCTAGAGAAACCTATGTGGTGGAATATTTGTACACTTTTCTCTGTGCAACAAAAGTATATGGACCCTCCTAGGATCTATTTTATTTTAACATAGTTAGCTTGGAATGAAAGTTTGCACACTTATAGTAGACTTTTGATGGATTTGAAAATTTGAACACTTATAATAGACTTCAACATCTTTGTAGTGGGCTATAGCAAGCCCAATGTTTACATGTTAGCTATATAAAAAATCTGTGAAAAAACAGACTATGTGCTACACGCAATGAACATAATTGATAGATAGATAGATAGATAGAGAATTACTTTTATCCTTGGATTTCCATACCCAATAAAGCCAAAACTTTTCCTATAGAGACTAGACTCTAATATCTCTCTTATGGGCTATAACATGCTCCATTTCAACATTGGTAGATAGAGCAATCAATCTTTGCAAAATATATTACCTATTACACACACTATATAGACTTGACATATAGATAGGGAATTGCCTATATCTCTTGATTCTCATAGATAAAAAAGGTGAAACTTCGTTTGTAAACAATAGGAATTTGAGACTTTCTAATATGCTATAGAGTGCAAAAATTGGACATGGGTGGATATATTAAAGAATCTCTGCAAAATTGACTACATATTACACACACTGAACATACATGACACATAGATAGAGAATTGCCTATATCTCCTCATTGACATAGACAATGAAGATGATACTTTGGTTGAATAAATTAGACTTGATTAAATTTCTAAAAATATAATATAACAGAATTTAGATGTGAGACAATTCATGAAACAATTTCAAAAAAATAGACTATCTTGTAAAGAACCTAATCTATGAGAGTATGGAGAAGAAATGGAGCCTTGGGGGTAATCACATAGTCGATATGGATCTTCTTTTCAGCATGGTCTTCTCCCCCTATCCTTCTCTACTTGGGTATGAGTAGAGATGTCCTTACATGCAGATTTACCACGAGATCCACCTCAAGTGACTCTTCACCATCCAAGGTGACTCCTCATCTTCCGTGTTGCTTGGCGTTCCATCTATCCTGGCTTTTGATGCTTCAAATTCTCAATTTTCATAAGGCCCAAAATTTTTTGTCTTTTAGGGACCTTATTAAACGCTTGGACCTTCAATGTAATGTTTGAGCTTGCCGTATGGTTATCCATGAACCTTAAATTCTTAACATTACCCATCAAGCTCAAGATTCATTGACCTTCAAGCGAGATCCTTCATGGATACAACATCCTTGAATTTTTGAAGCTTGATTGCAGTCAAGAATTTGGTGAACATATATGTGCTCTTTTGTACTCAGATATTCGACATCCACATCTTTAGATAACACTTTTTCTCTAATGAAATATCAGTGGACCTCTATATGCTTACTCGTTGCATGATACATAGGATTGCTAGCTAGATGTATGCTAGACATGTTATCTCAAAGTAAGGGCCACATCTACATCCTTGAGAAGCTTCCTCAACCACATAAATTCACATGTAGCTAGGGATAAAGCCCTATAATCAGCCTCTTTTGATGATAGTGAAAAAGTCACCTGAGGTCATCCTATGTTCTTTTAAACCTATCCAATCTACATCGTTGAAACCTTTGGGTTCTAAATGGCCATCATAAGCATAAAATAGGCCTTTCTTTATTGTATCCTTGATGCACCTCAACACTCTTCTTGCTACATTAACATGCTCACTAGTAGAAGCATGCATGAACTATAAAAGAACACCAATGATATAAGATATATCTATTCATGTTATGGTGGCATAAATCAATGAATCTATGATACTCCTATAAAATTGTATGTTTTCAATCTTATCTACTTCACATGCATATAAATCCATAATTGTGTCCATGGTTTGTGAGAGTGGTTTACATCCACTCATGCCATACTTGTACAACACATCAAGTATATACTTTTTTTGAATTTGATATACTCCATCATGTACATATACCACTTCAATACCTAAAAAGTATTTGAGGATGCCAAGATATGATATCTCAAATTACCTCTCTAAAATTTCCTTAATCTTCTTTAAATCTATTATATCATCACTTGTCAAAATAAGACCATCGACATATATGCATAGGTATATAGATTTCCCTTCTTTCCTCATTATGTATAAATATGGATCATGGAATCTAAAATTATGAAGGTACCCACTCAATATTTGATTCCAATCCCTAGGTGCTTGCTTCAATCCGTAAATAGCCTTCTTTGATATACACACATAATGTGGCTTACCCTTTTCTTCAAACCCGATAGGTTAGTACATGTAGGCTGTCTCCTTTACCTCTCCATTTACAAAAGCATTCTTCACATCGAGGTGACACATGATCTATCCCCTTGTTGTAGCAATTGCAAGTAATGCCCTTATTCTTCATACCACATGGTTGAAACTCTCTTTAGAGTCTATACCATGTGTCTGTGAGAACCCCTTTGAAACCAATCTAGCTTTATGTCTAGCAATTGAACCATCTGAATTTATCTTAATTTTATGGACCCACTTATTTGATATTATCTTCATTCCTCCTTCTTTTGGTACCACCCATCTATGGTTTTCCTCTAGAGATTTGATCTCATCCTCAATTGCCTTCTTCAAAGCAAGCTCTTTGTCTTAGATAACCCATTCCATGAATGCACATTGCATTGCAATAAAACTATAATATGTGAAATTATTTATCCGATAATTGATACTTAGTACATTTTCTCATTTCCTAATGAATATGGCTTTGCTTTTTGTATTTTCACAACCTCTAGTGTGATCACTTCTTCAAAATCTTCTTCACTAGTATCATACATATCATCTTTGAATTGGTGCTATTTACATTTGGTTTTGCTCATTTTTTATTGAGGGATAGTAGACGAGCTTATAAGCCTTTCCTTCCATGGTTTGTGACTTGTGGAGCCTTTGAGTTGCTTGGTCTACTCAATTCCATGCTTTCTTGATGCCCATCTTCATGTTTCCTTTCTTCTTCTTCTATATCTTTGACCCTCAATTGGCCCTTATTTATGACTTTAATTCATCAAACACAAGATATCTAGAGACTTGGATTTCCTTTGTGGTAGGGTGCAACACTTGTAGTCTTTTTGTTCCTCGGAATAACCAATAAAAACATGCATTTCTACCCTAGCATCTAGCTTTCTCCTTACCTCTTGTGGAACATGCATGTAACAAGCACTTTCAAGTGTGAGAAATCTATTTTTCTCCCACTTCAAGATGATGAATCCCTAAAGTTGGAAACCTTTTTTATAATGTATACAATAGTAGAAAAACATCTCCCCAAAAATATGATGGTAAAAGACATCTCATTTGAAACACATCTAGCTATCTTTGCAATCTATCTATTTTTCTCCTCTACCACACAATTTTGTTGGGGTGTATACTACAAGCATATTGCCTTTTGATGCCTTCAACCTATAAAAATTAAGTAAAATCATGTCAAAAGTATTATCTTACTTATTTTGTGAGTTATCATAGTTAATGATCTCTATAATGCGTAGATCCATACCTTGATCCTCTATGATCACATTCATTGGCATAATCTCCTAATATGCCACAAGCATAGCATTCATTGCATTGATTTCTATTTTATTTGTAAGTATTGTTGTACCTTCCTCTTGAACCTGTTGATCTCCTCTTCCTATACCATTTGCTTCTTCATTTGAGTCTTGCTTTTTGTTCCCTTGGTTGTCTTGGTCATGGTTCCTCCTTCCTTTTCCTCTATTTATACCTCTTTCAAATTTTCCTTTGCCTCTATATGCATAAAAAAAGGTGATTTTGCCCATCCTTAGTTTTGTTTCCAACAATATTGAGCTCCATATCACCATTAATGATATTAGATGATCAAAGTCTGAAATATATGCCTTACATACAGTAATGTGGTGAAGGAATTCCACCTTGGTGACTTTTCATCTTCCTTATTCTTGCCTTCCATCTAACCTAAGTTTTGATGCTTCAACTTCTCAATTCTGATAAGTTCATGACTTCTGTGACTCTTGTGAACCTTAGTAACCTTTTTAACCTTCACTTTAATGATTAAGATTACTTTAGGGTTGTTCATGAACCTTAAATTCGCAATATTATGGACAATGTTCCAAACCTTCACACTATTTAACATGAGAAAAAGAGCTTCTTAATTTCTTCCTCATCCTTGATGCTTTTCCTAAACACACCAAGGGCCTACATAACTATATAACTTTGATTAGGTCTCCATGTCACATTGGAGCATTTGGAATAGCAAAAAAAACTTTCTTCCTCTCAATTAAAGGTTGACAAAGGCCCATCTAACTTCAACTCCCATCTAATTCAAGACTAGTCATTTGTACCATCTCTTATTTAGATTTAGGTCGAAGCCCATTTTGTTATTGATTTTGGGGATTTTCTCAAGTTTAATACCATTGCTACACCTTGGTTCGCTTGAGTGGGGATCACTTGTATGTTGAAGCAATCACATCTCTTCAATCCCCCCAATCTATGATGCATCTATTCAACAAGCACGATTCATCATAATCCACCCTCATGCTATGATCAATTCCTTCCTCTTATCTAATCATTATTTCCAACTATGAAATCTTTTGGACCAGATGTGTGCAACTTGCACTAGCTCTACCTATTTTAGCACCATTATGAACTTCATTGCACATGGATAACCATCTTGTCTGTGCATGACAAATTGTTTTTCATACAATTCATATGTGATAAGATCTACTGTCAACATGTACTCTTCTTCCTAGTGTGAGGAGATGGTTAGATACACTCCAAAGATGAGGTGGTGTTGCAATAATCGTGCTCTACACCTACCAATGTAGTTTCAGAGTACCTTAGTAGAAACCTTTAGCTTTCCAAGGATGCATTTGGACCCACTATGTACCTTGGAGCATCATTCTCAAATAGTTCTGTCAAAACAGATAACTTTTAGATTTGGACTTCCTGTCGAAAAAATACTTAGTGCTCACTCACTCATAATGATTGACCTAAGAGCTTTTAGACATATCTAAATGAAGACCTTAGCTCACTATTAAGATTTATTTCACTAATTTAGAGTGAGTATATGATGAGAAATGATATTAAGAAGTTGGGGGTGTAATCTCGACTTTTTAGGAAGAAGACAATATGCAGACATAGGTTACTTGCAGAGAGCTTATCTCAAAATCTAATGAACCAAATGATGTGAAAATTGATATCTAGAAAGCTATATATCCCAAGTTGAATCGTATCAAAATGTTGAGTATATGGAGTGTTGACATTCAAGGTCAAGCATGAGCTGTGGAAGCGCATCAAAAATGTGGACACACAAGAAAAGGGAGCATCCAGAAAAGTGGACACACAAGAAAAGGGAGCATGTAGGGAGCTTCAAGAAGCACATGTCAAATTTTTAGAAGAAATCCCTATTAAAATAGTGATTTTTATCACTAAAAACCATTGTAAATATCATTTCACATTTTTGCAACTCCATTTTGTTCAAATCAAGGAGTCCTCGAGCTTGAGGATACTAGAAGTATCTACTTACCAATTTTCATAATTTTTAAACTCCTTTTGAGCCCTCAAATAATCCCTAGGACCTAATTTTTAACTAGGCCAACGCCTAGGTCTAGACAGGGTCAAAACTACTCAAAAAACTATAAAAGGAGCTAGAGAGCTCATTTTTGAGGTTAGCTTGTTAGAGATTTGAGCTTGTGTAAGAGAGTTTGTTTGTAATAGAAGCTTTCCATTGTTCGTCTCTTTTTTCTTGCCTTGTGTGCACATGTGTGTTTATGTGTGTGCATGCTAGTGTGCTTCTCATTCACGCACTTGTGCCATCACTTGCACACGGTCTTCATACCAATCCTCACGTCTCCGTGGATTGACGTTTATGAGGTGGATCTTCTCACGTTGGTACTTGCCATTGTGCTAGAGGGACACCAAAATTGGTGCCATTGTTGGGGAGAGAGCTTTGAGGACGAGCGTGTGATGGTAAGGCATATAGTAGTGACATTTGAAGGTAAAAGAATAGTCATATTGAGTTCAATTTCTGAGTTATTCTCTACCTTCATCATCATCACCATCTTCACATTAGCAAAAATTTTTCATTTTTTTATTGTATATTCGCCCATTTTACTCTGTTTTCCATTTCATGGTTGTTCAAGGAGCCTAGAGAGGTTTTAGAGTTTAAACATGGATGAAATACAGAGGTTCGTGCACTAAAAGCATCAAAAATCTAAGTGACTAGTTTTGGCGTGACACGACTTGCAACATGTATTCCGAGGGTTGTATCTTGAGTTTGGAGAGTGAATTTGCATCTACAAGCACATATGACTGACAAGGAGGACATAAGGTACAGATATCTACAAAATTTTTTGAATTTGGACTTCAAAAACTCCAAGTATCATGTCCAATTGAGTTCAGGTATCGTGATACCAAAACTCCCGTGTATCACAATACTTGTTGAGTATCACATATCCCCTCCTCGTGTATTGCGATACTAAACAAGTATCATGTATCATCGGGTCGAGTATTGCGAGGCTCATGTATCGTGTATTGTCTCTTGTGTATCGCGCTACCTCACAAATATCATGTATCATGAAGGTTGGTATCGTATCACGAGCTTCAAGTATCATGTATTGTGACCGTCTAGTATCAGGTATCATGAGTGCTCAGGTATCATGTATCGCCTAGTCATGTATCACGATACTTCCCAAGTATCATGTATCGTGAAAGTTGGTATCATATCGTTAGGACTGATATCGTGTATCATACAAGGACAAGTATCGTATCATGAGGGTTGGATAATACATTTGAGAGAATATTCTTGGTATCAGACATGAAAGACATGCATACACTTGGAAGGGAGAATTGATTTTCCCTCCGCCAAGATCTAATGTTACCCATGGCCTCCAAGGAGCAAGATCATCCCAAGCTCATGAGGCACAACAAGAATGCACAAGAGAGAGGCCTGAGGTAAGCTTTGCACACACTGTGGGTAGAGAGAGATCTGGACTTGAAGGTGAAAGACCTGAAAGAGAGAGACACCAAGCACAAAGCATCAAAGAGCTGAGCATGATTTTCCATTGCCTAGACCCCGAGAATACCCAAGAACCCTTAGACCCTCTCAAGTGTTCAATGCAATGAAGAACTATTTTGAGAGATCAGGAGATCCTTATGACCATGTGGCTGAGTTCAAACAAGTGTTAAGAGCTGAACAAGTCGAAGACCTGTTCACACAGTTTGAGGCACTTTGTCTGACTCTCAAGGATACTGCCGTATCTTGGTTTCAACCTCTAAATGGTTGTGGTTATTGAAATATAGGTCAACTACTAGAAGCATTCGTTGTAGAATTTTATGCAAAAGGAGCAAATCATGCACAAAGGTGAGTGGATCTCTCTTCTTTTTCAAAGATGAATGCAGCCATAGTAGTTCACCCATAGAGGCAAGGAGAGTCATACAAGACAATTGCTATATCAAATAAACAAACAAACATCAAGAAAAATGTAGTTCGGGGCATGAAGCAGATATGGGTATGCAAGGGCGAGCCATCAATCACACCATTGCAGTCAAACTCATTATCGAAGAAGCAGTGGAGAAAGCCAAGGCCACAATTAGAAGAACAACAAAGATCTCCATCTCACAGAGTACTCCAAAATTGGGCACCAGAGATAGATGAAGGCTGACCACAATAATGTACAAATCTGGGTGCCTAAGAAATTAGCTATAGCTCAACAAGGGCGATTACACATGTGGGTACCCTAGGAACTCTTACATGCACAAAAACCTATGTTCTCCCTCACAAGAAAAGTCTCAACAAAGAAGCCAAGGAGAAGTAAGAGTCAGAACCAAACATAGAAATCAAAAGACGATCAATTCACCTCTTTGGCAATGGTAAGACGACAATCATCAATTGTATGGGTCTGGAAGCCAAAAGCATTAGTAGCCCCTGTAGATCGAAAGAACCAACCACGTGGGATAGAAAATTTAAGAAACCATCTGGAGAAGCCCAAGGTGATCTCTCCGTAGCCGAATATGGTTCGCAAATGGATCTCTATAAGGAGGAAAGATCATTTGTCATGTCGAGATCTAATGGATACCTCCAACAAAGATGGCATCAACATTCGCAAGTAACATTGAAAGCCTCGACATGTGAAAACCATGTGCTTCTTGCACAATCCTCTCTTTTGCACCATTCAAGTCATGCATTTCCAAAGTATGCATTAATATAGGGCCACATTACATGGCCATGAATAGACACATTTGAGAGCCCCAAGCACATAAGCACATTGACATATGTCAACTATTTTTATTGATACTATTTTTTGCAACATTGTAAAAAAAAAAGAAGAAAAAACAAAGAGAGAGAAGAAGGACCAAGACCATGCACTCAAAGAAATTCATCAGTGAATCATAAACAAGGACATCCATCAACAATGGAAGAGACACCCATGGACCATCACAATGATGGGTGTACGACATGAAGAGATAAACGTCGATTGACCATTCACCATGGTAATAATCCTTACTTTGGCAACACCATAACCATGATAGATTAGGAAACCTATTCGTCAGCATGCCCTTGAGCACTTAGATCAAGACCCAAAATTTTGACCATACTCCCTCCCATGCATTTTCCAAGTAAGCATGCATAGGGCCACATTACAAGGCGGTGCACAAGGCACATATTTTCTTCGACCCATGCACTAGCACACTTACCCATCATTCATTATGGGTTATAAGTACATGGCCTAAAAACTATGAAATCCATGTTTGAAAGATCCAAAGGACATTAGGTTACAACTCTAATAGCAAGGAAGCAATCCACTGCCGACAATTGCTCCAAATCAACCTTGACAACCTCTTTTGAGCAACTCGCAACTTTTGAAAGCTCACAAATATATCATCATGCAAGAATCCAAGGAAGAAATACATACCAAGGGACTACAACTTGCAAAGGCTCACAGTGACAAATGAAGAACCAGACAACCGAACCTGCTACAATTGGAAGATAGATGGCTCTTGTTCACACATGATGGACATTACCTCTCAAGGTACTACATGGAACAACCACTACAACAAGGGTCTATCAGGGACGACAGACTCAAGAGGGGGGGGAGTGTTGAAGCTCAAGATCAAGCATGAGGTACCGTGGACATACAAGAAGGAGGAGCATATAGGGAGCTCCAAGAAGTGCATGTCAAATTTTCAGAAGAAATCCTTATAAGAACAATGATTTTGATCACTAAAAACCATTGTAAATATCATTTCACCTGTTTGTAGCTCCATTTTGTTCAAGCAGAGGATTCTTCAAGCTTGAGGAGTATTAGAAGTATCATCCTACTAATTTTCATAATTTTTAGAGTGCGTTTGAGCTCTCAAATAAGCCCTAGAACCTAATTTTTAACTAGGTCGGACACTAGGTCTGGATAGGACCAAAACGGAGATGGTGTTTATGCTTGAGCTACACATGGTTCCCTTGCATGCTTGATTTTGAAAGAATCCTATCTTCAATGATGTGCTACTATATCACACAATAAGCTAGCATGCCATGTAGAAGGAGTATCATTTAGAACTTCTTGAGTTATAGGGTCTCTTTCTATAAACATCATGTGATCAAGGTCAACATAGAATATGGTGGGCAATTATCTTCAAGCAAAACAACCATAACCATTAGAGAGTCAACATTGTAATATATCTACTTTAGCTTCGATTGGATTAAGGCATATGGTGGTGGATATTCATGAGTTGTTAGACTAAGGAGAACACTAATCAACTGATCAATGACTTCGGCACCTACTATGTGCTCCCCATACTTACCCAAACACCCTTCGTAGAGTAGAAAAGAAGCTAATATATCCACACAGAAACCTCAAGAATCTACCAAAACAAGAAATCATTGTAGCCTAAAATGGTTGTAGACTACTGATACGGTGATGAAGATGATGTACTATATTCCTAAATCTACCAGCATGAAGAAGAAAAATAACAAACAAAGAGTGTAGGCACCTCTTCTTTGCACACAATCTCAAATATTGCACCTCAGTCACTCAAGACCATCTTCAAAGCACCTGCATATGGATCAATACTCGACAACAACACCAAAGATACGTATGGGTAAACAAGACAGACTCAATTAGATTCACATAGAGCCAACTCTTGGGATTGCAATGCATGCATGAACATAGAGAATATCTTGGTTGCAAGTGAAAATAGATTCAGAACTGATTATAAATTGTTTTCACCTAATTCCCCAACCAATATCCCTTGATCTCACATATCTACCTGTAGAGCAGAAGAACTTCTACCTTAATACTTGAGCACAAAGTGAAAATTCCTCACAAGGTGAAAGAGATTCTATGAGGTGTAATCTAGTAGACTCATGTCCTAATACTTCTTGAGACATTGCAAATTATTCACGTGATAAAGCTCAAAGGAAGGCCCTTCTAAACTACAAAACCCTTTGACACACTCTTTCCTACACAAAAATGCACAAAAATGAGAGAAATGACACTTTGAAATGAGTTCAAAAAGTAGTTACCAATTTTTAAGAACTTCTCTTTCAAAATGATTGAGTCCCCTTTGAAATGAAAGCCCATTGTTATACATGCATGGGCAAGTGGCCCTTTTCTCACCCAAACATATGTTGGGGTATTGAAACCTGTAGCTCAAGCGTAAGCACCACCTCCTTTACTTGTCAATCCGCGGAGACGTGAGGACCGGTATGAAGACCACGAGCAAGTGAAGGCACAAGTGCTTGAGTGAAAGCACACAAACATGCACACACATACACACACACGTGCACAAAGTAAGATCAAAGAGAGGAACAATGGAAAGCTTAGATTGCAAAAGAGTTCTCTTACAAAGGCTCTATTCTCTAACAAGCTAACCCCAAAAATGAGCTCTCTAGCTCTTTTTATAGTTTTTTGACTAGTTTTGGCCCTGTCCAGACCTAGTGTCCGGCCTAGTTAAAAATTAGGTTCCAGGGCTTATTTGAGGGCTCAAACGAAGTCTAAAAATTATGAAAATTGGTACGATGGTACTTCTAATACTCCTCAAGCTCGAGGACTCCTCGGCTTGAACAAAATGGAGTTACTAAAAATAGATAATGGTATTTACAATGGTTTTTAGTGATGAAAATCACTATTTTTGTAGGGGATTCTTCTGAAAATTTGACATACACTTCTTGGAGCTCCCTACTTGCTCCCTTTCCTTGTGTGTTCACCTTTTGATGTGCTTCCATGCTTTGTCCTTGACTTTGAGCTTCAACACTCCCCCCCCTCTCGAGTCTGTCGTCCCTGACAGACCCTTGTTGGAAGGGCTGTTCTATGTAGTGCTTTGAGAGGTGGTGTCCATCCGTTGTATGAGCTGGTTCCTTGGATTCCAGCAAGAATGTGTCGTTGTGAGCTTTCAAAACTGCAAGTTGCTCAAGAGGTTGTCAAGAGTGATTTGGAGCAACTACTGGCTTCAATTTGCTTCCGAGATATGGATGTTGTTCCCATGATGTCCGCTAGCTCTTCCAAAGATGATGTTGAGAGCAGTCATGCCAACTACTCATAACCCATAATGAATGATGGGTAAGTGTGTTCGTGCTTGGGTTGAAAAAAGTATGTGCCTTGTGCACGGCCTTGTTATGTAGCCCTACGCATGCTTACTTGGAAAATGCATTGGAAGAAGCATGGTGCAAAAATTGCGGGTCTTGAGCTAAGTGCTCAAGGGTATGCTGACGAAGAGGTTTCCTAAACTATCATGGTTATGGTGTTTCCAGAGTAAAGATACTTACCATGGAGAAGGTTGATGGTTGTTTGTCTCTTCGTGTTGTACACTCGGCCTTTGGGATGGAATATTGTTGATGAATGTCCCTGTTGATTGTCCACTGATGAGATCTTTTGAGTGGTGGATCTCCTCTCCTCTTTTCAAAGCAACATTTGTCAAAAACTGAGAATTGAATTTCTTTATATTCCTTGGCAAGCAACATCGGGTAACTACACCAAGCTGAGTTTCACCTATTCTCTTTAGCTCACCATATGCAGGAGTCTTCTCCTCTAGAACTACCCTTTGCAGATATCTCCTTGGATGCTCTGGTACATGAAGTAGTTAAGCATCACTCAAGTTGCGGACCTTCAAGCTCTTCATTCCTACCATGGTAAGAGAAAATCATAGTTGTAGATGCCATGTTCATGCCAAATGCTTGTCATCTACCAGATAAGGCAGCAATAATCTCACTGTTGGCCGAGACACACTTCTATCCAAATTGATAAATGCCTAGTAATCAACAGTTCCACCTTCAACTAAGCATGACTCATTCATGTTTTATAAGCCAAACCTGGAACAAGCTCTCTCCCACTTTTCTTTCTCCCTTTTTTTTTTTTTTTGAGGAAAAGGATATCACAAAACAAGAACACGAAAGTTAGTATCAATAGAAATGTTTGACATATGTCACTATGCTCTTATGCATGGGATTCTCAAGTGTGTCTATGCACGGCCGTGTAATGTGGCCCTATATTAATGCATACTTCGGAAATGCATGACCTGAATGGTGCAAAAGACAGGGTTGTGCAAGGAGCACATGGTTGTTGCTCGTTCGAGGCTTTCGATGTTATTTGCGGAGGTTGATGCCAACCTTGGTGGAGGTATCCATTGAGTCTCGAACTGATGTAATCCTCCTTATTGGAGTCCATTTTAGAACATCATTTGGCACTGTAGAGGTCACTTCAGGCGTCTTTCTCTTTGGATGCTTTCTGAACTGTGGTATCCAGTGTGGTTGACGATTTGGTTCGGTGGAGGCTACTTGCACTTTTGGCTTCCAAACCCATATCCTTTTTGCATGTCTTCCTACTAATGTTGAAGAGCTGATTTGATCTTCCTTTGGTCTCTGTACGTGGTTCTTACCCTTTTCTCTTTTTGGCTTCTTTGTTGAAACCTTTTGCATGTGGGAGAACAAAGGTTGTTGTGGATGTAGGAGCTTCTTAGGTACCCACATCTGTAATTGCCCTTGTTGAGCTGCAGCTAACTTCTTAGGCACCCAAACTTGTTGGATACCTTGTGATTGAGCTTGTCTGAGCTGCTTCCTTCGTCTTCTGGCCTGGTTGGTTTGCATGGATGGAATTTGTGGGGGCAAGGTTGGTGGTTGCTCTCCTTTGCGTACCCATATCTGCGTCATGCTCGGAACTGCTTTTTTATCGAATGGTGTCTTTCTATTTGATGTAGCAGTTGTCGTGAACGGTTGTGTTTGCTTGTGTGGTGGACTCACTACTGTGGCTACTTGATTCTTTGGAGAAGAAGAAAGATCCACCCGCCTTCGAACCTGGTCTTCCACGATTGACTCCTTCTGCATCATAGAGCTTTTGACACATACAACATCTTCTTTCATATGATTAGTCTTGGGAGAACTAAGAGAGTGTGTGGTGCCATGATTTAGGAGCATGCAGTTCTCTAATTCTAATGTAATGCATTGTTCATGTGCCCAAACTTGAAGAATTTGACTTCTTAGGTTTAAGTTAACTGCATGGTCATAGATCCAATCTTGACCCAAGACAAGTGGTTCTGTAAGGTTCTCATCTTGACATACTAGCGCTTTGACTTTCATTGGAACATCTTGAAGGTAGATGGGAAGTTCCACCTCGCCCAAACAAGGGGTTTCCACACCTCCCAATCCTATGAGATAAGCTTCTATGGGATTGATGTTCAACTGCAAGTCTTGGCAGTAGGAGAGTCTAACTGCACTACTTGCTGCACCTGAGTCAATCAATGCTTTCACCGTCCTTGCACGCATCCCTTGTCCTATCTCTATGGTCACAAAGGGTCTTCGGTCAATGACCTGAGAAGTCGCTATGCCTGACTTTTGACACATATGCATGTGATATTTTGAGGCTTTTGAGTTGACTTCTAGGCCTAATCGCCTTAACTTATTTCGCCTAATACGCTCTCTGGCCTCTACCTGTGCTTCTTCTCTCACTCTTAACTCTTCATCTTTTCGCTTCTTAGCAGTGTTGAGTCTCATTAGCATATCCTCAGTAAGAGGTTCTTGATATAGCTTGACTCTACAGCCACTAATATAGTTTGGCAAGATATCTCCTTCTAGCGTGGCCAACTGAACTGCACCACTAGTGGAAATTCTATTAATGATCATGGGTCCGTATCCTCTTTTTTCCAACTTACGGGCATGTTGTTTTAGTGTGTATACCAACACTAGGTCTCCCTCTTTCAATCCGTTATCCTTGATGTGTGCATCAAAGTATGCCTTTTGCCTCTTCTTTGCAGCGTAGATGCCTGCTGCCGCTCGTAGCCTCGTCTCACCCAAGCGTTCGAGATCAAAGATCCTAGAGGACAATTCATGCCCATTCCACTCATACTCTTGTGCTACTTTTAAGGCAGGGATTAAGAAATCTAATGGTAGCACAACGTTCTGTCCGAAGACCATCTGAAATGGGGTGGCGTTGAGTACCGTTTTGTAGGCAACTCGATAAGCCCAAACAGCATGATGAAGTTGTTTGTCCCAATCAGAGCGTTTATTATTTACCAGTTTTGTCAATACGTTATAGAGGATCTTATTGGTACTCTCGGCTTGTCCGTTGGCTTGTGGGTGATAGGGGGCAGATTTCTTATGTATCACCAAGAATTCTTGGAGAAGATTTTCAATGACTTCATTCAAGAAGTGTGTGCCTCTATCGCTCACCAACTCTATTGGTAGTCCATATCTCGTGAACACATTCTCGAATAAGAACTTAGCCGTAGTCTGAGCATCATTCTTTGTTGTGGCTTTGACTTCTACCCACTTTGTAAGGTAATCTGTGGCTACAATGATGTACTCTGCATGGGAGTTTCTAGCTGGGGGGTTAATAGGACCTATGAAGTCTATGCCCCACTTCGAAAATGCACGTCCTCCCATCATTGGCCTCAAGGGCATCTCGTCTTTTCTCACTGGATATTGTGCACGTTGGCATGTGTCACATTTCTTCACATAGGTATGTGCATCCATATGAAGAGTGGGCCACCAAAGTCCTGAGAATAGAATGGTCTTGATCACTCGGTCAAGACCAAAATGTCCACCTGCAACACCGCTGTGTGCAGTCTCTAAGACCTTTAAATAGTCTGATTCATGAACGCATAGTCTTAAGTAACCATCTTTGCCTCTTCGGTATAGGTTGTCCCCTACTAAGGCATAGCCTTGAGCCTCTTGCTCCATGCTTCGTCTTCTTGCTAGACTAGCCTCTTTGGGTAATCTTCCCGATCTCATGAACTCTACCAATGGAGCACTCCAATCTGGAATTAATGACACTTGATAAAGGGTCGCATACTCCACTGGGGGTCTCTCTCTGCACCTTGGACAATTCTTAATCCACTCATGTATTTCTTTGTCCATGCTAGGCCAATACACTCCTAAACGTTTTAGATTCTGCAATGTTCGTTGTTTAGAATAGTGATTTCCTAGCATTCCTTCATGGGCTTGCTGCAACCAACTACTATGTTCATCATCCTCCACACAACAAGCTAATACACCCTCAATATCTTGTTTGTACATGCTTCCTGCTAATATGTGATATTTTTGTGATTTTACAATTTCTTCTTGTGATGTTTTCACATTCTTATTTGCAGGGCCAAAGGTTAGGACTGGTACCAACTTATTTGCCCATTTAGGAACAACTTCTAAATTGAACAGATAAGCATCGGGTAATTCGTCAGACACTCCTTGCGGTGACTCTCCTGAAGTGATGCGAGAAAGGTGATCTGCCCGAAGGTGGGTTCTACCTTTCCTGACAACAACTTCAAAGTCATATTCCATTAGTAAGAGGAACCATCTTACTAAGCGTCCAGTATTGCAAGGTTTATTGACCAAATATAACAAAGCTTGATGATCAGTGAAAAACTTGAACTTGTTGGCCAATAAATAGTGTCTAAACTTCTTCACAGCATATACCATGCCTAAGCCCTCTCGCTCAGTTGTGGTATAGTTTTGTTCAGCTACGGTGAGTTGTCTACTAGCATATGCTATAGGCAAGTCTAAGTTTCCTTCACCTGTGGGTTGTGCTAGCACACATCCTATGGCATGATTGGATGCATCCACATGTACATGGAATGGTTTATTCCAATCAGGAGTGGTCAGTATTGGTGCCGTGCACAAACGTTTCTTCAGTTCGTTGAAAGAATTCTCGCATTCGTCGTTCCACTCAAAATTAGACAACAAGGCATAAAGGGGTCTAGCTATGATCGCGTACATGTGGATAAACCTACGGTAGTATCCACAATGGCCCATAAAGGCTTGTACCTCTTTAATATTCCTTGGCCTTGGTAGCTCCGCTATGGCTCGTACCTTATCTTCATCTGTTGAGATTCCATTCTTAGAAACAATATGACCTAAGATTTTACCTTGACGCACCATAAACACACACTTTTCTGGGTTCAGACACACTCGATATTCTCTACACTTGTTGAAGATTTGTCTGAGCTCAGGGATGTGAAACCTTCTTTCTTGGGAATGAGCACATAAATCATCCACATACACTTCTAAGCTCTTTCGCAAGAACTCTTTGAAGACATGACACATGAGCCTTTGGAATGTTGCAGGTGCATTGGTGAGCCCAAATGGCATCACACGAAATGCAAAGATTCCCCACTCTGTAGCAAAAGCTGTTTTGTGTTGATCTTCTGGGGCAATGGCTACTTGATTGTAACCTGAAAATCCATCAAGGAAGCTATAAACTTCCTTGCCTGCAACACGCTCCAATAGGTGTTCTGTGATTGGAAGTGGATAACTATCTCTAATCGTAGCGGCATTAACTTTTTTAAGGTTAATACACACTTGCAACTTCCCGTTCTTCTTGGGTACCACAACAATGGGGGACACCCATTCGGTATGCTCAATCTCATAGATGAATCCAGCTTCAATCAACCTATCAATTTCTTCTTTTATTTTGGCTGCATAGGTATCATTATATGTGTAGGGCTTCTGTTTGGTGGGCTTAGCATCAGCAGTCATGGGGATAGTATGAGAGCAAATTCTTGGATCTACCCCTTTCAAGTCTCTATAGTGCCATGCAAACACATCCCTATATTCCCTTAATAGAGCTATGAGCTCCATTTCTTCTCTTGCACTTAGGTCATCTCCTATATATGTGCATCTCTCTTCGTTCTCTTCAATGGTCACTACAATCTTCTTGGTCTTTTCTTTATTATCATATGATTCTCCTATGATGGCCTCTCTCTTAGGCATTCGTACCAAAATTTTGCGGTCGTCAACTTCATATTTCTTGAAGTTTTCTGGTACTTCAAACAATGATTCCTCCTCTTCTTGTTTCACTGCTTTTCTTTTCTTTTTCTTTTGACTACTCTCACTTCCATCCTTTGAGTTTACTGTTTTAATACTTGTGAGAGGTTCTTCTTCTTTCTGGGTGAACACTCCTATATCTTCTAGATAGTGCTGCTCTGAGTTAAAGCAACTATCCATCACAATAGACTCCAGATCATCGTCATTCTCTTCTTCTTCTATGACATCACTAAGGTCACATTCTTCTAGCAAGGGTTGACACATGAACACTGAGATATCATAACCCTCCTCATCACAATGAGGTGTCCACTGTTCCTCATTGACAGCAATGTCCATGGTGGCTAAGATTTCTGGCCAGCCATGAGGCTCAAACTCCTCATCTGGAAAGATCATCGGTGTGTAGGCTGGGTCTCTAACTGGTCTATCTCCTAGCGAAGTTCCTTCTTCTCTTGCCTTTAAACGTTTTTCCTCTTCCTTTGCGACCTTGCACATCCACAAATGAGTATCTTCATGCAGCCATGATGGATCAGGTGAACTTTCAGAATGCACAGAGATGGAATCTTCTTTCACTTTGTGGATAGAATTCCACTGTAGGGGTGGTACATCTCTGAAGGTGTAATCCTTCAAATTGACCTTGGTGGTGACCCCTAAGTGCTGTAAGTACAAGGAGTTAGTTCCCCAATCCTGTACTATTTGCAATTGTCGTAGGAAGGGTCTTCCTAGGATCATCTCATAGACATTATTTTTCTCAAAGTCACATATAGCAAATGTGTGCTCAAACTCTACACCACAAGTGGTTAGAGTGATCCCTTCTAGCAATCCTAGAGGTCTTTCAAAATGACCATCAGCCATTTGAAGCTTCATTCTAGTTGGTCTTAATGTGGGCTTGCCCCATTGCTTCCACAAGGAGGTGGTCGCAATAGCAACACCAGCACTTGAATCTATGATTGCTTTGGTTGTGTAACCTTGGTAGGTGATTGGAAGATAAGTATTACCTTCTTCACCCTCACACATGTCCCCTATTTTGTCTAGAGGTATCTCTGGTACCCTTTGCTTGGAGCCTGCTTTTGGCATGTTGGAATCAAGTTCTAGAACCTGATCCTTCACATGATTCCAAAGCTCAGGTTTTGCTTTGAGCAGCTCTTCTACAGTGAGATGACACTGAACCTTAGTGTTCTTCACGACATCCGTGTTCCTTGGAACCACTGAGTCTTCATTTCTTACTAGTATTGTGGGAGCTCTAATCTGGAGAGATTTAGATTCCCATGGGCCTGGAAATTGAGGCAGTTCTTCTAAGGTATTAGATTCAAAATCTAACCTTTCGCCTTCTTGTTGTTCTGCTTCATCTCCGTAAATAGATGGAATGTCTTGGGGAAATTGATCATGAAGATCATCAATCTCAGGAATAGGAGGGGAATTACCCTTCTCCTTGGCCCATTTCTCTTCTTGTATTTCCCGCAAGAATTCTTGAGAGTACTGTTGAATTGAAGGAGGTATTCCTGGATCCGTGGAATTAGGAACATAAGCTCCCATTGGTGGTGAGCTTCCTTTTTCAATAACTGGTTGAGCATGTGGAGGTAAAGAAGCTTGTGGTTTGTTTACCAACTGCTCTAATCATTCTAGTAAGCCCGGGAAATGCAAATCCCCTTTGACAGAGTTTGTCTGATTGAACTTTTGACTAGTCTCAAGCATAGCTTGAGCTTGTTCTACCATTTTCATGCACATTTTCATCCGTTCAATCTCTAAGTCCGCTCTTGGGTAACTCTTGTCTAGGTTTGCAGCTGTAGGCCCTTCTTGAAGTCGAGCCTGGTAGGCCTTGAACATCATGTCCAAGCCTTCTGGGGTTGGATCTGCAAGAACAGACCCTGGTTGCGGTCTATTTACAATGGGTGGTGGGGTGCGATGAGGTGGAATGGATGGAGTTTCGGCATGCGAGGGGTTTTGAGATGCAATGTCTTCTATTTTTGTTATTGCGTCTTTCAAGCTTTCTTCTAGTTCCGATAACTTTTTATTCCACTTACGATTGGCCTTTTCTCTGGTATCCTTCCATGTTCTTGTTTTCCTCTTACTAGGCTCTCCTGATTCACTCGACTCCGATTGCTCTGCTGGTTTATCTTGTTTTAATGCTTGTGCCCTAGTAACTGCCTGTATAGGTGCCACATTACTGCTACTTGAACTTGAATCTGCCACTAAGCCTACCACATTAATGGGTGTAATCTTGGGTGCACTGGAGGGGTTTCTTGGACAATCTCTAGGGAGATGGTCTTTGCCACAATCAGGGCAAAAAGCTTGTATTGTGATAGCTTGTCCTTGACTCGGAGATGATGGGTGGGGGCAGTCACGAATGAAATGATCACCTTGACATCTAAAACAAGATCCTCTAGGGGCTTGTGGTCTCATTTGTCTCAATTGGGGCCTAGGGTTAGGATTTGTGTACATGACATTGGAGTATTCTGGCTCCCAATTTTGCTCCATAGGTGGTGCCTCATATTGATATGAGTAAATCTCACTATGTTCAGGTGACTCTGTGTAATACGCATGTGGACTACCTTCATGGGAGTAGTCTGAACTATGAGCATGAGAATCATTATCTGGTATCAATGGGGTTAGGGGCACCAATGCTCTATTTGGATTTTCCTCTCCCACAGCATATTTGACTGGAATCACGTTGGCTGGAGCTGGTGGTTGGTTTCCCAAGACAGGTTGTGGCCTATATGGTACCTGATATTGCTGTTGTGGTCTATAATATGGTTGTTGGTATTGGTTCTGATACCTACCTTGTGGGTAAGGTTGCTGATAATTCTGTCTAACAGCCTGCCTATTGTAGGGACAATCTTGAGCCGTGTGGTTTGTGTATTTTCTCTCAATAGTGAAATATGGAGCATTCCTTTCTCTAATGTTTTGGTTTTGCATTGGGCATACATTAGCCATGTGGTCGCCCCCACAAGTATAACACCGATTCACTGGAGTGACTCTCTGTGTTTGTTTATTTTGGACTCCCAGCTTCTTGGCAACTTGCTCAGCTATCTCCTCTATTTCCGTGGAGATTTTTGAAGTATGACTAGTAGAACTATCCGAATCTTTGTAGAGTTTGGACAATCCTAACTCCTCACCCAAGTTATCTTCTATGTCGATGCACGTCCGCACGCACTCTTCTATGGATCTAGGCTCTTTCAAGTACACATATGATCTTAATTTTGTGCTCAGTAAGCCATCTAAGAACAAAGCCACTTGTTTGGCTGGTGTGGGTAACTCGGGAGCAGGGCATCTTTCTAGGTACTGTCTGAACCTTCTACCTGCTAGTCGCACTGTTTCTTGGGGTGTCTGCTTGAAACTGTGGATCAAGGATGATGTGTTATGCCTGATACCACTCTTGGAAAATTCTACAATGAATTCGTCTAGCAGTTGACCTATATCGCGATAGTTGCGACTACTCAATGGTTGAAACCAAGCCAAGGCAGTGCCCTTAAGAGTCAAACCAAATGCCTCGTATTGGGTGAATAAATCCTCAACCTGTTCAGCTCTTAACACTTGTTTGAACTCGGCCACATGATCATAAGGATCTCCTGACCCGTCAAAATAATTCTTCATTGCGTTGATCACTTGAGTGGGTCTAAGGGTTCTTGGGTGCTCTCGGGGTCTAGGCAATGGAAAATCATGTTCATCTCTTTTTTGCCTATGTGCTTGATTTCTCTCTCTTTCAGGTCTTTCATTTTCAAATCCTGATCTATTCCTGCCCACGGTGTGTGCAAAACTTACCTCAGGTCTCTCTCTAGTTCTTTCTCTCTGGGCTTCATGAGCGTGGGATGATCCTACTCCTTGGAGGCCATGGGAAACATTGGATCTTGGTGGGGGGAAAATCAATTCATTCTTCCAAGTATATGCATGTCTATCATGTTCTGTTACCAAGAAAATTTTCTCTGATGTGTTATCCAGGTAGACAACTTTGCCTGGTATCTCTGGATCCTTGAACTCGTAGATGATGACTATGCCCAATTGGCTAGGTTGATCTAGCTTGAATCTCCAAAAGGCTTCCTCTGTTTCTCTATTAAAAAATAGTTCTATGCTTTTGTTATCTTGAGGGATCCAGTCTGGAATGATCACTCGGGTCAAAACTGACTTACCTCTAGGAGTTTGGGGTCCTTGTCCTACATTTCCTTGTTCTAGGTCTGCTATTTCATTCTCAGGAATGACATTTCCAAACTCATCAGTCCTATCTGGTAGGTTGGTGACCACATACATGGTTCCTTCCTTATCAATGTATGAACCCTCTTCGAACTTGACCACCGGGTGTTCAAGTCCAAAGGATTGATCTGGATTTTTGAGTTGGACCACTGATCGCCTCAGACCATCCTCGTAGATGCGAGCACCTAATTGGTTGGTCCGAATATATTCCAACTGTGTCTTATAGGGACCTTCTGGTGTTTGTAGATGGGCAGTCCCTGAGCCACCTGCAGGTTTTCCCATACTAAAAGACATTTCTGAATCACTTGTGTCTGAACTTAGTAAAAGATGACCACTTAGTTGTTGTGCCCAAGACTTGGATGTATGGTTGACACTAGCCTCAGAAGATCTAATGCTTTGTTTATCCTTGCCTAAGTGTCTACCAGATCTCAGGTTCATAGGCTTTAGTCAAGAGTCCAAATTTTCCCCTTGGTATGGTTCAAAATTCTTTGGAGTCCCCTTGGTTCCCTAGTCCCACTTGAGGGTCAACTTTAAATTATCCTATCTCAAAATCAACGCATTATTCTTAAAAAAACAGTTGAGGTTGTGTAGGATTTGAAACGAGCTTTCCAACGAGCTATAGAGCTCAAAAAATGGACTTTGGATGAAAAAGTTATGCCAATTCAGGCTCCTGGGGTTCAAAACAGGCAAACAGGACCTTTGGAGAAAATCGCGATTTTGTGAACTTTCAGAGAATCACGATTTTGTGAACTCAGAAAATCGCGATGTTGAGCACAAAATCGTGTTTCTGAAAATCGCGATGTTGAGCACAAAATCGTGTTTCTGAAAATCGCGATTTTGAGCGACAATTCGTGTTTTCACAGAATCGCCTTTTTCACAAAATCGTGTTTTTGGCTGAAAATCGTGATTTGTGAAAATCGCGATTTTGAGCCCACTGAAAATCGTATTTTCTCAGAATCGTGTTTTTGGCATGAAAATCGCGATGTTGAGCACAAAATCGTGTTTCCTGAAAATCGCGATGTTGATCACAAAATCGTGTTTTCACAGAATCGTGTTTTTTGAAAATCGTGTTTTTTGACATGAAAATCGCGATGTTGAGCACAAAATCGTGTTTTAGAGAATCGTGGTTTTTGACATGAAAATCGCGATGTTGAGCACAGAATCGTGTTTTTTGAAAATCGCGATTTTGACTCAGAGAATCGTGATTCACAAAATCGTGTTTTTTGCTGAAAATCGTGATTTGTGAGAATCGCGATTTTGAGCCCGCTGAAAATCGTATTTTCTCAGAATCGTGTTTTTGGCATGAAAATCGCGATGTTGAGCACAAAATCGTGTTTTTTGAAAATCGCGATTTTGACTCGGAGAATCGTGATTCACAAAATCGTGTTTTTTGCTGAAAATCGTGATTTTTTGAGAATCGCGATTTTGAGTAGGGAATCGTGTTTTCTCAAAATCGTGTTTTTTGACTGAAAATCGTGATTTGTGAGAATCGCGATTTTGAGCACAATCACAGAATCGCGATTCTGAGAATGACCACAGAATCGTGATTTTTTCAGCCAACTTTTAGGCGAGAAAACAGAAAATCGTGATTTTCATCACAGAATCGCGTTTTTTGGCGGGAAATTCAAATTTCTGAGCGCCGGCTATGGCGAGCTCCGTATGAGTAGAAAATCATGAAAAAAACACAGCGCTTGCACTCCCTTGCATCTCCTAACTCCTTCCCACACAATAGTGCATGAAAAATGGTATGAAGATGGTGAAAATGCACTAAAAAACAAGAATTTTCTATGAAGAAGAAGGTGGAGATGATGATGATGATGAAGATGAAGAGGAAAAAACAGAAAATGAACTGAAATGACAGTTTTTTTACCTTCCAACGTCGCAAATCTACGATCTTACCATCACAACGCTCGTCCTCGAAGCTCTCTCCCCGGCAACGGCGCCAAAATTTGGTGTAGCTCAAGCGTAAGCACCACCTCCTTTACTTGTCAATCCGCGGAGACGTGAGGACCGGTATGAAGACCACGAGCAAGTGAAGGCACAAGTGCGTGAGTGAAAGCACACAAACATGCACACACATACACACACGCGCACAAAGTAAGATCAAAGAGAGGAACAATGGAAAGCTTAGATTGCAAAAGAGTTCTCTTACAAAGGCTCTATTCTCTAACAAGCTAACCCCAAAAATGAGCTCTCTAGCTCTTTTTATAGTTTTTTGACTAGTTTTGGCCCTGTCCAGACCTAGTGTCCGGCTTAGTTAAAAATTAGGTTCCAGGGCTTATTTGAGGGCTCAAACGAAGTCTAAAAATTATGAAAATTGGTATGATGGTACTTCTAATACTCCTCAAGCTCGAGGACTCCTCGGCTTGAACAAAATGGAGTTACTAAAAATAGATAATGGTATTTACAATGGTTTTTAGTGATGAAAATCACTATTTTTGTAGGGGATTCTTCTGAAAATTTGACATACACTTCTTGGAGCTCCCTACTTGCTCCCTTTCCTTGTGTGTTCACCTTTTGATGTGCTTCCATGCTTTGTCCTTGACTTTGAGCTTCAACAAAACCTATGGGTTCCATTAGCCAAAAAATCATGAAACTCTATAAAATGACTATGTGAGCTCAAGGACTCGTTGACTTAAGCAAAATTTCTACACAAAAATCAAATATTACATGCATATGTAGCCCTCTCAAGTATAATAAGATTAATTTAGAAAAAGGTACGATTGATGTCATGAGTATTCTCTTAGCAGTTAGAAATTATTGAATTGACAAGGAAGCCTTGACACGGAAGTCAAGAAGGGGACAGTCATGTGAGGAGGTTCCATAGATGAGGTGGTGCTGCAAGAAACCTACTCTACACTTGCCAATCTAGATTCAAGGATGCTTAATATACTTCATTAGATTCATAATGGTTCACATAGAATCACCAAATCATTCTAAATTGTTTGCATCAAAACAGATAACTTCTATATTCAAGAAATGAGAAGAACCTTCTATTTTGGGAAGAGAAGGTCTCAGTATTATGCTCAAAGCTCACAACTTGGCATGAATCGACCAAAGAGCTTTTGCACACATCTAATTGAATTTTATAGCTACCCAAAGGAAGTTATTTCATGAATTTATCTGCACTATATAAGGAGAAATGAATTTAGCAAGGCAGGGGGGTCATCTTGACTTTTTAGGATCTAGAAGATGTGCAAACATAGCCATTTTCTTTGTTCCATATTTCAAGGTTTAACACATGAACACTAGATACTTTACTCTAACAAACCCAAGTTAAAGCATAGAAAATGGATGAGTACACAGAGAGAAATCAATTCCACAAGTTCACTGTAATGATGTTGATGCTGGAGGAGATAGTAGATAGAGATGTACTTAATGAAATGTATAAAAAAATGACTGCAATTACACATATGATATAGAGAGAGTGTAGAGTACTACACATATGATGCGAGCTCAATGTATGCTCACTAAAGTAGCTCATATCCTCCTAGAAATCCTCTCTTATCTCGTGACTAAACTCATGTGTATTTATGCACATTGCTTGAGTTTAAATTTGAATTTATTCCCTCACCTAAAAGTGATCCTACAAGTAGTTTCAAACCATTAAAGTCGTGGAATGATCTCCCAATTGTTGTGAGATTCCTCACTCACTTTATTCTTGAGTCATAATTCTTCAATATTTCCTAAATCCAATCATTGATTTGAATTTGTTTAATTTGCTTCTATCCAAGGCCTTTGTCATCTTATCTGCACACTATTGATGAGTTGATACAAATGAGAGTAAAATCTATTTGCTCGTAATGTTCTCTTTGACATAATGGTAATGAACTTTTATATGTTTAGTCTTGACATGATAGATTGGGTTAGCAGCAAGATGTAATGAGCTAATATTTTCTCCAAATATATGTGGAGTTGAGGTTTCAAACCCTAAATTAGAATATAGGGTTAATCCACATAGCTTCTTGTGTAGCATTTGCAAGTCCTCTATACTCAGCTTTTATTGATGTAAGAGCAATTGTGGGTTGCTTCTTGGAGAACCACAAGATCAATTTTGTACTTGCAAAAGTAAGATATCCAGAGGTGCTTCTCCTATCATCCTTAGAGCCTGACCAATCTACATCAGAGAAGAGCTTAACATCTATACTAGATGTACATGGATAGTATAATCCTTCATTGATTGTGCCCTTCAAATACTTTAGGATTCTCTTGGCTGCTTCCATGTGAGGCTTCCTTGGAGTGTGCATGAACTAACTCAACACACTTACTCCATAACAAATTTCTACTCTAGTTAATGTAGCATAATATAGGCTATGAAATAGACTTTGATAGCTAGCTACATCTTCAATTAGCTCACTTTCATGAGCACTTAACTTCAAATTTACCTCCATGGGAGTACTTGCAACCTTTGTATTCTTCCTTTTAAATTTAGAGAGAATATCTTCAATGTAATTCATTTGTGTGAGAAACATGCCTTTCTCTATGTATACTACATCCAAACCTAGGAAGTATGTGAGAAAACCAAGATCACTTATCTTGAGCTCCTCCTTAATTTGAGCTTTAATCTTTTTTATTCCTTCTACATCATTTCCTCTAATGATTATATCATCAACATATACACATAGGTATATGACCTTTGAATGATTCCTCTTAATGAAGAGGGAAGGATCTACCTTTCTTACATTAAAACCTTTATCCTGCAAGTAAGTAACAAGTCTATGGCTCCAAGCTCTAGGATCTTGCTTCAAGCCATACAAAGCTTTCCTCAATGTGCACACATGTTGAGTGTATGTTTGATCTTCAAAACTAGGAGGTTGAGCCATATACACCTCCTCTAATATCCAACCATTTAAGAAAGCATTTTTAACATCCGTTTGATATATCTTCCAATTCTTGGAAGATGCAACATTCATGAGTACTCTAATAGTAGGATTTTTTGCAACAGATGAAAATGTTTCTCTATAATCAATACCTTGAGTTTGTGAAAACCCTTTGGCTACAACCCTTGCTTTGTACCTATCAATTGAACCATTAGAATGCTTCTTTACCTTGTATATCCACCTTGAACCAATGATTTTCATGGATGGAGTCTTGGGTACCCAATCCCAAGATTGATTCTCTTTTAAAGCTTCATTCTTCTTCCATGGCACTTCTCCATTTTGGCTTCTTCTTGGCTTTTTCATAGGCAGAGGGTTCTTGAGAGTGTGAGGCCTGTGCTATATATATTGAATCTTTAGTGTCCAGAGAAATATCATGTCCATACCTTCTCTCTTCCTTTTCTATATAGTGGACCTTCTTATAGTTTGTTGAGATGATTCTACCACATCTCTCAATTCTGTACTTTGGCTTTGCCTTTGGAATTCGAAGAATTGATTTCTCTTCTTGGAGTCTTCTGATCATCATCAAAATCACTTGATGCTTCAAGTGTAAGCTCATTCTCCTTTAATAATGTTGGAAAGTCCTCCTTTGGATAATAGGGAAGTTTGCTTTTCCTACAATCATCTTCAAACAAAGATTTATTTTCATCAAACACATATCTACTTACAATGAATCATTTATTGATTGAATTGTATAGTCGATAACCTTTTTTATTAAGTTCATAGCAAATAAAGATGCATTTGTCTACCTTTGACTCCAATTTGCCTCTGATTTTTAAAGGTATGATTGCATATGCTATGCACCCAAAGATTCTGCCATGATCAAGGCTAGGTCTTCTTCCATTCCATGCTTTGTATGGTTTCATGCCATCCAATGCTTTTGATGGGGGTGTATTGATCAAGTATGTGGCTATAGATACAACCTCTACCCATAAGTAATTGGGTAGCCTTTTCTCATTTAGCATTGACCTCGCAACCTCCTCGACTATTCTATTTCTTAGTCTCTTCAAAGTTTTACCTGTTTGATTTTCTACAAGAGCTAGGTATTTCTTGAAACATGAGAACATTTCATCCTTATGCTTCATAAAGTATAGTATTCCCCATCTGCTACAATCATCAATGAATGATATATAATACCTAGATCTAGATATTTAGGGCCCCTTTCTTGGTCCCCATACATCTATATGGACTAGCTCCAATAGATCTGCATGAACATATCCTTTCTTTATGAATGGTTGCCTATGTGATTTACCGAATTGACAAGAACTACATTTACAGATCATGTGTTGTTTGGATATATTTGGTAGGCCAAGTACACTCTGATCCCTATTGATTTTCATGAGAGCTCTTTCACCTATGTGAGCTAATCTTTTGTGCCAAATTTCCAACTTTGATAGTGTTTGACTACCATAATTGAATAGGGCAATGTTTCTAGTATCTTGGAGTTCCTCTTGCTATCCTTGAATTCTTGATGTGGATCCTCAACAAATGCTCCATTCTTTGTGAATCTCACCTTAAAACCTTTCTCAACAATTTGACCTACACTCATGAGGTTCTTGATGATAGTTGGTACATATCATACCTTGCTCTATGGGTTTGTATTACCATCAGAAGTCTTCACATTACCTATCTTCTCAACTAAATGTTTTGTGTAATCTCCTATTTGGACTTCATGTCTATCCATTGGATCCTGCACGTCTGAGAGTAGAGTTACCTAGTTTGCTACACTTATAGAAATCTGAAATGGAGTCCTCTTTGCCCAAACTTGAGGCACCTTGTAAACATGTCTCTGATGGACATATTTTGGGAAAAATGTAATGTTCATCCTTCCCAAAAGATAGTTGAGTTCAAGAAGCTCATAATTTACAGCTTGTCCATAGTGATGTTTGCAGTCCTATACAAATGCCTTCTTTTGGGAACTATCTTTACTTCATGACTTTTATTGATGATTTATCCAAGCATGCATGGGTGTATCGATTGAAAGCAAAGTCTGAAGTATTTATGTGCTTCAAACAATTTCTAGTTATGACTAAAAATTTGCTAGGGAAGCTTCCATTTTGATCGAGGAGGGGAGTACATGTCTTCATATTTTAATGCATTTCTAGCTGAGCATGGGATAAAACATCACTTTAAAGTGCTCTATACATCTCAACAAAATGGGGTTGCTAAGAAAGAACAAGTGTGTCATGGAGAAGGTGAGGTGTATAGTCAAAAGTCTAGCTTTATAACATAGCTTTTGACTTAAGGATGTTATGTGTGCAACATATGTACTTAACAGGTGTCCCACCAAAGCACTACATTCTATCACTACATATGAGGCTTGACATGGTCACAAGCCATCTTTTTCTCATTTGCATGCCTTTGGTTGTCTTGTATATGCATTAGTGCCAGAGCAATAGGAAATTGTATGATAAAGCAATGAAATGTGTGTTTCTTGGGTGCATTTTTGAATGCAAAGGCTCTCGTCTGTATCATCCACATATTAAAAGCATTTTGATTAGACATAATGTTGTTGTTATGGAAGATGCAATTCAACCATTACTTTCATATACCAAGGAGACTTCATTTTGCTCTATAGTTTATGACACTTTGCTTCCTCTTTTTGCAAGGGTAGAATGAAGTGATAATCCAAATATGGAAATTTCTCTACCTTTATAGGTTCCACATGATGATATAGATCATTCCATTTCTGATGTAGATTTACATGATGCACTTATTGATGAGAGGACCGATATGGGGGAGGCAAAATCTATGCCTAAATGGCTAGTTTAGACTTTGAGAGATAGCAAATTAGATGCACCTCTATCATATCATACCCATTCAACTCTCATAGTGCTTCCTTTGCATCAGATTGCCATGCAATGGCTGCCTCTAGTCTTTGTGATGAGAATGGGCCTATTTTTTTGATGATGCACTGAATTCAAAAAATTGGATGGGTGCTATGTAATCAAAATATGATGCTATTATGAAGAATGGTACCTGTTCTTTATGTGATTTGCCTCTAGGCAAAAAGGCCATTGGCACTAAATGGGTATACAAGATGAAATGTAAGCCTGATGCAACAATTGACATGTATAAGTCCAGGTGTGTTGTAAAAGGTTATGCTCAAGAGAAAGGCATTGATTTTGATGAGAGCTTTGCACCCACTTGCCAAATGACCACCATTCGTAGCATCTATGCACTTTTAGCTCATCATGGTAAGAATTTACATCATTGGAAATTAAATCTACACTCTTGAATGGTGACTTACATGAAGAAGTGTATGTATTTTGGCCTTGTGCTTTTGTGCAAAAAGGGCATGAAAACAACTTGTGCAGGTTGAAAAAGGCATGATATGGTTTGAAATAAGCATCACATGCTTGGTATGAAAAGATACATGTCTACTTGATTGCACATGGTTTTTAGAATAGTCCAACTAAGAGCACCTTATATCTTAAGCATGCAGATTATGCACTTTTGATCATTGTTGTCTATGTTGATGACATGCTCTTCATTGGTCCTAATGAGAAGCATATTGCTGAATTTAAGGCTAATTTGCATGCCTCTTTTAAGATGTCAAATTTAGGGCATTTGCATCATTATTTGGGCATTGAGTTTATGCAAGTTTATATGGGAACATCTCTGTGTTAAACAAAATATATTGACACATTATTACAGTGGTTTGGCCTTGAAGATTGCAAACCTATTGCTACTCCTATGTAAACAGCTTTTGAGTTGAGTCTTCATGGTGTTGGAGATACATTTGGTATTGTTATCTATCAGTAGGTTGTTGAATGCTTGGTTTACTTATGCATAAGTTGGCATGATATTTAGTTTGCTACCTCTTAGATGAGTAGGTTTATGCATTGTCCAAGTGTCAAGACTGACAGGCGGTTAACCGCATCTTTCGCTACTTGAGTGGTACCTAGCTACTTGGATTATTTAATCCCAAGGGGCCATCATTACCACCAGATTTACATGCTTTTTCTAACTCAGACTAGGATGGTTGCTATGACACTCGTGTTTCCACTAGTGATTTTTTGCTTCATGCTTGGTAGCTAATGCATTTCTTGCTTGAGTAAGAAGTAGCCTACTATGGCCACTTCTAGTTGCGAGGCTAAGTATAGGGTAGCTTTCACAAAAATTATTGAGTGTGTGTGGATCAAATGCATTTTGGTTGATTTGGGTGTTGGTCAGTCTTCTACCACCACCATCTTCATTGATAGTCAGAGTGCATTGGCAATTGCAAGGAACCCTATGTTCGAGGCTCACACAAAGCACATTGAGGTGCACTATCATTAGATTAGGGGGAGGTTCTTTGGTGGAGATATCAGTTTGACATATGTTCCCATGCAAGATAACATTATAGACCTTTTCACAAAGGCTCTACCTAGGGAGAAGTTTGAAGATCTCTGCAAAGCTTTGGGCTTACTTCCTTTTGTGGATTGATCTCTTTCCACATATCGTGGCACTCCCTTATACATGAATGCTATCTCCTTGTTCACCGCATCACTCCCGAGGAGAATGTGTTGATATATTTTGGTAGTGATGTGTGTGAACACACTTAGGACTGTTGATTCACTTTTTTCCCTAATTAGGAGGTCTTTTCCTTTGACTTGTATGTACACATTTAACCTTAATGGGTTACTTATCTTTCTACATTCACTTAGTAATTCATTTAGTGTTGTTTTGTACTCCAAGCTTCTTCTTATTCTTCTTTGTGTTGTTTGTGTGCTTTTGTAGACCTCAGAGTCCAACATTACCTCCCTCCCTCTCTCATGCATTCAGGGTCGAGCCCTCATGGGTCCTCCCTTCCTTTTGGTGCGTAAGTGTGTGTGTGTGTGTGGGGGGGGGGGGGGGGGGGGTTGAGCCATGTCTCTTCCTCTACACTCAAGGATAGAGGGATTTATCCTTGCTCTCCCTCATGCTCTTGTGTTCCATGTCTCCTGCCAACAAGGTCAAGTTCTCTGCCCATCTTAGTTAGAGGGCCGAGCTTCCTACTTCCCTCATGGATCTACTATAGGGGTGGATCTTTGCTCCCCCTCCATGCGCCTCTTTCCACCATTTGGGGGTTTTGCATCATGATCACTTGTTGGTGCAATTATTCCAATCCTAAATGCTTGATCATTTATTCTAAGGCTCATATGTACATTCATGTATTAGCACATGAATGACCTCTTCGAAAGATTAACTTTTTACTACTTGTAAAATTGCACATATGGAATCACTTCAATCACAGTTGTTAGGAGAAACTTTTCACGAATTATTGGTGAGTTAGATTGAGATTGAGATCCTAGACTCTAGAGACACTTTTTGGTAGAAGTTTGAATTTCAAAATTAAAAAAAAGGAGCTCCAACTTTAGCTATAAAAGAGGACTTCAAAAGTCGCATTACAACAACTCGAATTGAAGAGATATTTAGAGGCATGTTAAGTTGATATTGAGCTCATATCATAGCTCTATCGTTTCCCTCACATTATGAAATAATTCATTTCCAATGTCAATGTAATCTATGTGCATTAATACATATAGTTTTCTCATATCTCATATCTTCTACTCTGTCATGTACCACTCAGAATAGTGAACTTTTCTGACTTGTTTCTCAGTGTATACGTAATCATTTGACGTGATTTAAGTTGGTATAGACTTAGTGGACTATCTATTCTCTTGTTATTAAGTTTCATTATCATTGCCTTATCCAATCTCAAGTTATGAGCTAAACAATGCTCAATGGTCTACATACTACTAGTACCCAAAAATGTCGAGATTCACCTCTAACTTACTAAGCATCATTCTCTGAGCATGTTCCATCATTTCAAGTGAAATAACTTACAAACCTTAGCTATTCAAGTTAATTAGATATTCCCAAAAGCATTTTACTCAATTGTTAGGAGAGAGGGAGTACTGTTCATTTCTTTGAGCAGGTGTAGTGACCAAAATAGCAAGTTTTGGTTCATAGTTGAAACTCCTACTCATTTGCCTTAATCCAATGATTTGAGTATCATCTTCCAAAGTATTTGGGTGATTAATTTTGCTCCCTGGAAATCTCAGAGGTGTAGTTTTCACTCCTTAATTCAATCTTGTCTGGTGTGAAGCGAGAACTTGGAGAACCAACTCATCTCTAGAAGGTGTCCACCATCTCCTCCAACAATGGTATCACAACAACATTAAGGTAAAATGGAAGATGGATTTCCATCATTCATTGACAAATTGGATAGGGGCAACTATCTAGCTTGGTCCTTAAGGATGAAGGCTTACCTCCAAGGAAGAAGCTTGTATGGATACATATCTAGAGATGAAGAAATGCTAACTCTTAGAAGCAAACATCAACCTACAAGAGAAGAGCAAGAGAGACTAACTACATGGTGTGCAAAGGATGCTCTAGGGAGCTCTTATATACTCAACTCAATATCTGATTTCTCATTACCTCATATTAGGAATTTCAAGGCCTCCCAAGAGACTTGGGAAGTACTATCTTCATACTTCTCATGAAATAAAAGGGCTAGGAAGAACCAAATTTGGATGGAGTTCACAACCTTGAAGAAGCAATCAAAACAAAGTGTAGTTGACTATGTGACCAAGATGAGGGACGTAGTTGTTCAACTTAGGAGTATTGGAGGACAAATAGAAGAGGAGCAGATAGTAAGGCATATCATAAATGTCATCAAGGCTGATGAGAAACGGGAGTCCTTTAACATAGCAATGGACCTCTATATGGATATGCAAATACTTGAACTCAATACATTGATGGGGCAACTCTTGATGCATGCGACAAAGCTCAACAAGAATGGAGATATTTCTATAGGTAATCAATCTTCTACCCTTTACACAAATAAAAATAAGATTAAAGATAAAGTAAAAGGTAAGAGGAATGAAGAAGAAGCAATTACCTTTCAAGTGAACTTCACAGGTAGAGGAAGAGGTACTAGAGGAAGGGGCAAAGGAGTTTGACAGTTCATTAAATGCTTTTTCACATTCATTCATCCAAGTGAATTGAGTTAATAACCCATAAAGAGGTTTAGTGATTATAGCATACATGTGGATAAATCTACGATAATATCCACAATGACCCATAAAGGCTTGTACTTCCTTGGCATTTTTAGGTCTATGTAGATCTAGAATCACTGTAATCTTGTCTTCGTCCATGGAAATTCCATTCTTAGATATGATGTGTCCTAAGATCTTTCCTTGTCTCACTATAAAGACACACTTCTCTAGGCTCAAGCATACTCGATATTGTCATTATTTTTTGAATATCCTCCTTAGTTCTAGGATATGTTCACTCCTTTGACTGGAATATGTACACAAATCATCTACATATACTTCCATACTCTTCCTTAAAAATTCCTTGAACACATGACACATCAACCTTTGGAAGGTAGCAGGGGCATTGGTGAGCCTGAAAAGGCATCACATGAAAAGCATATACTCCCCATTCAGTTGCAAAACTTGTCTTATGTTGGTCCTCAATAGCAATGGCTACTTGGTTGTAACCTGAAAACCCATCTAGGAAGCTATAGACTTCCTTGCTTGTAAATCTTTCTAAACGATGGTCAATAATTGGTAATGGGTAGCTATCACAGATAGTAGCTGCATTTACATTCTTTAGGTTAATACAGACTCTCAATCTCCCATTCTTTTTTGGTACTACCACTAATGGTGAAACCCATTCTGTGTACTCTATTTCATAAATGAATCCGGCTGCTAATAATTTGTCTATCTCTTCTTTAATCTTTGCTGAATAAACATCATTGTAGGTATATGGGCGTTTTGCATCAGGTGTCATTGGGATTCTATGTAAGCAAATGGATGGATCTACTCCCTCGATATCTTTGTAGGTCCATGCAAATACATCCTCGTATTCTCTTATTAGTGCTAAAAACTCTTTTTCTTCTTTAATTGGTACATCCTTTCCTATGTACGTACATCTCTCTTCTCCTTCTTCCATGGTTACTATCACTTTCTTAGTTTGTTCCTTATTATCGTAAGCTTCTCCTTCTCTGAAGTCCCATTTGGGCATCTGAATTGTTATCTTCCGCTCATCTAATTTGTATCTTTTGAAGCATTCTAGGACTTTGAAGAGATCTAGTGTTTGATCTTCCTTATCTAATGTTTCCTCATTGTCCTCTTTTGCCTGGGTTGCTTCTATCACTAACACCTTGGGTGTTTCTTCTTCTTTGTTTGCCTGGATTGCTTCTAAATACCATTCCTGTGAATCGAATTCTGGTTCCATTTCTATACTTTCATAGTCCTCGCTCCATTATTTTTATAAGAATTCTCCTACTTCCATTTCTTGAAGAATTACTATGTAGATACTTATATCATAACCCTCTTCATCTACACACTCATTTATGGTTAATACTTCCTCATTTACACACACATCTAGGGTTGCTAAGATCTCCATCCATCAATGTGGTTCAAAAACCTCATCTAGGAAAATTTGCAGCATATATAATGGATCATCTATGGATCAGTAATTTTGATGTCCAATAGGACATAACTAAGTTTTGTTTTCTTCTCGTTTTGCCTCTCTGCACATCCATAATTGAGCATCTTCGTGCATCCATGATTGGTCGCTTGACCCTGCACTGTGGATCGACAATTCATCTTCTTCCTTGTGAATGGGATTTCATGTAATGGGGGCACATCCCTATATGAAAAGGTATGTAAATTTATCTTTGTGGTTGTCCCTTGATGTTGCAAGTATAATGCATCTCTTCCCTAATCTTGTACTACCCTGAGTTGCCTCATAAAATGTCGACCTAATATCATTTGGTAACTATTTGCCTTTCCAAATTGACATATAGCTAGAGTATGATCAAATTCTACTATAGGTAGTCAGTTTAATCTTCTCCAATATTCATAGGGGTCTTTCCACGTGGCCATTTGCTAGTTGAAGCTTCATACGAGTTGGTCGTAATGCGGGTTTTCCCCATTTTCCCAAATCTCTTTGGTAGTTATGTGTACACCTGATCCGGTGTCTAAGATGGCTTTAGTTAAATGTGGTGGGTAGGCACGTATTTCATTCATCTCCTTCACTAAATTCTCTAAATTTATCAATTGGGATTTGAATGGTAGATGAAATTTTAGTTTCTATTTTTTACTTCGCAGGCTCTCCAGTTTCTATTCTCAATTGTCCACCTAACTGATTCCACAATTGTGGTTTGGCTCATAGTAATTCTTCTACTATCAAGAGGGAGTGTACCCTAGTCTTCTTGAGCTCTGCTAGGTTGTGTGATGTCTTATCTTGAGACCTATCTTCCTTGCCTTGAATCGTAGGAGCATGAAATACTACCGATCCTATCTCATATTCTCCCATATAATTTGGTAGCATGGAAAAGCTGTGCAATTCTTCTCTATCTCGGTCTAACATGGAAACTTCTTCATATACTTCTTCTAAATTTGGTATAGGTTGGGTTTCCCCAATGTCTAGTTCTTCAAAGGGTGGTGTTGAACTCTCATTCTTTTTCCATCGTTCTTCTTGGATCTTGGCCCACAAGTCTTGTGGCCAATTGGCCTCTAGTTCTGAAATTGCAAAATTTTGTTTGGCATGGTTATTGTGTTGTTCTTCTTCACCATGTTCCTCTTTAGGTATTCTTGTTTTTTTTTATCGTTATTTTCTATACACCCATTGAATTGGCTTTCAGATATTTCTTGTTTCCAGAAGGATTGGGATAGTCTTTTCTAGTGTGGTTCGAGCTATCTCTATGAGCTTCCTGTATATTGCCAATCTCTCCTTTCCTAGCTCTCCTTGTGGGTAGAGTTTCTCATGTTGTTCTATGTTTGGTCCATTCGTGATTCTGGATTGGTAAGTTTCAACCACATACCCAGGCCTTCTGGCATTGGGTCAGCTAGAACGGATTTTGGTTTGTCTGGCATTTATGTTTGGGTCTTTGATAAGGGTTTCCTTGTATTTCTTGCTCCCGAGGTTTCTTCCTTTCTTTCACATCTTTCTCATTCTCTTGATTTTTCCTCTTTAGCCATTTATTCTCAAGTTTTTCTCTCCTAGTCTTCCAATTGTGCTTTCTTTGTTTGGTTACTTTCTCATGGGTCTTTCAAATCTTTTACTATTTGTATCTTTGGCTCTAGGATCTTATCCATTTCATGTTTATAATCTATTTCGTTTATCACTCATCTCTTGGCTTGGGCTTGAGTAATTGCTTTTAACGGCACTGTGCATTCTTTATCACTTCCTGAAGATTCAATCACTTCTATTACATTGATCTGAGTAGTGCTATGAGTCTTACTGGGATTTTTTGGGTAGTCTCAAAACAAATGCTCCTTGCCACAATCATTGCAATACCCTTCCCATGTTCTAAGAGGTGGTGGGTTGTATGGCAATGTGCATTCCCTTATGAAATGATCTCCATTGCATCTATAGCATAGTTCCCTTAGTGCAGGTGGTCTAATAGGTGGTCTTATTAGGGCTGGTGCTTTAGGTGCAGTGTACATTAGGTTTGCATATTCTGGTCCATATGAGTTATCATATCCCTCATAACCATACTAGAATTGTTCACAGGTTTGGTCATACTCTACTAGAATTGCATCATAAGGGTAGTATTCTCCGAGGGTCTCCTATTAGTCAGCCGCCGGATTGGGACAGGTATAACAGAAATCTTTGTAAAACACGCACGAAAGGCTGCTACATGCATATTTGTAATTTCTATATAAAGCAATGAAAAGGAAGGCGCAAGGGGGGGGCGGTTTTCAGATCAATTCTGAGTAGCACCAGACTGCTCGTCTGGTTGAGTGTCTGAGTGTTGCTGTAGTGTGTCTTGTCTAAACTCTGCGTACTCTGTTGTACTCTGTGTTGTCATCTGTCAATCTCGGTTACACTGTGAATCTAGTTCCATTCAGTAAGTCGTTGGATCATTGTCTGAAAGAGTTACTGTGGATCGTTGTGACGAATTGTTCTGTTAAGATGTACGACGAAGTGCTCCTCTCCTTGTTGAACTGCTAAGTACTGATAAGTCTGTGTGAATGTAGTAATCTTTCCCTAAGAACGTTGTGCAGAAGTAGTGTTGTTCTCGATCTGCACTTGTACGGTGAGAATTACCTATAGTTAAGGGTAATTCTAGTGTGTGTTAGTCTTCAGAACTGTAGGTTGAAACCGTAGGTACCTTCTGTGATCCGGTTGCTTGACTGTGAGCGCTGTCTTGGTGAAGGTTGGACTACTGTACTGTTACAGTAGCATATTAGTCTGAAGTAATTCGGTACCAAGGTACAGATACGTCTGGTACAGTCTAGTTGTTACTAGTAGCTGAGCTAAGACTGTGATGAAACTGTCTAAGGACAGTAGATTCAGATAGAACTGTCAATAGCGTCAACACTCCTCATATCCCTTATTTGTCATTTTTGCACTAGCTAAAGCTGTAGCTGCTACTATGGCTCTTTCCATGTTTTCCTCTGGTTGAGTGTATTTGAATGGCACCACATTCTATGGATGGGATGGTTGTTGTCCTAATACTGGCTATGGTTGTCCATATCCTCCTTGCTCATAAGGTCTGGATGGTCCATATGGTCCTAGATAAAGGTTGTATCTAGGAACCTCTCTCCCCTACTCTCTCAGAGGGTATCCGTAAGATCTATACTAGCGTTGAGTCATCGGTCTTGGTTTCCTGTTAAATGGGAAATTTTGGGTAGTGTGGTTGGTACATTTCTACTCAATATGACAATACAGGTTGGATCCTTGGCATTCTCATTGGTGGGTTCTAATAATTTCTCTTTCCATGCACTCCTAATGTTTTAGCTACCAATTGTGCTAGTTCCTCCACATTACTAGAACTAGTCATCACAGTACTCCTAGTGTCTTCGGATTTAGTGGAGCTTTGTGTATTCTTTAGGTCACCTGCTAGGTTGTCTTCTTCTAAGTCAATGCATTCTTGAAAGCACTCACTCAATGTCTACAACCGTTTTACATAGACTAAGGCTCTTAACGTCCCATTAATCAATCCATCTAAGAATAGGGATATCATCTTTTGCTGTGAAGGTCTTTCTGTTACTGGGCATCTGTCCACATATTGTTGAAATCTCCGAGCAACTGTTTTCACTATTTCATTTGGGGCTTGTTTAAAACTATGAATCAAAGATGAGGAGTTGTGTTTAATCCCTTGCTTACTAAACTCCCCAATAAAATCTTGGAAAAACCATTCAATATTTCCAAATTTATTTTGATCCAATAGTTGGAACCAGGTTAAGGTTGTTCCTGTGAGGGTTACTCTAAAGGACTCATATTGCACAAAAAAGTCATCCACTTGTTCTGGTCACAACACTTGCTTGAATTCTGCTATATGGTCATAAGGTTCTCCGGTGCCATCATAATGGTTTCTCATGCATTTAGCAACTTGGATTGGCCTCAACCTTCTCACTGGCTCTGGGGGTCTCAACATTATAGGAATTTTTGGTCTGATTGGATGCATTCATGGATGCACACCTGGTTGTGGCCTTGGTCTAATGGGTGGTCTATTCATATTTCCCAAACCTAGGTTGGTTTGGTTGTGCAACTGTGTTCCTAGCATAGTGAATTGCACATGTGTTTGGGTGGGGATGCTTCGTTGACTCGTTTGTCTTCCCAAACCTAGGTTGGTTTGGTTGTGCAAATGTGTTCCTAGCATAGTGAATTGCACATGTGTTTGGGTGGGGATGCTTCGTTGACTCGTTTGTTCTGTTCCTTTGTTGGATACAAAAGGGTTGTGCGAGGTAGTTGCCTACTCTCGAGGAGGGAGTACATGCAACCCCATGTATTTCAATTGAGACCTATCAACTTCATCTACTCGCCAATACCTTCTTTGGTTTTGGTCTAGGTAGGTGACTCTAGACTCATCCTCTGGATCAGTTAGCTCATAGATTGTCACGGGGCTTACTTCTTCTCCTCGTATGGGTGAATTGGTTTGTAAAAGCAGGTCTGACCCATGGATGAGATATACATCCAACAAGTAATCATCTTGAGGTATCAGATCCCATCTCAAGACTTGAGTCATTACGGACTTGCCCCTTGGGGGATTCATAGTGTCTTCATGACCGATTGGAATAAACCCTTACATATCCATGTCGATGCATCTAATTATGCCATAGGATGCATACTAGCTCAACCAACGGATGAAGGAAAATTAGATCATCTGATTGCATACACGAGCGGACAACTCAACCTAGCATAAAGAAACTATACCACCACAGAACAAGAAGGTTTAGGAATGGTGTACGTAGTCAAGAAATTTAGACATTATCTTCTAGCTAGTAAGTTCAAGTTCTTTATCGACCATCAGGCCTTATTGTATCTAGTCAATAAACCTTGTAATATGGGAAGGCTAATGAGATGGTTTCTATTGTTGACGGAGTTTGATTTTGAAGTAGTGGTAAAAAACAAGAATAGGGAGGACATTTTTTAGCTGAATGAACTGTGAAAATGATTCTCTTCACAAGCTTGTGGTGGCCAACTTTACATATGGATGTTGATACCTATGTACGAAGTTGTGAGGTGTGCCAAAGAGCCAAGTATCCTATTACGAGAGATGATATTCCTCTAAGACCCATGATTTGTGTGAGAGCCTTTTCAAAATGGGGCATAGATTTCATAGGACCTATTAACCCTCCAGCCAAGGGGTCACATGTGAAATACATAATAGTGGCAACGGATTACCTAACAAAATGGATAGAAGTAAAAGCAACAAGGAAGAATGACATGAAAACTATAGCTAAGTTTCTTTTTGAGAATGTCTTTACTCGCTTTGGATTAGCAATAGAGATAATGAGTGATAGGGGAACAAACTTCATCAACGAAGTAATAGAATCACTAATGAATGAACTTTTGGTGATTCACAAAAAATTAGCCCCTATCACCCTATGCCAATGGTCAAGCAGAGAGTTCCAATAAAGTGTTATGCACAGTGTTGACCAAGATAGTCAACAATGGAAGGTGGGATTGGGATAAATAATTGCATCATGCAATTTGGGCCTTCCGTGTGGCTTACAAGACAGCCATTGGAACTACTCCTTTTAACTTGGTATACGCACATAATGCAATCTTACCAATTGACTTTTTAGTACCTACCCTATGTGTAACACAACAGTATGAGTGAACATGCCATGAGCTATCCAAGCAATTGGATCGAATTGACAAATTGCACGAAACAAGATTACAAGCAGTACCAAGAATATATGCAGCAAAACGGAGGCAAAAAGCATATTATGATGCACATATCAAAGATAATGGCTTAAAGGAAGGAGATTTGGTATTAGTCTACATGTTGAAACAACATGCCAGGAAATTGCAGCAGCGAGGATATGGACCATTATTGATAAATCAAATCTCAACAAGCGGAGCAGTAAACTTAGCCACTCTAGATAGAGATATACTTCCCAATTATATGAGTGGATGTAGAATTAAAAGATATATGGAACCATTAACAAACCAAATGTTAGCATGACTTGTAGGAAATCAGAATCGGAAGAGGGAAGAAGAAAGGATGCGAGAAGAAGCTAGAAGGGAAGCCTTGGAGTGAATCAGGAAAGGAAAGGAGTGGATGAGACAAAGGGATGAACGATATCTACAGGGGAGAGGTACCTATACCCATGGCCAACTACCAAGTCAATAATACAAGCAATGTAATCTATAGCATCTCGCGACCATACTTAAACCTAGGGATTGGAAACACAGAATATCTATTAGTGGATGCTCTAATCGACAAAGGAGTGGCACCAAGTTGCATACAAATGTCGTTAATCACTCATCTCGAAGCAACCTTGAATCCTACAGAAGCATGTATGGTAGGAATTGGAGGTCAAACCGTCGAATGTGTAGGCGAAGCCCAAATGTCCCTTCATCCACGAAACTCCTCTATGGAGCAAAGACTATTGGTATGCAATGAGGAATACCTTATTGAAAATCTGATCCTACAACAAGATTGGATCTTTGAGAATGAAGTCAGCATACATCTTACACAAGGATACATATCCACCAAGGTAGGGCATAAAGAAGTATTTAGTTTGCTAGAAGACAGGTTGCCACAAAGCCAAAATGTCATGATTCCTAAGGAAGAGCACTCAAAAAAGGAAATAGAAGAAGATTTAGGAAAGAATGCATCTCAGGAGTGCTCAAATCTAGAATAGCCTGCACATAGGGAAATGTTGCATGATTGTGTGACCACCTTGCTCTTAAGACATGAGCCTAAGAGAGATCGTGAGGACATTTCTTCTCAACCTATCTACACTATAAGAAGAAAATCTACATGGATGTCAACTATCGAAACATCTCATCCATGCAATACTCATCTACAATGGGTATGAAAGGATCAATTGACTCAACAAGCTAGCATGATGCAGGAGCACATCAACCATCCAGTAGAACCACGACAAAATAACCACTACCCGCAATCGCAAAGGGATAAACCAAAACTTCTTCGTGTATGGCTTCCACAATCATTGATAGATGCTCAGAAGTCTAGACAATGCATATGGATCCCAAAAGCAGTCAGATGAGCAGCAAATCAAGAGATAGGAAAACTCAATGAGAGCTCATACAAGCAACATGAATCAAAGGAATCTATACAAAATCACCAAAGATACCGAAGGAACACGACATGTAAAATCTAGACCACCAACAGGAATGAGTCAAAGACCACAGAATGAGGAACTCGACGGAAGAAAATGCCACAAGCACAAACTATCAAGTGGATATGGAGAACCAAAAAGCAACAAGGAATTGAAGAACAGATTCAAGAGAACTCTACTTGCACTCATGAAGGATCAATTGCATCGAGAGTATGCATGAAAGGGCCACAATACAAGGCCATGCATTCGGCACACAGTCTCCTCAATAAAAATAGTGGTGCACATTTCCTTAATCGGAATAGGACTTAGCTTCTATTACCCTAAGAGTGACCATTTTTTGGCTATCACTAATCTCTTGTTTTCTTTCAGGAATAAAACTAATGCTAAAGTGTGGTAAGATACCTTACTTACTTATGAAAGGGGGTGCGGAGTGGCAAAAAATGACACATTAATGAACCACACATAAACATGTAGAATTGGTTTCTTTTGTGAACTGATTCTTTACTTTATCATGAGTGTAGATGGCTTCCAAAGATTTTGAAGCAACCATTCAAGAGGAGTACTTGAATTCCCACTGCAAAGTGTAACAAAAGTTAAAGGACATTGGTTCAAAGAAGACCAACCAGTAGGGGAACCTTTATTCTCGATAATCGTAAAGATCATGGACACAGATCATTAGTTCCTAGTGATGTCCCAGGACTTCAAGGTATTACACAAGCTCCCATCAATGGTGGACATAAGGAAGAAAGTTGGAATCCATAGGTACTTCGAGTCACCAATTTATAAGCCATATTTCTAGAGATGTACTCAAGTTATGAACACCTTTCAACCACCTCTACATAATCCCTAAGTACCAGAAGCGAAAGTTCTTGATGCAGAAAGAGAATGGGTGATTATTCAGTTCATGCATGAGTTGATTAAGGAAGCATTCAAATGGGTAAAAGAGGGAAACACTGACCTCAAAGATGAAAGCCATGACAAAAACCCAAACATTCATGGACATCAATATGTGGATATTGAATAGGAGGTCAGATTGGTGCATCAACATTTTTGCGTCCCCGACATGCACAGATACACCACACCACAAAAAATAATAGTACAATTACTATCTCATGCCACCAAACAAATTGGCAACCAAGTGAATCTGATGCCCTATGTCCAAGAATGCTTAATCGAGGCCAAGAAGCAATGGGGTCAGAAAAGATTCGTGAATAGAAGTGTGGCATTAACAATATTGACCTACCATGTGTTAGGTATTAGGAAGTACCTTAAAGAAATGCCCTCATCAATGGAAATGGCAAAATATGCAAAGCCAGCCACCATTCCAAGAAAGAAGAAAGGAGTAAAGGTGACTAATGAAGAAAGAACTATCTCTCAACCAATGATGAGAGGCGTGAAGAGAATAACAGAAGCATTGAAGACAGAAGAGGAAACTCCTTCATCAAAAAGAGCACATATACTTCCCAGGACCAAAATTGAATAGTCCAAACCTATCACGGAGGAAGAATTAAAAGAAGCTTTGGAAGACACTCACAAATTCATGGAGGGACAAGTGAACCTATCAGTACAAAGGCACCACTATCATCAAGATCATACAAAGAACTTGCAAGGAAAGCAGTTGAGAAAGTTCCGTAGATATAGTGAACTGGGATTAGTTAACTCCATTTCATCTTCTAAAGTCCAAGAAGATCGTGAACCATCCCCTATGAACATGGATATTAAAAATGAATTCAAACGATGATGGTAAATTGGATGAAATCAACCAATGAAAGGACTCCACTAAAGCAGCAAGCAACAAACAAGATCAAAGTCCTACTACTACACTGGGAGATAGACACAAAGGCAAGGCAAAAGAACAAGAGGATGTACATACATTGCAAATGAATGATGCAATAAAGATTCAAATCATGGAGACCCACTTGAACAATAAAGCTACAATAAAGATTCCAAAGGAAGAGAAAGATCATGAAGAAGTGGGAGATCTGGAACCTTTTATGCCAATAAGGATTGTAGCCGAGCCTTCCCCATTGGATGTAACATTTCAAGGAAGTGCTACAAAACCTACCACACATGAAGAGGAAGAAACTCACATCCAACTGCAAATTAGATAGCCACATAACGAGACAATTCATGTGGAAAAGGGAAAAGATGTACATAGGGGCCAAGAACCAAACATACCAAAAACATGGCTAAATGTAGATGTGGCTCAACTCGAACCCGTAGTAAAACAAATTATCAAAATAGCCATGGATACTCAACAACAACTCATGGAAGCAGATACTGATTATGACAAAGCTTTAATGGAGTGACACCAATTCAAAGTCTTAAGTGAAGAGCTATCCGCGTAGCAATTGCAAGTTCAACAGGCACTTGCAAATAAAGAAAAAGAGATAAAGGAAGTTATTGAAAAGTGCATCATACTCACTGAAGCAAGTCAAAAGATACAAGATCAACTTACAGAAGAGCAATAATTAAGGGAAGAATGGGAAAAGTAATATATGTATGATACAAATGAGTTACGAAAGAGATGGAAGACAACTGAAGCTCGTTATATCAAACAATGCAACAAGGATGTAGATTAGATGGCCACACTGGGCAAAAGCAAAAAACAAAGCAAGGAAGAGCTTACAACAACAAAGGAATAGATAAAAGAGAAAGATGAAATGATAAAAAAATTACAAGACCAAATTGCGCAGTAATCCAATATGGGGACACCAATAGTTCAAAGCTCTCAAGTGGCTACTGTGGAGAGTCACATGCATTGTATTAGTGATACTTTACTTACCATCATGTGTACACGTCTTCATACACTTGGTACATCTAATTCTTCAAATTGATAATTAAACGTCTATTAATCCACCACTATATGCACTTGTGGGGTGATTGAGGTACAGTCTCATTGACACAAGTCCCTAAGACTTCACGACTTACGTACACACCATGTCTTGTAAACGTAACCTGCAATCCTTTCTCCACAATTTTTCCAACACTTATCAAGTTTTTTGTTATTGTAGGTACATACAATACCTTGCTTAGAAGATTCATTTTTCCATCTGATGTCTTGACATTGCCTATCTTTTCCACTGAATGCTTTGTATCATCATGTGTTTGCACTTCATGTTTATTCTTGGGATCTTCTAAGTTAGAGAGGAATGCTACATTTCGTGAGGCATGATTTGGGCACCCTGAGTCAATATAGAAGACTTGATCATCATCCTTACCCTGCATCAATGATAGGTTCATGAGAAGAATTCAATCCTCTTGGCTTTGATCCTCATTGTAGTTGTTGTAATCCCTCCTTCCTCTCTATCCACTTTGATGGTTGTTATTGTTGTTGTTGTAGTTATTTTTGTATCCTCCATTGTATCTACCTCTATTTGATCCATAGCCACCTCTATTGAATCCTCTTCCTCTAGAATTTCTTGGGTTCTTGTAACACTCTTCAGTAGTGTGATTAGAATAACCTCAAATATTACAGGGTTGAGATGTTGGGGATGTAAGGGTCATGTGACCTTACCCCCATATTCATATATATACATCATATATAGAGCATTGCCTCAAGAGAGATCATTATGTGGGTTTCGAGGCTCCCACGCATATCCGCGCGTCGTTCCTCTCTTCTCTCTCATTGCATGTCCTCCTTCCTCCTCTTGTTCTGCACTCCAAACCCCTTCATTGGTATCAGAGCATGTTGAAGGCTGGTGTGCAAGAAGCTTCAATGGAAGCTTAGGTGAGAAGAAGTAGAAGTGCAGGTCGGCATCTCTTGACAACTGTTCAGTATTTCGGTCATAACTGGAGCTATGAAGCTCGGATTGACGCGTTTTAAAGTTCTGTGCGTAGCTAACACAGAGAGCTACAACTTCACAGAAGGGCGCAAAACCTGGTTCGGACTTCTGAAGTGCCGAAAATTCGAAAAACGCAGAGAATTGTAGAAGGCGAATCTACATTGAGTAGGACAGCAGGTCGGTTTTTTTGTCATAACTTGAGTTTTACAGCTCGGAATGCGATGATTCAACTTGTTGCTTGTAGCTTGGAAAGATAGCTACAACTTTGTAGAAGAACTCAGATCCAGATTCTGAGTTTTAGGTTGCCGAAATTGCAAAATACAGAGCAGTACTGTTGTAAGTGAAATTGAAATTGACAGCAGGTGCTTGTCTTAAGCATATCTTGAGCTACGCACCTCCGATTGAGGTGTTCTTTATGTCGTTACGTAGCCAAGAAGTGGATCTTGAAGTTTGCTGAAGACCAAAAGTTCAGATTCAGAGGTTATCACCTCTGAAACAGCAAAACACAGAGCAGTACAGTTTTGCCCAAACAACCCTAATTGCACTTGGAGGTTGAATTTGCTTTGGAACTTCTTCGAGAGAGAATTTATGGTGTGCAAGCTCTTATTTTCAGAGCTTCAAGACATTGTACATGTATGATCATTGTGGTAGCTCCTCCATATGAGAGTAGAGCATGATCTTGTCACGTGTTTGGCATGTAAGATGACATTGTGGTATACTCTTTTTGAGGTTTATGTCATCATGAGTTTGATCATGGATGTATAGTGGCATTGTGGTCTACTTGCACATACTTTTGTGAGAGTTGACATTGGATCTTGATTGGTACTTGTATCTTTGTTTTCTTTGCAGGTACATGATCCAGATTGGAGCCTCAGTTACATGTTTATTTGTCACCGTTATTAGCATTTGGTCATTGATTGATATATATTTGCCAGTGTGATTCTTGGCATATGTGGATGGTGATTCCCACATGGTTATTTTGGTTCTAGAGTCCATTTTACAGAGGAGATGCTGCCGAAATTTCATCGGCTTTCATGCTAGAAAGGAGCTCTAGTGGATCTTGAAGCTTGTGCGATAGCTTTGGATCATTGTTTATCTCCATTCACTTGGACTTGGTCACAGGTTGTTTGTGACAGGTTGGACCATCTTGCAGGATTTATTCTTGAGTGGGAGTTGTATTGCCATTGTATTGGCGTGTATTGCCATTAGTTTTTTGGCACATGTAGTTGCCATTATCTTCTTGATTTATATCAGTGACAGGTGGTGAAAGATTATTCATTGTTCTTTGGTGATTGGTTATCTTGTTTGATTGCTCAGTTTACAGGGGATACTCTGTCGAAATTTTCCCAGGATTCTTTGATATCTACTTGGTCACTTTGGAGACTTGGTGAGCAGGCTTATGCTCATGGTTTTATATGCATGGTAGATGCATGGTTATGTGACAGGTGGTTCACATGGTTCCTTCTCCATCGAGACATTTGTGATGTGAGTTATGCATATGGATATGCAGGTTTGATCCTATTGAGGATAGAGTATTGTTTCTAGTCTCTTGTTACATTGCTAGTCTTGGATTGCCAGCATGGTGTCTTCTCGATTTGATGGCACTGACTTTCCGAGATGGAAAGCTCAGATGTGGCATACATTGGTTCGTGCAGGGTTACACATGTATGTGCATAGAGATGCACAGAGGCCTCGTGACATGCCCGACCATGTATGGATGGATATGGATGCATTGGCCAGCTCCACTATCCGATTACAGCTTGTGGATTCTATATATGAGTCTGTTATGTATGAGGAGACGAGTAGTGTATTATGGCAGAGACTACATGATATGTATGCGAGTCCATTGACTCATGTGAGACATAGATCACATCGACGACTTCGATGTTGGCACTGTGGTCATGAGGGCCATATTCGACGATGTTGCTTCAGGCGGATGCGACGACGATGTCAGAGATATGCACGTGATGCAGATCAGGTAGTGGTTTTAGGAGATTCTATGGCAGTTGATTATGCTAGTGATGGAGATATCACTTTCTCCTATGGTTCATCTCATGATTCCTCTTGCTCATTAGATAGCACACATATGGCTTGGTTGCTTGATGCATTAGCCAGTTTTCATGTTACTCCACATCGTGAGTGGTTTTGTCGATTCTCAGGTGAGAGTCGTGGATGTGTGCACATGCCTGATGGTACGACATATGATATTGAGGGTGCAGGAGATGTATGCATTATGCTACCTAGTGGAGCATCACTTATGCTTAGACATGTACGTTATGTGCCTTCATTCCCTATGAGCTTGATTTCAGTTAGCCAGTTACAGAAGAGCAGATGTTATGCATTCCTTGGTGAGCATCATTTTCAGTTGCAGTTGGGACAGCTTATGCTTATCAGAGGTGCCAGGATTGGGCACATGTATCCACTGCAGGTACTTCATGTGAGAGACAGTCTCGTCTCAGTGGGAGTTCAGCCTTATGTGCGATGTGAGACTCGTCATGTCTCATTTTGTCTACCTACACATATGTCTATTGACATTCATGATGCACATGTATGGCAGGATTCAGATGCTCAGATGGATGCACATGTAGAGCATGTTTTGGATGCTCATGATGCTTATATAGAGCATGATTTTGTTGATCATGTGGATGCTCATTTGGAGCACACTTTGGATGATCAGTTGGATGCTTTAGAGCATGATGTGGATGCTCATGTAGAGCATTGTGATGATACTCACTTAGAGTTAGATCATCAGATGGATCTTGGTGTTGATGTTGTGCAGTCAGCTCATGTGGAGCATGATGATACACTTTAGAGCACGATAGCTCTCATGATACACAGTGTATGGTAGAGCATGTTAGCTCTCATGATGCACAGCTAGATACATCCTTGGTTGTGAGCATGGCTGATTTAGATGCTGAGGAGTCAGCAGTTATGCAGTCATTCTTGGATTCGCTCATGCCAGATGTTGACATAGATATGTCAGGACATGTTGGTCTTGACGATGGTGCTTTGGATGCCTTGGATAGAGGCATGGCTGACATGCTTAGGTTAGCCAGGATAGCACATGTTTCGTCAGCATTCGGGAGTTTGATGTACGAGTTGTTATGCTCGAGACCAGACATTGCAGTTGCTATTGGAGCATTTGCACTTGGAGTTGTCAGTCGTTCGATGATTGACATAGGCATGGAGCGAGTGGGAGCTTTGCAGGAACTTCATCAGTTCTTGCATCAGTCAGATATGAGCTCGACTCTTGTCGATATGAGTCTAGAGCAGTTTGAGGTGCATGGATACACCTTGTTCGAGGCAGTTGGTGTAGGCTGATCTGGTATGGGTAGAGATCTAGACTCTTCCTGTACATTATTGTATAGTCCTACATCATTCTTTGTATATTTTTCCACTTATGGTCACATTGACCCTTAAGTGGGAGATTGTTGGGGATGTAAGGGTCATGTGACCTTACCCCCATATTCATATATATACATCATATATAGAGCATTGCCTCAAGAGAGATCATTATGTGGGTTTCGAGGCTCCCACGCATATCCGCGCGTCGTTCCTCTCTTCTCTCTCATTGCATGTCCTCCTTCCTCCTCTTGTTCTGCACTCCAAACCCCTTCATGAGATATTTGGGGTCTCCCCCTGCCTTGCTTTCCTCCTCTGCCTCTTCCTCTAGCTCTTCCTCTACTTGTGAAGTTGGCTTGGAAAGGGCTACCTTTATCTTCATTCTTCTTAGTCTTTGATAGAAGATTAGCTTTGGCTCTATCAGAGTATAAGGTACAAGATTCTCTTGAGGATTCACCATTCTTGTTTTTCTTTGATTTAGCTCTATGAGAGTATAAGGTAGAAGATTGATTACCTCTTGAGGATTCACCATTCTTGTTTATCTTTGCTTCATGTATGAAGAGTATAAGGTAGAAGATTGAGCTTTAGCTCTATCAGAGAGATTACCTCTTGAGGATTCACCATTCTTGTTTATCTTTGTTTCAGCTCTATCAGATTATAAGGTAGAAGATTGATTACCTCTTGAGGATTCACCATTCTTGTTTATCTTTGCTTCATGTATGAAGAGTTGGCCCATCAAGGTTTTGAGGTTAGGTATTTGCATGTCCATGTATAGATCCATGGCAGTTGTGAATGATTCCCACTTGTCGTCATCCTTGATGCCATTGATGATTTTCCTTATGGTTTGTTCTTCTTCAGTTACTTCTCCAATGCTTCCCATAATCATTCACACTTTGCTTGGGACTCTTCTTCAAGGTAGTGAACTCCATCCATAGCTGGTTCTTCCTAGCTCTAGTGTTTGAAGAGAAGAAGGTAGCAAGTGCATTCGAGGTCTTTCTTGAGGTCTTGCATCCTTACATGTAAGATAAGAGAAAATAAAAAATTGAGTTTAGAATATAGGATCTGGCTAGTGCATCCTTTGAACACCAAGTTGTAGGCCTCTCTTGCTCTTTATATGATGGTTGCCCTTTGCTTCTCATTGTTGGCATGACTTCATCTTTAGATATGTATCCAAATAGATTTCTTCCTTGAAGGTAGGCCTCCATCCTCAAAGACCAAGCTGGGTACTTGTTTCTATCCAATTTGTCAATGGTAGAAGGAAAACCATCTCCCACGTTGGTTTAATTATGCTCTGATACCACTGTGTGAAGAGATGGTGGATACCTCCAAAGATGTGCCTAGTGTTGGAAAAAACTACTCTACACCCGCCAAAATAACTTCAAGGATATCAAGTATACATATTGTGCTTGATAAAGATGCATATAGACCATCCTAGTGCTTTGGAGCATCAATCTCAAATTGATTGATCAATATAGGCAACTTGATTCAAAACAGATGGCTCAAAACTAGCTATTTTGGGATGAGATGCACTCTAGAATTTCACTCAGAGCTCACAACTTGTTGGGGATTGATAAGAGATATTTTGCACATCTCTAATTATGTAGGTAATGATTCTAAAGCACTAAGTTTGATGAGTTTTGATGAACCATATTGAGAGAAATTAATTTAGGAACATTGGGATGTCATTGTGACATTTCAGGAATCATCTACGAGAATACATATGCAACTTCAAATAGATGTAGCTCATAGATTAATGAATAAAAAATGATGAAAATTGATATGATGCAATTGGACTTACCAAGTTACTTGTATCAATTCAAATTTTATCAAAATACTTATTATACATAGAGAAATAAGTAATTGAAGTTAACTCAGTGCTACCTAAATGTTCCCTCAAGTTAGGGGAATCTTGGATTGATCAATCTCTCCTAACTAGACACGTGATTCATTCCAAAAATGTTCGTGAGATTCTCAAGTAGTTCTTACTTTTGATGTAGTTACTCTTCATTTATTACAAGAGATAGTTTCTATGGCTCCTCTCATTGAGAGTACGAAATACCAAGGATTAATCAAGCACTAGGCTTGAATGAAAATGCACCAACAAATGACACACTAGATGAAGCAACGAACTACTCAGATACCAATTGTTGGAGTTTGACACAATTTATAATGTACTACCAAGTGAATGTACAAAGATATATAAAAGACATGGGCAAAAAACTATTAAAGAGGGAAAAAAATTCCCCAATAATCCTAAGTGTTTGCACACACATTAGTACCAAATTATATCAACGAGGTGGTCTTCATTTCTCCATTTCCACATGATTTTTACTCATTTGTGTGCTGCAAGGTCTCAACCCTCCATACGTTCGATAATAAAGGATACTTTTTGTAGCAACAAAATGACTTTACAAAGGGCAAACTTCCTTTTCATACTTTAGGAGTAGATGGTTGACAATCTTCCTAGATTGTGTCTAAAGTGACAATTCCCTTTCTTGGGATCTTCAACTTGTTTCAAAAGTGTCGAGATATGTAGGTTTGAGATTTTCAAAGCAATCTATCTTGTTGCTTCTTTTGTATATGTAGGATTGAAGGCTATAGAGCTTGGATTATTTTGGTGTGATTTCATGACTACCCCTTCTTAGGGATGGTGTCCATACTCCTTAGTGAGACAATGACATTGGGTGAACTTTACATCTCAAGGATCAGGTGGACCTATGGGTGTGGAGTTCCTGTGACTTCTCATTAGTTGGGATGATACCCAAGTCCTTCTACCCCTTACGAAGACTAAACTTACGATGGTGCCCAAGTCCTACTACCCCTTAGGAAGATTGGGTGAACTTTACATCTCAAGGATCTGGTGGACTTATGGGCATGGAGTTTATGTGACTTCCCATTAGTTGAGATGGTGCCCAAGTCCTTCCACCCTTTACACGCACTAGAAGATACATCTATGCCGACTTCACCCTCACTAAAAGTATGATTTTAATGTCCTTATTGTCTATGAAAGTATTTGGGGTTTTAGGCAGACACCTTAATTATTTGTCTTGGAACCTATGATTGGGGAAAAACAAACAGTTTATATGTCCTAATTTTTTTGTTTCAATAGTGAGTACCATAGGGTGGAGGGCTAATTATGGCTTGAAGCACTCGATATCTTGTGGTTAGGATGTGTGTGATTGCCCCGTGGGGGATGGTGTATTTCATGATTGAAAGATATGGATCTTGGCATGCTTATTGGGATGGGAAATTTTTGTGACTTCCCATTAATTGGGATGGTGTCCAAGCCCTACTAACTATGGGTTTGTAGAGATAAAGTTCAGGTTGCTACCAAATTTTTGGGTTTTTTGCTATGGAGTATATCGTTGTGCTGCCCTCACTTAGGAGTTGGCTAGAAACATAGATATCCAATCGGTTCAAAGGCGGTCATATGGCTCATCATGGGCTATGTCAGAGGTTCTTATGAAGCTATTATTACTATTGACACTTGTGTTATGTTCTCTTATGTCTCTGATCTGATTTGGGTCATGCAACTAAATGTGTTAACCTTGACAACATGTTCCTCAATGAATTTGATAGGTTTCACTCTATGAGTTTGAAATTATTAAAGCTTCTTGCTCCTTTTTTTTCATGTGTACTTAAGGATTGAAGGATATGCAACTTGGTTTGGTTATTGGGATGTGTGGTGAATGACCTTGTCAGACATTGATCCACAGGGATCAGTCTATTTGATCCACAGGGATCAATCCATGTGTGTGAGGGACAAGGGCTAGCTAGCCAAGGTCCCAAGCTCGGGGGATACCCTAAGGTACTTTGGTAGTAATGGTAACTACTTTGGTAGTAATGGGAATAAGTGTTGCATGATGGCCACATGTTCACACTAGACTATTCCGGATCATTGTTATTCTTAGAGTATATCATTGCTATTTTTAGAGTACAAGAGGGTATATATGGATGGGAGGAGAGTCACACACATCATTCAAGCGATTTCTTACAATTGGTATCAATTTTGCATAGCATCGAGAGTAAACACGTAGGTTAGACGTGACTTCGTATTGTGCGGTGCATGTATTCTTCTTGCAGGGAAAGGTAAGTATTTTTCTTGCAGGCTAGCGAGGAGAAAAATTAAAAAAAAAAACTTGTCAGGGTGTGTATCCCCTTTTGGTCTTTTTGTAGATAGATTTTGCCTGCCGGCACCATTCTCACGGAAATAAGAAATTGCTTGATGTAATTTTTCCAATTTTCAACATTACGCCGTTATGCTGCCGAAATTTTTGGAAAATTAGTATGCATATGCATGCAAGCATATAGAACATACTTAAAGTTTCTTATTTCTTCATGTTTCATTGAGCAAAGGCTTATAATTGTTTCTTTTCTGCTGCCATCCACTTGTTTTGAATATATATAGAATATTCAAACTATATACTAATCAAGATGAATAATTAGTAGCATTCCGATCAAAGAATTGTATAAGATGTGGATATCTAGTAGATATCATTGATTGGATAAATAAATACAAGAATAAGCCAAGGACGGTTTTAAGACAAAGGACAAGTGTTGTCGAGGTCATTAGAATGAGGAACTTAGTAGTTCACAACTTAGAATTCTAGGATGTCTAATTAGAACCTAGAATAGAGGATAGTTTATCCTCAAAGATTCCATGATTTAGAGGAATGCAAGTGAAAAGTATTGTCCTTTTGGAGAAAGGACAAAGTGCGACAAGGGTTAGTTTTACCAAGGTCTCATGCATTAGAACTTAGAGATAAGAGAACTCAAGGTAAATTGAAACCTTAAAAGAGAACTATAAGAATACCTACAAGTTTACGATGTTTATTGATTCATTATTTTGTTCCAAAGTCGTTACTATAAATAGTTACGAGTTCTAATGCACATTTCTATGTGTATAGAATAAAGCAGTTTATTTCACAAGAAGTAAAGACTTCAGATTTTTGGAGCAACAAGGGCGAATCAATTTTGATTAGCATGCCTTAATTAGAAAAAGTAAAAGAAAAGTTATGTAAGAACTTCCTAGTTTTGGAGGTTGAGGCATAGACTTTAGAGTTACTAGCTTTATAGAAGGAATCATATCTTGATTCCATAACAGTTTAATACGGGCAGATGAGATAGTTTCATCTATCTATCTACCTAAGCATTAAGGATAGAGATCATAGGTAGACTCATCTTTATTAAGCAAGCACAGCAAGTCTGTAGGCCAAGAACTCTAGAGTGACCAAGATACACATAAAGGCAAGGTTTGCCGAGAGAAAACAAGGCAAGTGTGTAGGTCCGATACTCAAGAGTGGCCAAGACATACAGAAAGACAAGGTTTATAAAGAGTAAACCAGGCAAGGCTATAGTCTAAGTCCCTAGCAAGAAGTAAGACACGGTTATATAGCACGGCATGGTTTTTATTTATTAGACAAGGCAAGGTTGTCTCCAGTAGGGAGTGATTATACAACAATGCAAGGTCTATAAGTAAGAAAGTGAGTTCCAAATGGCAGACAAGTTAAGAAGCAAGTTTGATGTCTTTATTTATTGTTACATAATAAATAGTGACCAAGTAAAGTGATCAACTTTGAGCATGAGGGGAGCCGATTACTAATTCGTGGAGAACCAGATCTCCATGAGACACGATTATTAAAAGTTACCAAGTTGCTTAACATTGATTATAAGTTTATATATTTTCTATATTGTATGCATTCCTCATGTATTATGATGGATTCATGAAGTCATGGAGACTCTAGTTGGAATGTTTCAGCACTTTCAGTGAAAGTGAGCGCAGAATTTCAAGAGTTTTCCTTCAAAGATTTATAAATGGCTACCATCAGATTAGAGTAAGAGATCATGATTAGACTCAGTTAATCCATAGAAGACTCAATTGGATCTTTGAAGGATAGGGTATCTATCGATGGGGTTCAGATGGATCCCAAGAAGGTTTTCATTATCTTAGTTTGGTCTACTCCTCAGAATGAGGAGCAGTTACAGTCATTTGTAGGACTTTCCAGTTTGTATTGGACATTCCTCTCTTGTTATTCATCGATAGTAGCGATTATGACAAACATGCTTCAAGGCAAAGTTCTTTTGCATCGAAGCAAGAGCAGCAAGATCGTTTTAGTGCCAGGGACTGATAATTTTGATACTCTGAAATAAGTTGTTTTAGAGGCTCTGATACTCAAAGAGATTGATTCACAGATCCTCTTTGAGTTAGAGACCCATTCTAGTGGCATAAGTCATAGGGACAGTTTTGAGCCAAGATGGCAGGCGAATAGCTTGTGAGAGTAAGAAATTGACCAGTGCCACACGTAACTGGCCAATGCATGAACAAGAGTTGTATGCAGTGGTGTATTGACTTAAAGTCTAGAGAAACTATCTTGATGGTGCAGACTTTAAGGTATACACATATCACTATATATAGAAGAGCAAAGAGAATATAGTTGATGATATATTATCATGGATAATGTATCAAATGAGCTTTACAGTTCTAGAAAGCTCATTGCTTCAAGAGATAAAGGAAGCACAGGTGGAAGATCCACATTCGAGCCATCAGTGATGACCCTATTATAGGAGATGGGATAGTTTCAGCTGTTTCTTCTCCTAGCAGAGCGAACAAGTCCATTCCGTATTCCAGTTTCTCATAGGAGAATGGAATCGTTAGATGGAAAGGAAAGGTTTGCATACCAGATTCCCGGGATTTGAGAAGAAAAATCATGCATGATAGTTATGATGTGCCTTGTGTAGGACATCCAGGTGTTGGCGAGACAATACAGCTTGTTAGAAGAACATTTTGGTGGCCTGGATAGCCAGAGATATCCACACTTATGTTTAACAGGCTTTATGTGTCAAGTCAACAAAGTAGAAAGGATAAAGACTCCACGTCTTTTATATCCTTTACAGATTCTAGATCACAACTTGGACAGTGTATCCAAGGATTTCATAGTCGGGTTACCACGGACCCAAAGGACGTGGGATACTATCTTAGTTGTGGTAGACAGATTGATGATCCATAGCGATCATGACTTTGATCCATAGGGATCAGTTCATACCCACACAGGAGACGATAAAAACTCCATACAAGGATCAGAGTGAAAGACATTGGTCCACAGGGATCAGTGCATTTGATCCCCAGGGATCAGTCCATATGATCCACAGGTAGTGGAGTTGTTTATCCAGCATGTCTTCAGATTGTATGGGTTGTCGACATCCATAGTTTCAGATAGGGATGTCAGATTCACAGGACCAAGCGAGTCAACCAGTTTTTAGAGGACATATTGAAGGCATAAGACACATTGGGATAGTATTTGGCACTAGTTGCATTTCCTTTTGAGATGAACTATGGCATGAATCCCTATGCTCTCAGTACCATAGGCATATCACAGAAATGTCCTAGTGCTTTGGAGTTCTTAGCAAACGTCCAAGCAAATTTAGAAATAGCTAAAGCCAAGATGCAGCAAGAAGCTGATAGGGCTACAGAGTACGCTGATAGGACAAGATCTCCTAGATCCTTAGAGGTAGGAGATAGAGTCTTTCTTCAGATACTAGCTAGATCTACTTCACTGTCCACAGGGAAGTGTAGTACGATATCACCAAGGTTTTTTGGACCTTAGAAGATAGTTAATAAGCTAGGTGACATTGCATACCTATTAGATGGTCCTCTAGCTTGAATAGTTCATCCAGTGTTTCATCCAGTGTTTTTAGGGAGGATAATCTAATAGAAGGTATTATTTCTTTCTTGAGCACGAATCATTCTCCAGACAGGATACTAGATCGGAGAAAGAAGCGATTGAGAAATCGTGTCATCCAAGAGTATTTAGTAGCCTGGAGAGGATTACCACTTACTGACTCTACTTGGGCATCAGAAGCTCTGGTTTGCAAGTACTTTCCCTCATTGATCATTGAGGACAATGATCTATAGACGGGGGAGAGAGTGTCAAACATTGATCCACAGGGATCATTGATCCACAGGGATCGGTCTATTTGATCCACAGGGATCAATCCATGTGTGTGAGGGACAAGGGCTAGCTAGCCAAGGTCCCAAGCTCGGGGGATACCCTAAGGTACTTTGGTAGTAATGGGAACTACTTTGGTAGTAATGGGAATAAGTGTTGCATGATGCCCACATGTTCACACTAGACTATTCCGGATCATTGCTATTCTTAGAGTATATCATTGCTATTTTTAGAGTACAAGAGGGTATATATGGATGGGAGGAGAGTCACACACATCATTCAAGCGATTTCTTACAGACCTCATGGTGGATCATGTCCAAATCTCCTAAGAAATTTTAAAATATCAACACATGGTGATGGGAGGAGGAAGGACAACCTTATAGCAAGCTTTGTCTATGATATAATATGTTTTGAATAATGAAGTTTTTTGTATAGTGTTGTTCCTCGTCCATATCATGTGACTCATTATATTGCCAGTTTCCATGTGCTTAGTATGAAAAGATACATGCTTACTTGATTTCACATGGTTTTGAGAATAGTACAATTGAGAGCACCTTATATGTTAAGCGTGAAAATGATGTACTTCTGATCATTGGTATCTATGTTGATGACATGCTGCTCACTAGTCCTAATGAGAAGAATATTGCTGATTTTAAGGCTGGTTTGCATGTCTCTTTTGAGATGTCAGATTTGGGGCATTTGTATCATTATTTGGGAATTCAAATTATGAAAGTTGATGGGGGGATAGCTTTGTGTCAAACAAAATATATTGACACATTATTGTAGTGTTTTGACCTCAAAGAGTGCAAACCTATCTCCACTCCTATGGAAACAAGTCTATGGTTGAGTCTTCATGATTCTCGAGATGCATTTGATGTTATTCTCTATCAGTAGGCTATTGGATGCTTGATTTACTTATGCATAACTTGTCCTGATATTCATATTACTGTCTCTCAGATGAGTAGGTTTATGCATTGCCCAGGTGTCAAGCATTGGTAGGTGATTAAGCACATCTTTCACTACTTGAGTGGTACCCAACTACTTGGATTGTTTTATCACAAGGGGGGGTTGCAACTGCCAAATTTACATGCTTTTTTTTACTCTGATTGGTCTAGTTGCTATGACACACATGTGTCCACTAGTGGTTTTAGATTCATGTTTGATAGCTCACGCATATCTTGGTTGAGCAAGAAGTAGCATACTACAGCAACTTCTAGTTATGAGGTTGAGTATATGGCAGCTTTCAGAATGATTGTTAAGTGTGTGTGGCTTAGACACCTTTTGGCTGATTTAGCTGTTAGTCACTCTTTTGCCACCACCACCTTCATTGATAGTTAGAGTGCATTGGAAGTTGCGAGGAACCCTCTGTTGCGTGCTCGCACAAAGCACATTGAGGTGCATTATCATTATGTCTAGAAGAGGTTCTTTGTTGGAGAGATGAGTTTGGCATATGTTCCCACATAGGAGAACATTGCAAAACTTTTCACAAAGGCTCTACCTAGGGAGAAGTTTGAAGCCTTTAGCTGAGTTCTAGGCTTACTTTCTTTTGTGGATTGATCTCTTTCCACATAGCTTGACACTTCCTTATACATGAGTGCCAGCTCCTTGTTCATCGCATTACTCCCAAGGGGGAGTTTTTGATATATTTTGGTAGTGATGTGTGTGAACACACTAGCACTACCGGGGCAAGTTTTTCCCTATTTAGGAGGTTTTTCCCCTGAGCTTGTATATATGCTTATAACCCTAACATGTCACTTATCTTTTGTACATTAACTTGGTAATACATTCAGTATTGTGTGTTGTGCTCCAAGCTTCTTCTTCTTCTTCCTTGTTCTGTTCATGTGCTCCTATAGACCTCTAACTCCAACATGGATCATCAATCAATCATATGCAACAAACACTAGATGGTAGAGAAAACAAGTATTCAATGGATGTTGTGCCATTATGTACATAGTTTGCATGTGTTTGACATAGAACATACCAATTGAATGTGCACTTACAAGCCACAACTATAGACTTTTAAAGAAGAAAGTGTCTCCACTTTTCATTAAGCAAAGCATATGTGTGGAACCATTCCATTCTTGCGATCCACCCAAAACATTTCCAATGCCATTGCCATTCCCTTTGGGATGCCCAGCTATCGTTCCCCCATTTATATTTCACATTCCTGTAAGAGAGAGTACAGAGCCACAAATCACACTAGTACAACCAGCAGTTGTGGAACCAAGCTTAGCAGTATCAGAGTCTTATAAAGCAAATAAAGATTTTGTGTTCATGAATGAATATGAGAAACATCTCTCTTTTGAATTTGAAGTACCTCTAATCAAGGGTTTTCCGGATTTTAAATACTCAGATACACACTTTTCTGACAAGAGTATGAGTGGTGGAGGTACCTAGAATCACAAATGGAAAAAGAAGAAGAACAACAACAAGATCATCCAGGCTACACGAGGCAATCTAAAGGCTGTATGCATGAATGGAAGAGACTCAAGCATGCAACCAATTAAATGAAGAATTAAGAAATGCATTGCTACAACAAGCAATCACATGGAGTGGATTTAATGGTGCATTTATCTACACGATGCACATGCTCACCAAAGATGTGGGTGTAGTGGAAGCTTTGTGATTCTTAATAAAAATACCACCTACTAGATATGACCCTTTTCAAGCACACACACAAACCCATGTAAGCTCCTCCATCCAAGTTCCCGCTCGCCCCACACTCTTGCATCGATTACACATACAAGCAAGAGTAGGTAGAGTGGAACAATGGAGGCTTCTATTCATAAAAAAGGTTGCAATCTCTCACAAGATCTATTTCTCTAACTTTCTAACCTCACAAATGAGCTTTCATATTGCTTAGAATATCTTTTACCGGTTTCAAATATAGTGTCCAACATAGTTAAAAATAAGGTTCTCTAGCTAATTTCAAGGCTCATATGAGCTCCAAAAATATGAAATTTTATATGTACATTCTACGTAAGCTCCTCAAGCTTGAGGAGTCCTTAGCTTAGAAACAATGAAGAAAATATTTACAAAATGGAGTTTTGGCCATATTTTAGTGAAAAAAACACTAACCTAAAGAAATTCATAAGTTTTACTTAGTTTGAATTTTGTGTCTTCATCTTACATGCTTAATTCTACTATGAATACTTCGGTTATTTCTTCCACTTGTATGGCTTGATGGTTTGCTTGGTTGTTGGCCAATGCTCCCCTCCCTCTTGAGTATGACCAGCAATCCTCCCTCTTGTTGGTGCAATTAGCAAGCCTAAGAGCTTTGCTAAGATCTTACGACTACACACCTATATGTCTTACTCACATAGGACCTCATTCTTGTTAAGCACTCATTGTATTTACCTTGAATAAATGTAAAACCCAAAAGTGAGTGAGGAATCTCGTAATACTAGGGTTCTCATTCCACGAATTTAGTTGTTGGAAACTAATTTCAATCACTCCCCAAATGTTGGATCACTTTTATGTAAAGTAAAATTCAAATTCAAAATCAAGTAATGTGTATAAATGCACAAGATTTTAGCCACAGGATAAGGAGAGAAATTCTGAGAGGTTTTGAGCTACAAGCATACATTGAGCTCACATATTATATGTGTAGTCCTCTACACTCCCTCTGTATGTATGTGTAATAGCATTCATAGTTTGGTACATTTCATTAAGTACATCTCTGTCTACTGTTTGCTCCATCATCTTCATCATTATAGTGAACTTGTGGAATTGATTTCTCTGTTTGTACTCATCCATTTGCTATAATTTAACTTGGGATAGCTAAGGTGAAGTGTCTAGCATTTATATATATTTTCATAAACTTTGATCTAATAGAACTTGAGATATGGAGCAAATAAGATGACCATGTTTGCACATCTTCTAGATCCTAAAAATTCGGGGTGTCCCCCTAGCTTGCTAAATTGATTTCTTCTTGTATGATGCATCTAAATTCATGAAATAACTTGATTAGTTAGTTATACACTTCAATTAGATGTGTGCAAAAGCTCTTTGGTCAACTCATACTAGGTTGTGAGCTCTGAGCATAACTCTGAGACCTTCTCTTCCCAAAATAGAAGGTTCTTCTCATTTCTTGCATATACAAGTAATTGATTTGATGCAAACATTTGAGAGTGATTGCTCCAAAAACCTTGATGGTTCTATATGCACCATTGTGAAGCCTTTGAAGTATACTGAGCATCCTTGAAGGTAAATTGGCAAGTGTAGGGCAGGTTTCTTGTAGCACCACCTCATCTTTGGAACCAACATACCACATATCCATGTTGGAGGATAAACACTCTTATGTCATAATTAAAGTAAATGAACCCTCCTAGGATCCTAAAATGTTTCAAACATAGGCTCTGTACTTTGTTAGTTTCTCTAAGTACCAGAGATTGAAAATAAAACTTTGCTGCCTTAAACTAGACTTAGAGAGCTTTCAAATGAGAGTAAAATCACTCCATTTGGATACTGGATGAAGCCTCAACTAGCTGCAATTAAAAGAGATAACTTGATCTCTTCATAGAGTATTAGCTAACTACATAGACAGTGTTCTGAACATTTCTCTACACATGAGTAGGCACTAAACCCCACACTTTTACCACTCAAATTGGAACTAATAAGCTTTCCAACAAGACAAAAATCATTTCAAATGGATTTGGGACGAAGGAGACATAACATTTACAAGACCGGGGCTTCTGTCAAGATCATCTAAAGAGATAGAGTATGAAAAAGTGAAATCTCTACAAAATATGCAGAGAACAGCTCGTAGGGGGTGTGCTTAAGCAAGGGGTAGATTGAGCACATATTTCTATGACTCATAGTCATAATACAACTCATTAGAGGCTTTAAAGGTCACATACTAGTCTCTTTAACCAATCAAAAGCATATACATTTCAAAAGTGAGGTCCAATCACATCAAGAGGTGAGCAAAATCTTCTCCAATCGACTTCTTTCCATTATATGCATGATTTGATACTTCCAACTTGTGGATATCATCCTCCTTTGATAGTGGATGATGTGGAAGGTTCAACTTGGGGCATGTTTCCCCACTCTTGAGCTTGAAATACAAAAACTTTCAATAGTTCCCCTCAAACTCAAGTCTTTTTCCTTCCTTACTTCATCCTATGTCTCTTATGTTGATTGCTTCTTTGAATCCTCCAAGATTTGCACCTTCAAGAAACTTTGTCATCATGTCTACAACCTGCACTTTAGTGTTCACATACCTTATATTTAGCTCCTTCACCATCATTATTTTCTCTAACAAAGTGGTAATGAACCTCTATGTGCTTGCTCCTTGCAGGAAACATGGGATTGTTAGCTATGTAGATGCTTGAAATGTTTTCTCCATAAAGAGGAAACTCCTCTACTTCCATTTCAAGTCCTTAAGTAGCTTTTAAAGCCATAATAGCTCACATATAGTGAATTCTAAACCTCTATACTTAACCTTTGTGGATGAATGAGCAACAGCGGGCTACTTCTTAGAGCTCCAAGAGATATCACTTTCTTAGCTATCATGGAAACATAACCTGATGTACTCCTTCAATAATCCTTGCTACTTGCCCAATCAGCAACACTATATCCTTTGGCACTTAGATCAGTATCATATGAGTGAAATAGACCTTGGTTGATGGTGTGCTTGATGTATCTAAGCACTTTTCTTGCTGCCATAAGATGATCATGAGTGGGTGCATGCAAACATTAAGAGAGAACACCTACTACATATGCAATATTAGGTCTAGTGAATGTAGCATAAATTAATGAACCAATTATGCTTCCATATAGTGTAATATCTTGTATATCCTCTCCTTGATCTACAACCAACTTTGTATTGGGCTGCATGGGCTGAGAAAGTGGCTTTCAACCAGTCATACCAAACATGTATAACACATCCAACAAGTATTTTCTTTGAATCAAGAAGATGTCATTGTGTGCATAGATTACCTCTATTCCCAAGAAGTACCTTAGTGTTCCAAGATCAGATATCTTGAAATCCTTTCCTAGCTTTGATTTGATATCTTTAATACCTACAATATCACTTTTTGTGATGATCAAATCGTCCACATAGATGCATATGTATATTGTCTTGTCTCCTTGCTTCTTCATGTAAAGTGATGGATCTGCAACACTCTATTTTTATCCAAAACTTGATAAATAATCCACTAATCTTTGATTTCAGGCCCGTGGGGCTTGCTTTAGTCCATATAGCTTTTCTTAGCTTGCAAACACGATTTAGGTACCTCATGCTAGCAAATCATTGAGGTTGGCTCATGTAGGCTACTTCTTCAAGCTCGCCATTCAGGAAGGCATTTTTCACATCCAATTGATATAAGCTCCATTTCCTTGATGTGGCTACTACAATCAAACTCCTAATTTTTGGCATCTTGGCTACGAGGCTGAAAGTTTCATCGTAATCTATCCCATAGCTTTGGGGGAAGCCTTTTGCCACCAACCTCGCTTTGTACCTAGCAATGGAACCATCTGAATTTCTTTTAATTTTGTAAACCCACTTATTTCGTATCACCTTCATGTCTTCTTGAGCTGGTACCAAGCTCTAAGTATGGTTCTCATCAAGTGCCTTTTTTAGCTCTTCCTTCATTGCCCCTTGCCACTCCTTTCAACCCTTAGCTTCTTCATAACTAATTGGTTTTTTGTCCTTGATTACATGAGTTATGTATGCATAATGCTTTGCAATGAAATTAACATATGTTAACCTTTGAAATCGATATATTACTCTTGAAGAACTTCTTTCACTTCTTTTAGGTGTGTTTGCCATCTTCCTTCTTTGTTTTTCCACTCTTGGAATTCTTCATCTTCCAACATGCTCTCATCCATATAGCTTTAGTCACTTCACATCATTGTAAATACCATTTTTGATTATTCCTACTCCATTTTGTGCAACCCGAGGAGTCCTCGAGCTTGAGGAGTACTAGTAGTATTTATGTACCAATTTTCATAATTTTCAAAGCTCGTTTGAGCCTCCAAAATATCCGTAGAACCTAATTTTTAACTAGGCCGGACACTAGGTCTGGACAGGACCAAAGCTAGTAAAAAACTATAAATAGAGCTAGAGAGCTTATTTTTGAGGTTAGCTTGTTGTAGATTTGAACTTGTATGAGAACTCTTTTGCAATAGAATTTACTCCATTGTCTCTCTCTTTGTTCTTGTCGTGTGTGCGCGTGTGTGTGTATGTGTATGCATGTTTGTGTGCTTCTCACTCACACACTTGTGCCATCACTTGTTTGAGGTCTTCATAGCATCCTCACGTCTTCTCGGATTGACATAAAAGGAGGTGCTACTCATCACTGAGCTACACCAAATTTTGCCACCATTGCCGGGGATCGAGCTTCTAGGACGAGCGTGTGATGGTAAGACATAGAATTGAGATGTTGGAGTTATAGGAATTTTCTTCACTTTTATCTATTTTCTCTTGTTTTCTTCACCCTCTTCATCACCATCATCATCATCACCATCTCCCACCTCCATCTCCATCATCGCGACATTTTCAGTTTTTGTTCATATGACCCTTTCCATACCATTTCCCCTCATTTCACTTGTGAGAGAGAGCAAGAGAGCATTTGCGTGCTTGTGCCTTTGTGTGTTTTTTGAGATTTTCTACAGGATTCAGAACCCCCAACAGCTGCACCAGCTTCAGCAGGTACAAATTTTTGACTGTGCAGGTCCCGAGGCGTTGACCCCTGTCAATCGCGACCGACAAAAAAACTGATCAACTTGCTAAATAAGTGCATAAATGTGATGACTAGGCCTAGAGCATCTTAAATATGTGTTTAAGATTTTGATATGCCTCAATTTTCTATCAATCACGATTGACACATCAATCGCGACTAACAAACCACGACAGATACTTGTCGATGGACTTGTCAATCGCGACCAACATGTCGATCGTGATCGACAGAGTCAAGGACCCTTTGACCATGACCGACACAATCTACACGTGACATGTGTCAATCGGGATTGACCCATCGATCGCGATTGACCCATCAATCGTGACTGACAGCCCTGATGGACCTGTCAATCGCGACCGACAGAGTCAACGATCCTTTGACCACGACTGACTAAAATTTCGGGCCATGTGTCAATCACGATTGACCCATCAATCACGATTGACCCATCAATCACGACTGACAGCCACGATGGACCTGTCAATCGCAATTGACCCATCAATCGTGACTGACAGCCATGACGGACCTGTCAATCGCGACTGACATGTCGATCCCGACTAACATATCAATCGCGATTGACAGACCTTTCAATCGTGATTGATGGGCAAATTCGGCATATTTTTAGGGTTAAAAAATTAAACTTATCCTTGGCCAAAATTGGGAAAATCTAGAGCATAAAGAGGCCTTAGAAAACACTATGAGCTATTATTGAGTGCCTATTTCACCTGTTTTGACTCCCGATTGCCTGATTGGCCATAACTTCTTCATACGAACTCCGATTGCTACAATTTTTGTTCTAGTTTAGGTAAATTTGTGTGGACCATCAGTCGCTACTAGGGAGTGAGAATACTTTTTAGGGCAAAAAGGGAAGCACGGGTCTATACTTTTCAGTGCATGTTGAAGAGTGATTGTCAATATATTGAGGTCAAGTCCATTGCTAACTAGTAACTTTCACAGGTCTGAGGTGTGCAAGCAAGGAGTTCAAGCAACTGTAGCAAGGTGATCATTGAGCTTGGGTGAGCGCGTCCTGGGCTCAACTAGCACTCAAAAGGCAAGGAGCTTGAGGTTGGAAATTCTCTCAACTCATTGAGTCAATTCCTAGCTTAGGCTAAGAACGCATAGCATTGAAAGTAAGTTAGGGTGACGATAGGCACGAGACAAGTTGAAGACTATCTAAGAAATCAAGTTCAAGTCAAGAGATAACCTGTGCATGTGATTGATAACTTTAAAGGAAAGAACTTAACATAGTATGATCAACTTAAAGTGCGAAAATTAACTCAAGTATTCCTGAGGACACAAAATCAGACAAGATCATAAACACGATAACAAAATAAAAAGAATCCAGTGATTGATAAGAATGAATCAGCAACGAGGTTGTACTTGGGAGAAATTGGGGTTGTTTAATCGAGCATATGAACCTTAGATCAGGACGACATCTAGGGAGAGATAGACAAAGTCTTAGGTCCTCAGAGGCTAGTGTCAACCACACGGCTAGGTCTTGGGCCCAGTAGTTGAGCAATTATTCACACTACCCTAGCTCTGAAACTAGCGAATCAGAGATGTCTCAAGGTATGTAGCGACCCACGGGAAGTTCAGGTGTGGCTTACTTGCAAAAGGTTGAAGGTTCCTACAAGACTCAACTGGAATACCTTAGGACCAACCGATTAGGTGCTTGCATCTATGAGGGCGGCCTAAGAACAACGGTGGTCCAAATTAAAAACCCTGACCAACCCATTGGACTTGAACATCCAACAGTCAAGTTTGAAAATGGTGCATACCTGGACAAAGAAGGAACCATGTATGTGGTCACACCTACCCAAATAGGATAGATGAATTTGGTAATGTGATCCTAGAAACGGACATAGGTGACCTAGAGCAAGGAAACAAAGGTGGAGAGCGTAAAACCCCTCGAGGCAAATCAATTCTTACTAGAATTATCATGCCAGAGTAGATTCCCCAGGACAATAAGAGCATAGATCTGCTCCTAAACCGAGAGAACGATGAAGCCTTTTGGAGGTATAAGCCTGATCAACCGAATGAGGAAGGAATGATCACAATCTATGAGTTCAAAGATCCTGATAGCCCGAGCAAGGTGACCTATTTAGACAATACTTCAAAGAGGATCTTTGTGGTCACAGAACATGGTAGGCATGCCTACACCTGGAAGGGTGAATTTATTTTTCCCCAACCAAGATCTAATGTCTCTTCTGGCCACCAAGGAGCTGGAACATCCCAAGCTCATGGGGCTCAAAGGGACAAAAGTAGAGATAGGCCAGAAGTGAGCTTTGCTAACCCACTGGGGAGAGAAAGAACAAGAACAAAGATGGATAGAGTAGAAATCAAGAGACCTAGAGACCCAAGGAACCAAAGAAATGTGGATGATTTTCCTTTGCCAAGGCCTAGAGAACACTCTAGGACTTTGAGGCCAACCCAACTGGTTAAGTCTATGAAGAATTATTTCGATGGCATTGGAGACCCATATAATCATGTGGTCGAGTTTAGGCAAGTCTTGAGAGCTAAACAAGTTGAGGACTTATTCACGCAGTACAATGCTTTTGGTCTAACCCTTAGGAACACCGCCCTTACCTGGTTTCAACCACTAAATGAGAGATAGTTCAGGAACATAGACCAACTTCCAGAGGCTTTCATTATCGAATTCTCTAAGAGTGGCATACGACATAATACATCCTCACTGATTCACAGCTTCAAGCAGACACCTCAAGAGACTCTTAGACTTGCAGGAAGAAGGTTTAGGCAATACCTAGAGAGATGTCCTTTTCTTGAGTTACCCACACCATCCAAACAAGTGGCTCTATTCTTGGATGGATTGCTAAGTACCAAATTGAGATCATATGTGTACTTGAAGGACCCTAGGACCATAGAAGAGTGTGTACGCATGTGCATTGACATCGAGGATAACCTAGGGGAGGAATTAAAGCTTTCAAAAATCTACAAAGATTTAGATAGTTCTACTAGCCTCTCTTCCATGCAATCCACATCTATTGAGGAACTCGCTGAGAAAGTAGCTCAGAAGCTAGGAGTCTCTAGTAAACAAATACCAAGGTTTCCCCCGATGAAAAGATGCTATACTTGTGGAGGTGACCATATGGCGAATATATGTCCCATTATGGCTCAACCCCAAGTGAATCCTAATAGCCAGTACTGCACCATAGAACGGAGGTACACTAATCACACCGCGCAAGATTGCCCATACCAATAAGCAAGCACTTAGTCAAGCTTACCCACAACCATACCCTCAACAAGGAAGATACCAGAACCAGTACCCACCTCAACAATATGGTAGACCACATCAACCCTATCAGCAACCCTATCAAACCCCAAAGGCCTCAACCTGTGTTAGCACAGCAATCCCCTGCTCCAGCCAATGTGATTCCAATAAAGTACACAGCTGTAGAATAGAATCTGAATAGGGCCATAGTTCTAGTAACACCAATGCTTTCAAAAAGTGATCCCAGTGATCATAGTTTTGACTCTACTCACATTGATAGCCAGCAGGCTTATTACATGCAATCACCTGAGCATAATGAGTCATACTATTATGAAGACCCGAGTGAACCTAGTTGGGAGCCTGAGTGTGCAAATGTCATGTACGCAATCCCCAACTCTAGACCTCAACCTAGTCAGGTAAGACCCCCGGTTCCTAGAGGACCATGCTACCGATGCTAGGGAGACCACTTCATTTGTGATTGCCCCATGCCTGCACCTACACAACCCCAGTTAGTAACAATAGAGGGCTTTTGTCAAGATTGCGAAAAAGAGCATCTCTTACAAGACTGCCCAAAGAACCCTAATAACATGCCAAAAATCACTCCTATTAACGTTATTGGGTTAGTCGTAGACTCTTCAGGGAGTGTAACGTCCACTGCACCAGTGCAAGTGGTCACTAGAGCTCAAGTTGTGCAGCAAAACCAAGGATTAGGCCAAGAAAAGAGTTCCGAGGTTAGCGAAACCGAGAGCATAACCAAGAAGAGGACAAGATCCTGGAAAGATAGTCGGGAAAGGATGAAATGACAATGGTCTAAGAAGATGAGCAAATTAGAAGAGAGCATAAGAGAAACAAAAGACAAAATTATTGAACTTACCTCTCAAACACACTCTCACATACCACCACCACCTTCATCCCTACCACCTTCCAACCCACCGCATACAACTCCACCACCCCCTAGAGTAGGATCAGTCTTAGCTGACCCCACTCCTGAAGACATAGACATGATGCTTAAGGCATATCAGGCCAGAATCCAAGAAGGGCCAAATGTTACAGATCATGACAGATGCTACCCTAGAGCTGATCTAGAGATAGAGAGAACAAAGCTTTGTGTTAAAATGGTAGCGTTGGCTCAGACCATGTTTGAAGCCAGTCGCCTCTTCAACTACTCTTGCTCAGCTAAGGCACAGTTGCACTTTGATGGACTGTTGGAGAAGTTGGAGAGCATAATTGCAAGATCTGATAAGGAAGCCATATCCCAAGGAAGATCCAAGGCAAGTGAAAGAATAAGCATTTCTCCCGAGGAAGCTTATGTGCCTAATTCCACTGAACCAGACACATCTTCTTCTATGAATCGGTATTCACCAGAATTCCTGCGAGAGATTCAAGAAGAGAAATGGGCCAAAGAGAGTGAAGTTCCTCCTCCCATTGAACTTGTGGATGACTTGCATGATCAATTCCCACAAGACATTCCTTCTATTTATGAGGAGCAGGAGAGTACCCAATCCCACGAGAGATTAGACTTTGAGTCTAATTCCTTACAGGAACTACCCCATTTCACAGGCACATGGGAAGGTAAGTCTACTTGTATGAGAGCACCCATGGTCATGGTAAGAAACGAAGACTGAGTCATACCTAGGAACACACATGTAGTGAAAAACACTAAAGTGCAGTGCAATCTCACCTTGGAAGAGCTGCTCAAGGTTAGGCCGGAACTATGGAAACATGTAGCCAACCAAGTGCATGAAATAACTAAACCTCGTTCCCAAGTAGGCTCACATAAAACGGTGCCAGAAATACCTTTGGATAAGATAGAAGACATGAGTGAAGGTGAAGAAGGGAACACCTTCTTCCCATTACCCATCAAGGATACACAACCAAGGCAATTCTAGACTCAGGTGCAGGAGTTACAATCGCTACCACTTCCCTATGGAAGCATTGGGGCAAGCCAGCACTCAGGCCAACGAGAATGAAATTGCAAATGGCTGATGGTCATATTGAGAGACCTCTAGGACTATTAGAAGGAATAACTCTCACCACTTGTGGTGTAGAATTTGAACATACTTTTGTTATATGTGACTTTAGCAAAAATCATGCCTATGAGATGATTCTGGGAAGACCATTTATGCGGCAGTTGCAAGTGGTATAGGATTGGGGAACCAATTCCTTGTACTTGCAACACTTAGGTTTCACAACCAAAATTAATCTCAAGGATTACTCTCATAGATATGTCCCTCCCATTCAATGGAATCCCATGCATAGAGCCAAAGATGATATTGAGTTAGTGCATTCCATAGGATCAGGATCCTCATGGATGCATGAAGACACTCACTTGTGGATGTGTAAGTAGCAGTAGAAGAAGAGAAGAGAGAAAAATCCAGAGAGATAGGTGCGAAGGAAACCCATAGATCAATTCAAGACCTAGCCTATGCACCTGTAGTATTTCTTGATGAAGAATTTGAACCTCACGGCTGGGCGGAAATTTTAGCAACAATGGATGTAGCCATCAATGAAGAACAATGGACACCCCACTGTGATGAGGATGGCTATGACATTTCAATCTTCTCCATAGAGCCAATCATGGGAGATTCGGTTCTGGAAGAATGTGAACCTAGCACTGATGCATTCGAAGATGCAAGTGACTCTGATCTAGAGTCAATCATTATGGACCCACCTTTTGCATCAGATGATGAATACTTCTATGAGGTAGATGCTCACCCTTAGAGACATGAAGAGATTACCAATGATGTGAGGTTAACCACACAAGTGGCCACCGGGAGTGAAGGTAGGAAAAGGAGGAAGAGAGGTCACACCAAAAGAGGAAGAATCTTTGTTTGAGGTCCCTGAAAATTTTAACAAATATGAGATAGAAGACAGGAGAGTCATGATAAGAATGCCTAAACGAGATGCCCAAGCAGGAGAGGCCTATGATAACAAAGAAACCACCAAGAAAATAGTTGTAGCCATAGAAGAAGGAGAAGAAAGATGCACCTACATAGGACATTACCTCACTGAGGAAGAGGAGCATGAGTTGATAGCTTTGCTAAGAGATTACAGAGATGTATTCGCTTGGAGCTACAAGGATTTGAAAGGTGTAGATCCTGACATATGCTCACACACTATCCCCATGACCTCAGATGCCAAACCCTCTAAACAAAAGCCATACACATATAATGATAATTATGCTGCCAAGATCAAAGAAGAGATAGATTGCTTGGTTGAAGCTCGATTCATCTATGAAATTGTGCACACTGAGTGGGTATCCCCCATCGTAGTTGTGCCCAAGAAGAATGGAAAGCTACATTTATGCATTAATTTGAAGAAGGTTAATGCAGCCACCATTTGAGATAACTATCCCCTTCCTATCACTGAGCATCTATTAGAAAGAGTAGCAGGCAAGGAAGTATACAGCTTCCTTGATGGATTTTCTGGTTATAATCAGGTAGCCATTGCTCTAGAAGATCAGCATAAGATAGCTTTTGCCACAGAGTGGGACATATTTGCCTTGCGAGTAATGCCATTTGTTCTTACCAACGTGCCCGCTACCTTTCAGAGATTGATGTGTCATGTATTTAAAGAGTTCTTGAGGAAGAATTTAGAAGTCTATGTGCTCATTCCAACATTAGACAGACACATATACCTGAACTCAGGCAAATATTTGACAAATGTAGAGAATATCAAGTCTACTTGAACCGAGAAAAGTGTGTTTTCATGGTCAGGCAAGGCAAGATCCTAGGACACATAGTGTCAAAGAATGGCATATCCACGGATGAGGAGAAAGTGAAAGCTATAGTAGAGCTACCTAGGCCAAAGAATGTCAAGGAAGTGCAAGCTTTCATGGGGAATTATGGTTATTAACAATGCTTTATACACATGTATGCAATCATTGCAAAGCCTCTGTATGGACTTTTGGGCTAAAGAATGTGAAAACTCCTTCAATGAGCTTAAACGGCGATATGTTCAGCACCAATTCTGACCACACCCGATTGGAACAAACCATTCCATGTCCATGTGGATGCATCCAATTATGCGATTGGATGTGTGCTAGCACAACCTACAGGAGAAGGTAATATGGATCTTCCAATTGCCTATGCTAGTAGACAGTTGAATGCAGCTGAACAAAACTATACCACCACCGAACGAGAAGGATTAGGCACGGTATATGCGGTTAAAAAGTTTAGACACTATTTGCTTGCAAATAAGTTCAAATTTTTTACTGATCATCAAGCACTATTGTACTTGGTAAAGAGGAAAGGCAAAACTCATTTGAGAGCAGACCATCTCTCTAGGCTCACATCTGGAGAGGCCCCGCAAGGAGTATCAGATGACCTTCTTGATGCTTACTTGTTTAATTTGGAAGTTGTACCTCAGTGGGCTAAAACATTGGTGCTAGTATTGACATACGGACCTAAACATCAAGTAGTACACACTCAAGATAGGGAAGTAGTAAAAGCCCAGAAGTACCATATCATGGCAGGAAGTATGTACAAGCATACAGATCAAGGGATATTGGCTTCTTGTGTGGAAGAGGAGGAGTATGCTAAGTGGTTGCAATTAGCACATGTAGGTGCATTATAGCAACATTACTCAAGGCAACGAACCCTACAAACACTAAGGAGACTCGTAGCGCATTGGCTGACTATGGAAGCGGATGTCCATAAGCTGTGCAAGGAATGTCCAGTCTGTCATATTAAACCTCCTGTGGAGCATGCTACACTGTACCAAATGTCTCTAATACCAGATTGGAGTGAACCATTAGTAGCCTTTCTGAGAACGAAAACATTCCCTCAAGAGATGACTTCGGCTAGGCAAAGAAGTTTAGAACAAGAAGCCCTAGACTACTCACTCATTGGAGATAAATTATACAAGCATGGTAAAGATGGTTACCTCAGATTATGTGTCCGTTGGAGTGAATATCTTAAGATCTTGGAAATTGCTCACCAAGGTGTGGCAGGAGGACACTTTGGTCCAGATCGGGTGATCAAGGCAATACTATTTGCAGGTCTTTGGTGGCCCACACTTCACATGGATGCACATACCTATGTGAAGAGATGTGATGTGTGCCAGCAAACTCAGTATCCTATGCGCAAAGATGAGATGCCACTGAAACCTATGATGGGTGGACGTGCATTCTCTAAGTGGGGAATAGACTTTGTAGGTCCTATTAATTTCCCAGCTAAGAGTTCCCATGCCGAATATATGATTGTGGCCACAGACTATCTAACAAAATGGGTAGAGGTAAAAGCTACAACAAAGAACGATGCTCAGACAACTGCTAAGTTCTTATTTGAGAATGTGTTCACAAGATACGGGCTACCTATAGAGCTAGTAAGTGATAGAGGCACTCACTTCTTGAATGAAGTCATTGAAAATCTTCTCCAAGAATTCTTGGTAGTACATATTAAGAAGTATGCACCCTATCATCCACAAGCTAATGGGCAAGTAGAGAGCACTAATAAGATTCTATGCAATGTGTTGACCAAATTAGTGAATAACAAACGCTCTGATTGGGACAAACAGCTACACCATGCTATTTGGGCATACCGAGTTGCCTATAAAATGATACTCCAAGCCACACCCTTTCAAATGGTGTTTGGCCAAAACGCAGTGCTACCTCTAGACTTCTTGATACCTACATTGAAAGTAGCACAGGAGCATGAGTGGACAGGGCATGAACTCTCTTCTAGGATCTTTGACCTTGAACGATTAGGTGAAACAAGATTAAGAGCTACAGCAGGAATTTATGCAGCCAAGAAAAGACAAAAAACATATTTTGATGCGCATGTGAAGGATAAGGGCTTGAAAGCAGGAGCCCTAGTCTTAGTCTACACATTGAAACAACATGCAAGAAAGCTAGAAAAGTGTGGTTATGGACCTATGATCATAAATAGGATCTCAACTAGTGGAGCAGTTCAATTGGCTACACTAGAAGGTGAAATTCTCCCCAGTTATATTAGCGAATGCAGAGTCAAACTATATCATGAACCCCTCATGGAGGACATGTTAAATTGACTCAATATTGCCAAGAAACATAAGGAAGAAGAAAAACGAATCCGCGAAGAAGCGCAGGCTGAAGCATTGGAACACATCTGAAGAATGAAATTGAGAAGACAAGGTAGAGACCATCCTAGGACAGATGCCTATGCGGCCCCTGGATATCATATGGCTATGTGTGAAGTCTCAGGTATAAGTTCCCATAGAATAATTGATCAACGTCCTTTTGTGACCTTAGAGATAGGACAAGAAAAGAGTGCAAGGATTGTACGGGCCTTAATTGACTCAGGTGCAGCCACTAGTGCTGTCAAACTCTCTTACTGTCAAGAATTGAACTTAAGTGTCAATCCTATAGAAGCATATCTCATAGGATTGGGAGGTGTGGAAACCTCTAACATAGGTGAGGTGGAACTTCCCCTCTACCTCCAAGACGTTCTTATGAAAGTTAAGGTATTAGTGTGTCAAGACGAGGACCTCACTGAGCCTCTTATCTTGGGTCAAGACTTGATCTATGATCATGCAGTCAACCTAAACCTAAGAAGTGGACTTCTTTAGGTCTAGGTAAATCAGAATTGCATTACACTTGAGTTAGAAAATGAAGCACTCAAGGAACTAGGAAAGGCATAAACTCCTGGTCCTTCCAGGAGTACACATGAAGATGATGATGCTATTCTTGTCCAAAACTATGTGATGCAGAGGGATGATTGTCTCAACAAAGAAGTCAAGGATATGAGGGAACTCCCTTCTTTTCCAAAGGCCATAGGGATATGGCAACCAAAGGTGGATCAAATGCAGAAGAAGCAGATGACCTATGCTCGAATCCAAAAGAAAATGCAAAGCACGGTGTCTCAGCCACCAAAACAAGTATGGGTGCAGAAAGGCGACCAACCTTTTACGGTCTAGTCACAACCACTAGCTCAGCTTCATATTAGTGAGCAACGACAGGACACTAATAAGAAGTCTTTCAAAAATTCTTCTACTAAAGTGAAGAATTCGATGAAGGTTGACCCACAATCAAGACAAATTTGGGTACACTAAGAAGAACTCGATGAAGGTTGACCCACAATCAAGACAAATTTGGGTGCCTAAGGCTTGCTTATGGGCTCAAATAGCCACACAGAGACCACATCATGTACAACATGGTTCACTCACTTGAACAACTAATACCCAATCTTATTCGACATGCACAAACACATATTCGACCATGAGCACGAGTAGAATCACTTGTAAATGGGTCCCTAAAAAGCCTCATTTCCAAGCAGACACTCTTATAAAGCCATCCAGAGTCTCCACAAAATCAAAACCGAAAGCCATCCACTGTGTTTGGTAGCCCAAAGCTTGTAATAAACCCCCCGACCCCCATTTGTAAATTCATCTCCACCTACTAACTACATCATCCTCACACTGCATCTTTCCATTTAGCTCGTAGGACTATTCATTTACTAATTACACACACAATCATCGAGCACTCACTGACCTACTAACCTATCACTAACCTCATGTTAATGTTGTAATGGGGACAACAATTGTTCTATCTTGTCTATTACAATGTTAACACATGCTTCTATATTCTCACAGAACCAGCAAACAAGAAGTAACATGGAAGAAGCAGCAGGAACTAGCTCCCAAGCGGGGTCGAGCGCCCAGATAGTGGACATTGAAAATCTTCCCCTCGAGACCCAATTAACTGAGAGACCCCAAGAACTCAGGGCAGTACACGTGATCCCGATTTAGTACCCTCTGCAGGGGCATACCACACAAGTTGGTAAGCATGCACATTGGTTCAACGATGTCACACGTCCTTTTGAAGAAGGTACCTACTTCTGGGAGGCCGAACTTGAAGTTAATGGCAAATGGGGAAGATACCATTTCTTTACCTGTGAATTCGAAAAATATCAGAATGCGGAAGTAATGAGATCAGTGTGGGCCAAGGCTGGTTACGATAGCTACTTTCGAGCATTGTTACCAAAACCAAATTTTTTATGCTATTCCTATCTAATCAGCACGATAACCCCTAGCAAAGTCGAAGAAGGCCTATTCAGGAAAAATAGGAGTTATACAAGATTTTGAGACAATTATTTCTATCCCAATGTTTTAGTTTTTGACTCATTCAAACCCTAAAAAATGTTATTATACCTTGATTGGAGTATATTAAATTGACACTAGAATATTAAGGATAATTTTATTATAAATGGAGTATCAAGGTTGGGCTCAAACTTCAGAAGTTAACATAGTAAGTAATATAAATGGGACTTGAAAAATTCCCAAATTTTGTGAATAGGCCTTAAAGGGGGAGATAGCACCTTTGTACTTCCCTCCCTCATTGCAGGTCATGAGCTCAAAAGGTTTAAACTCACCATCAACCTAGTAAGGGAGGCCTTGGACATGAAAGTAATGCACATTCCTACAGAAAAAGAAACTTTGATTCCTGGAAGGATGAAGCATAAGGATCTCAATAAATTGAAAGACATGGTGGCCATGACACCGACCATCACTCTCCACTTATGCATGGTCATGCAGCACTTTGCCTTCCTAGCTCAGGAATGCTTCACCATGCCACCCAAAAGAATTTGGTTCAGCTTGTACCTCGCAGAAACAGAGAATCTCACACTCAATATACCCCATTGGATCATTGACCAGATCCACTTAGCACATCAGCACTGGAACAAGAGAAATAAGAATGTACTTCATGGATGTTGCACACTTACACGGATTATTTACAGGTGCCTAGCTTATGATGTGCCCATCCAGAGGGCATTCCTGTGGACAAGAGCTCAAGAATTCCAGAGACGGGTATCAACAACGGGCCCAACACCCAAGAAGATGAGAGGGGCAGTGAAAATTCCATGTTCCCAAGCAAGGGGTGCTATACTCACGCCATACATAACACCACCTCAAACTAGATGCATCCGACCATTTACAATCCGCTTGCCCAGGCTAAGTACAGAAGGGCCTAACCTGGTTTTCCCTCATGTCTCCTCTGACTTGGAGTTTCCCCAAGGTTACACCTTGGATGATTTAACAGATGAGGAAACTGCAAGAATGATCAATGAAGCAACTTTGGAGACTAAAGATACCCAAGCCCGCGGACCAGAAGAAGAGATCGAGGTAGAGGAATCAAATGAGGAACACGACCAAGAGCACGAAGAAACTTCAGAACTAATGGGTGCCCTAGCTTATACTCCGTAGATAAAAAGATTGTATGAGACAATGAAACGAGTATAGGAGCATCACGAGTTGTCACTTGAAACAAGGAAGATGTTGATATGTCAAATGTTGAGCGAAGAAGGGGTAGATGATCAGTTTATTGAGTCCCTGAACCTTCATGCGGATGCGCTTGGCCTGGATGAAGCCATTCATTCGGCTCTTGCTTACATGCATCGCTTTGAGCAATGAGTGCCTACTCATTCCCTTTTGCTCTGGGAAGCAGTCACATAGATGTCACAACACCAGGAGACGATACTCAGATGGAAGAACACCATGAGGCACCACCATCACCACACTCTCCACCCCTCACTTCACAATTCACTTCTCCCCACGACACGACCACCCCAACTTCCATCACCACTACATATGTTATGGGAATTCCTCTTTCTTCAAGTACCCAACTTGGAGGGATTACTATGCCCACATTCACAACACTATTCACGAACATCACAGCCACCCCACCCAGTGTCCCCATCTACACGGTCACACACACTTTTTACACCATCAGCCATAGCACCACTCCCTCCCCCCACACTACCACAATCTCCCATACCCCCTCCCCCCACATCACCTCTTGATTCCACTTCATTCATGATCCCTTTCCCCTTCCCCATCCCCCCTGCATCTCTACATGTAAATAATATGTTTTCTACATTACATCAATGTGTATATCAAGTGCAGAGTGAATATCAGACTCTAGAAAATTGCCATCGTCAAATAACTACGGACCACCAACAATTACAAAGGCGACTTGCGACCATAGAAGAAGAAAACACTAGCCTGAATCAATGTTATACTATGCTCGAACACGCCCACCAGACCTTATTGGAAGCTCCCCAGCAATTCGAATCTTCCCAAGTTAAAAAATTAACAGCCTTACTTGAACTCTATCAATCAGAGAATGTCAAGGTCCGGTGCAACCTAACGCTATTACAAAAACATATGGCAACATCCCTAGAAGAAAATAAACAACTTCAAAGGCAGAACAAAGAAAGCCTAGAGGCAGCAATGGAAGGTTCCCCTCACGAGATCGACCCATAACAGTTTAAAGTCGTCCCTTCAGAGACGATGAAAACAATCCTGGAGAGCTATGCTGATCTGCTGGAAGCACATGATGATATGGAAAAAGAACGAGATGCACTATGCCGCCAGCTAAGGGAGCAAGAAGAGCAACCCAAGGTCATAGAGTCAGCATCAACTTCAGAGGAGGTAAAGGTGCTAAAAGGGCAGGTTGAAGAATTGCAAAGGAAGCTACTTGAGTATGAAAGACAACCCTCCCCAATTATCAAACCAGAAACAAACGAATTGGTGCCCATCGAATGGGATGAGTCATATGAGGAACCCTATGTTCCTATGCCTCTGTTGGGTGGCCAGCAAACATCGGAAGGAATGCACACCCTTGAAGTCGAAGCACCAGAATGGCTTCGGAAACTCAAAAAGACCGCCAAAACCCATGAAGATTGCGTCGTAGTACAAATTCAATCAATGGCTAAACTAGAGGACATTATTATAAACTCTGAGTACTTCCGACACATGTCACATCATTTTTGGATAGGAACTAAAGATGCTCAATACGTGCCTTACTGTGTGCTCTTAGCTGATTACAATGTGGAGATCCAACGAAGATGTGGCAAAGCCCCGACTTTTTCCACTCAATTTGGTCCCGACGATCTACCTGAACGTGCTAAACAAGGGTCAACCTTCCAACCCACTTGGAGGATTCATCTTCTCGAAACATATCCAGAAATGGTTTGTACATGGAATAACATGCCACTATTTATCAAGTATAATCCATGTTACGTTCTAGTCCTCCAAAGACGCACATGGTCCGAGTTTGCCATCGCTGTCAAGAACATCAAAGGCTGTGCAAAATGGTTGAATTATGTGTATCTAGCACCTCCACAAGGATATGCCTCGATTGCATATATGATCTCCACCATCCGTCACTGGAGTCTTAGACTACGGAACACCCCTGATGTGATGGCACAAATGTGTATGAAGATATTTGAATTAATGTTGGTCACATTCAGAACATTCAAAAACATTAAAGACCCACATTTCTTAGGAGTTGGCTTCACCACCGCCAACCTAGACTTGGTGTATGACATGAGCACAACCCCCTCAATTAATGTAATATATGTTTGGCACGCAAGAATAAAGTACCTCCCAACATGCTACAAACACTTTTGGATAGTATATTAGAATCAAAATGATTGATTCTTTACATAAAACAGATGATTCTAGGATTGGTGTTTCTTTCAAGCAACTATCATGAGCTAGCTCAAAAGATACAAATCTTATAGATAACAAACTTTGCTACATAGGAACCATTGTTGGTATCTACGAAACATCGTTTCATATGTCCAAACAGGTAAAAAGTATTATATCTTTTTTTATGATATATTTTATGATTATTTAAAGCACATAATAATGTTTTTTTGTTTTTTTATATTTTGATAGGTTATTTTGAAGGTTGATTGGTTTCAAGTTGAGTGTAAAGGTAGTAATTCCACATTGAGGAGGGAATTTTCTGGGTTGTGGGCAACTAATTCTTTGAAAATAATGTGATTAAGTAGAGAACCATATATTCTTCCTAGGCATATTGAACAAGAATTTTTTTTACAAAAACCCTGATGCTCATCCTTGGTGGCAAGTCATTCATGTTCAACCTATAGGTAGGTCATTGTTTGAATAGTTTATTGTTACAAAGGTTGAAGAAAATTGTGTTGATGATTCATCAGCAGATATTGATATATCAACATCTCAAAAAGAAATTATAATTATTTTACAGGACAACGATAATAATCTACTTGATGAAGGTGATAATACTCTGCGTGCTGATTCTACTAATAATGAAGATGAATTACCAGAAATCGATATTAGTCCATCAATAGATGATGTCATTCATGAGAACATAGATTTGACAATAGAAGAAATAATAGAAATCAATAAGGATAATGAAGATGAGACTATATTGATGTGTTACTCAGACAATATTGTCTCTTTTATTCAACTAGAATATAGGTGAATCCCACCATAGAGATGAAAACATGTTCTCTTAAGTTAGAACATGAAGCTCAAGGGTATGCCTAAAATTTTGTATATAGCTTTATTTTTTAGGAGGAATTTTCTCATGCATGTATGCATATGTGTGTGTATATATATGTGTATGTATTCATGTGTGTTATATGTATACATGTGCTAGTATGCACATATGTGTGTTTCATATATGCAAGTGTGTTTATAATTATGTATGCATGTACAAGTATACATGTGTGCATGTAGGCATGTATGTGTGATGTGTATGTATCTACATGTGTATTTTATATATATGTATTTGTATATACATGATGTGTATGTATCTTTATATGTATTATGGGCCTCGTTGATTTGAGTAGCTATATATAGAGGCATAAGGTTAGAAGGAGAGACATCTCTCTAGTATGTGGTGGGAGTGTTTCCTCTCCTAGTCAAAGGGAAAGTACACACACACAATGGTATTTACCCCAACTTGTTGATGCTAGGCAAGCTTTTATCGCCCTAAGTCCCTAATTTCACTCCAATGTAACCTTGGAGAAGATGGAAACATACGTGCACAAATAAGTATCCAACCCCAATGATTCCTCCTAACAACCTCTCTCTCCCTCTCTCTCCTGCACATACATATGCTCTCATGCACTCACACACACACTTCCTCTTTCTCTCTCTCTCCTCGTTCCTTTCCTTTCTCCTCTTACATACATGCCTTCTCTTTCGTTGTCGGGTCGTGTAGATGCCCGGATGTTGGATCACTTCATCCGCCAAAAATCGATCGGCACACACGGGGCGTCTTGGAGCAAGCTCAAGTGGATTGATTAGATGAATGGAGAAAATTTAATTATCAAAAAAACATCATGGATTATAGGACAACTTTCATGAGCATGCACATTCACACCTCATAGGGTTGTAAGCATAACAATGCTCCATAACTTAGTATGCAATGCAAGAATCGAATTTAAGGCATAAGAATTCTCGTCATTAAGCTTCTCAATGAGTAACCTTAAGTACAATAATCTCAAGCACAGAAACCAACAAATATTTCAGAATGTCAAGTATTGCACAGAAATGAGTGTCTAAGTTAATTATAAGCTTCCTCGTTTTCAATTAACACATATGATCAGAATTGTGCAACAAAAATTGAATAATATTGAACTACAATATGAAGCTCATGATTTCTACTATGTAGTATGCATAAGCGCTCATGTAAGTCTCAATTGCAAATCTTCAAACCCAGTAGAAGAATTCAACGACCCCTTTTTTTTTTTGGCTTTGGCAGTTTGTTAGCTACATATGTGCATGCGGTTTCCATATAGAATAGTTTTAATATATATATATTAACTTCAACAAAAACCGTACCCTCGATCATACCATAGAAAGGGAACTCACGATTATTGACAAATTGAAAACAAATTTATGTGAGCTGATGGACTATACTCTGTCTGAAGTCATATACCACAAGAATACGCAAATCATTACGAATGTTTAGTTTAAGACTTGCGTGTTCCTAAGAGAGAATTAAATTACACGATTTGACTTCTTTTGTAATGTAAATGCATTGGATCTTCACAGAGATAATTTAACGCCAACGATTCTTAAGGACAAAAAAAATTCATTGTTGTACCATTCAGTGGTAAACTAATAAAACCCAGTTTTGAGAGAATCAAATCTCAACAAAGCATTTTCAGTTGTTTGCGTGATCATTAGTTGACCGCAAAACCTGGAACCATTTCTGTATCCAAAGTAATACAGTAAACAAACGCAATGCTTAGATTCCTCTCGTTGTCAGACATACAATTAGTAATCTTGTCCGACTTATTAAAAAACGTTAGCTGCCAAGGCTATGTCAACAATTAGCAGAAGCGCAAGCTTACAGAGCATGAATCACAACTCAGCATTTAGAAATTTATATTAGCAATATATAAAATCAACTGTGAAGTGAGCGCAAACCTGCTAAAGATAGAACTCTGAATAAGCAAGTTCAGCAATTGATCGGACATGATCACCCAGCTCTTGACTTGGCGTTACCGGTACACTTTTCGAAAGTCATAATGAATATCAGATTTAAACCCTTGGCAAAAAAATACTTCCGCTCGATCATATGAATCCCTCCTTTCGATGATGTGGGCTTCAGGTCGCTAACCACCATTTTCAACATTTCTCCTTCCATAGAGAAGGTGTCAGATATTCTCTCGTCGTTTTCTCATGACCGTCGTCCATCTTCCATAGCTTTTCTTCAGAGCAGTAAGCTTTTGATGATATAAAGGTCCGATGTAGCATATACTGTGTCTAAAGGATAGAAATTCCTTGAGATTAAGTACAGAGCATAGCTTATATTCGTCGGCTGACTCTCCTCTTTTTCATGAGCATGCGCAGAGCTTCCTAATCTGTGTCTCCTCCTCTGACCTCTCGATTCCCCTCCTCAGAATTTGTGCCCCTCCAAATATGCCGATGCATCCCATTGATCAGCGTTTCTCCCCCTCTATGAATTGCCACCGCCCCTTATGTCTGTCGCGGGCCTCCCTTCTTCCTTCTCAGAACATCCCAAAAAAAACTGAGGCTCCCGCACAAAAGCTCTGTCTCCTGCTCTATTGCTCTTCCCTCGACACCTGCCCTCCTTTTTTCCTGTTGGTCATAAAAATCCCCTTCGATCGTATGTGGATAAGATAAGAAGAGATGCCCCCCTTTTTGATAAGACGACGTGGGCTCTTGTGGCTCTTCTTTTCTTGTATCCCCAATGAACAATACCACAAAGATAACAGGCTAAGAATCCCGTCTACCATGCAAAGACTAAGCACATTGAGGTGAGCTATCACTTCATTAGAGATTGCTTAGCCACTGAGTGCATTATTCTTGAGAAGGTTCACACTCGAGATAATGTTGCAGATGCTTTGGTTAAAGCTCTTCCGCAGGAGAGCTTTCGACACTATTGTCACTTGATGGGGGTTACTTGATTCATGATCTTACACAATCACTTGTATACTATGTAACATGCCCATCAGGTAGGAGGTATACAAATTGTATACTTACACTCAGGTATCCTTTATCATTCTTTATTTTTTCTCCCATAGTTACTCTAACCATATTGGCCTTTAGTGGGAGATTGTTACCGTTAGTGTCCATGTGAAAGGCCAAATGGCCACCGAACACTTATTTGTATATGTTCTTTAATAAAACATATAGTGGCCTGGTCAGTCACAGACTATAAGTTCGACCGCATTTATAAGACCTAAGAATTCTGTCTTTGTGCTCCCTCTGTACTGTGTTTTTTGCATATTCTACAGCCTCTGTGCAGAATACTGTGTGGGACCTTAGGAGCTCGGTTTTCTAGTTAGAGGATATCATTGTGGAGCTCTTGAGAAGGAGAGCATAATGTGGTGCATCACCATCAAAATATTTCAATACACACAAATAGAGACACACACATACACACGCATAGATACATACACACATAGATACACCCACATATACATATACACACATAGAGACACACACATACACATGCACACACACATACATACATATGCATACACAATGCACAAGCATATGCATACCTACATACATACATACATACATGCATGCATACACACACATACACATATACACACATACACACATACATACACACATGCATACACACATACACACACATATATATGTACATGTATGTATATATATATATATATATATATATATATATATATATATATATATATATATATATATATATATATATATATATATATATATATATATATATATATAATCCATTTTGTTTTATATGTATAGATATTATGGATCATAGTAGAGAGGGAAAGGTAAAACTTACTCTCATAAAGAATCTTATGAGATGGAAACTTTTGCCTAATTCCTTAGGGGCTGTCATGCATGAGTAGGTAGACATGCCCGATGAAGAATTGGACTTTACCATACAGATGCTTACCCAACAGCTAGAAGAAGGCTCCTCTATGGCTCCATTTGCAGGAAGAGAGTTATGTGCCCATAGGTATCTTTTCTATTCATAAATTAATATTTTTAATGATATTATACATGTTTTTATTCATTTTCATCTATTTATTTTTAGGACACCTATACTAGGTTGCATTTATTTGATTGAATAATAAAAAAATAGTGAATATGTTCGTTTTATTCATGGTTATCTGAATAAACACTGAAAAAAATGGACACAGATACTTTTTCAATCGAAATACTTTCGATCGAAAGCTTTTTGATAAAAAAGCATTTTGATCAAAAATCGATTTCTAGCAAATATATATATATATTTACATTCGATCTAAAATCTCATTCCGCATGTCCTTCATTAGTATTCTAGAGAGCTTTAATCCTACAATTTCTATCAAAGAGAGCTTCCTTCATCGTATCATTGAGGTATTGATTTAAGTTTTATTTATCGTTTATTTTATTGTTTTGTTCATTGTATCATGCATATTGTATGATTCGCATACTTGTCTCTTACATATGCTTGACTTTTATTTATATAATTAGTTTTGTGTCTTTTAATCATCAATTGTATACATGTTCGACTCATGAAAAGGTTTCTTACTTGTATACATTGATGAACAAATTTAGAATTAAACCACTACTGTGATTATCTAACTCTCTACATCGATTCTTACTCTCACAATACTATAGGACAACAATAGATCTATTGAGATTGTTTGAATCGCCAGCTCATTCCTACTCTCTCAATAGTATAGGGAGTGTTTAGGGACTATCTGATTCTTTGACTCTTACTTTCACAATAGTCACTTAGATTTCGATGAGAATACTTAGTGTAGATCACAAGGTGTATAGAAACTATTGTGATTGTTTGATTCTTTGACTCTTACTATCACAATAGTCACTTAGATTCTGATGAGAATACTTAGTGTAGGTCACAAGGTCTATAGAAACTATTGTGATTGTCTCATTCTTTGACTCTTACTATCACAATAGTTATATACAGTTATGTGACAAAACTCATACATAGTATAGTGAATGTATATGAACTATTATAAATGTCTGATTCTTTGACTCTTACATTCTTAATAGTTACATAGATTCACTTCAAGATTATAATTACACTTTCTATTTAATTGTAAATCTACTTATTTAACTATGCATATGTCTATCATTTGTGTACACATAATATTGATTTATTTATCCATACACTTACTGATAGTCTATTTTTTATTTTTGCTGAGATGGCAGGTAAAATAAACAAGAAGGAGCGAAAATTTTAAGAAGAATTTGTGTGCTCCTACATGTATCAAATGAGAGAAGATGAAATCACTATAGCCATGGACACATCTAGTTACAAAGATTTCATTGTGCAATTATCTAGAACAGAATTTATTAATATTGAAGATAAATTTGGCAGTGTGTCCGGTGGAGCATAGGTATTAGATGAGAAAATGTCAAAAGAGCTTACACTTATCTTTTGACAAATCATCAAAGTAGCAGAGTCATTGGTGGTGGATATCACCACTATGCCCGGATTCATTGATAAAATTAACTTTATCGATTTACATTATCAGAGAATGAAGAGAGGAAAGCAATTAAAATGGAACACGACCGAAAACCTTGTGAGAGCACAGGTAGATCCAAATACAAGAGCTACATATGTGAATATGGGAGATCAAACATTTAACAATCTTTTCTTGCTCCAATATTCCTCTATTCTTTTTGAAGATGTAGCTCTCATGGGGGAAGGACAATATGGAATGATCCATAAAGTCAAAATATCCCACTGAGATTTAGCAATGAAGTATTTGTTGCCAAGTTATCCAAATTACATGGTGTTGACATACAAACACGAGAGAATGAAGCCATGAATGAAGCCACAGTGTTGTCTATCATGCACAGTGGAATTATTAGTCCACTCAGTTTAGGTAGACACCACAACAAAAGCCCGTGCCTTATTTTCAAATTTTGGAATGGTGGTACATTGGCCATGTGGCTAGAAAGAATGAAGAAGGAGTACCTAAACATACCATGAAGCAGAGGTGTGAAGGACACAAAAGGAGACATAACAACCATGAAAACAAACATTTGGAAGCTGATCAATGGCTTATTACAAACACTATCATGTTTACACACTTGTAATATATCCCATAATGATCTCCATCAAGGCAACATCTTATTGCATTTTGAAGATCAACATACTTATATTGGATTATGCGATTTTGGTAGAGCGACATATTTACCAACAAAAAAATGTTTTTCGAAGCTACGTAATTTAGAAATATCAACTAGAAATGAGTGGATTCAAAAGTACTGGTGGATTACACCCGAATGCATATCCACTAGTCCCCCACCTTTTAATAAAAGTTAGGAGATATTTACACTTTCGATACTCCTATTACAAATCTTGAAATATATAGATTTCAATAGTTATCCCATTGATAAGAATGGGATTTACAAGTTCAAATATGCTTTAGAATTAGCTTCTGACAAAGATGTCTCAAAAAAAGTAGACGCACATGAACTGCTTAGAGTATTCTCACATCTAACTTCATATGGTTTAAAGATATCCATGACTAATGGATTAAGACCATATTGAAAATGATATGTATTCATTTGAACTATATGGATTAAATGATATAGATTCATTTGCATTAAGTGGAGTAAATGTTATGGATTCATTTGCATTAAGTGGAGTAAATGTTGTGGTATCATTTGAGTTAAGTGGATGAAATGAAGTGTAATCATTTGTAATATGTGGATTAAATGATGTGGATTTATTTGAATTATGTGGAGTAAATGAAGTGGTATCATTTGAGTTATGTGGATTAAATATTGTGGATTCATTTGAATTATGTGGAGTAAATGAAGTGGTATCATTTGAGTTAAATGGATGAAATGAAGTGTAATCATTTGTATTAAGTGGAGTAAATGTTGTGGTATCATTTGCGTTAAGTGGATGAAATGAAGTTTAATCATTTGTAATATGTGGATTTATTTGAATTATGTGGAGTAAATGAAGTGGTATCATTTGAGTTATGTGGATTAAATGTTGTGGATTCATTTAACATATATGAATTAAATATTGTGGATTCATTTGAATTATGTGGAGTAAATGAAGTGGTATCATTTGAGTTAAATGGATGAAATGAAGTGTAATCATTTGTATTAAATGGAGTAAATGTTGTGGTATCATTTGAGTTAAGTGGATGAAATGAAGTGTAATCATTTTTAATATGTGGATTTATTTGAATTATGTGGAGTAAATGAAGTGGTATCATTTGAGCTATGTGGATTAAATGTTGTGGATTCATTTAACATATGTGAATTAAATTAATTATGTGGAGTAAATGAAGTGGTATCATTTGAGTTAAGTGCATGAAGAAGTGTAATCATTTGTATTATGTGGATTAAATGAAGATGTATCATTTGAATTATGTGGATTAAATGAAGTGGATTCATTTGAGTTATATGGATTAAATGAAGTGGATTCATTTGAGTTATAGGGATTAAATGTTATGAATTCTTTTGAGATAAAATTAGTGTTTTTGTTTTGCAGATTTGAAAGTAAAACATGGCAAGAATGCCACATGTGAATGATGATCTTGATCATACTGAATCTCAAAGGATTCTATCTGAGCAGAATGCTCAATTTGCACAATCAAGATTAGCATTTTTATTCCATCAAGATTTAGAGCCATAGGGATTAGAAGGAGAAGCATTGTCAATGAAAGAAGTAAAAAAGCTATATCCAAGTCATTTTGTTCGTGATGTTCTCTTTTGGGTTACAAGAGGGTAAAAGAAACAACACCCTTAAAGCTTTCAGACTTACAACATAAAGGATTAGCAAAAACTCTACTTCCATGCTTTGTGAAAGTTAAGAGATCATTACCAAATAATAATCAAATAGCATTATATTTCATTGAAAAGGTTTTTGTACAAGATATTCTCCATCGATGTGTAGATTGGGATGATCGTCCGAAGAATGCAGGTAGGGTCGTCCTCAAAATCGAGCACAAATTTCATAATCAAGGAAATGAAGGCCCTCTTCCTCGAAAGCGGCCCTACATTTTGCTACCTGAAGAACATAATATTATACATGATTTGTCTCACAAGGAATAGAATTATACAATGAAGGATTAAGAATTCTTGCATTACAAAGAACAATAGATGATCAACAAAAAGAGGATTGATGATCTAGAAAATCAAGTGAAAAATTTGCAAATTTCTATGGATGCATATGAGACCAAATATGGAGGACTCTCAAAGGCATCATCATCTTTTGATCGGTTGACTTTCGATGAGTTATTGAATCAAGAAAACACGGAATTGGCAAGATTTTTTGTAATCAAAGAAATGACTATTGTAAAACCATCGATTTTGCAACTGAATATAGTCATAGTATTCATAGTACATCATTTTCTTCATTTTGAATATCATCATCTATGATAGGTACCATATCATCTATTTCTTCCATGTTTGAACCATCATTGTGATCTACATCTAAATCATGATCACTACATGAATCATTTGTTAAACTTTCATGAGTTTGAAATTCTCCAAAATGACTTTTTTGTGCTGTTGTAGAAGATATCTTGGTTGGAGCATGAAACAAATGCATATTACAAAACACATATACCAAATCATTAGCACGTGATACACTTAAGTGATTTCTTCATTTTGAATGAAGAAAATCATAGGCACTCCAATTACGTTCACAACTACCACTTGAAGCTGCCACTGAAAGCACTCTCATTGGATAGGTGCTTCCTTCCATATTTTTCTACACTCTTTATTTGCATCCAACCATCTATTCCTCCATTTGGGATTAGCTTTCTCAAATAACTCCTTGGTCACATTAATATCTTCCTCATATTCTAGATACTTGTTTAGAGGTAATCCCAGCCTTGCCAACTGATAGTTTTTAATACTTTCCATGATCATGCACAAAGGTATGCCCAATCCATCTACAGCCCAATGCTGTTGATCAGGATTTATCCCTTTATTTAAAGCAAATGTAACAATCTGTTCCTCGTATTCATCATGCATTTTTCTAATGAAATCCATTCAGGATTCTCTGTCTGTCAGAAGTTTCTGGACAAACTCCTCTGAATACTCTTCTTCCGGTGCTTTATTTTCTGGTTTACTCCCATGTTGAGTGCTGTCATCATTTCCTACTTCATAATCTTCTGTATGTGTAGTCTCTATCTGATCTTCCACCTGAGTTTGTGGTTTTTCCAGCTTTTTCTGCAACTCTTCTATTGTTATCATTAAACTTCTATTTTGAGATGCCCATATCTCCTTTTCTGCTATCCATTCACTTCTTTCCTTTTCTATACGTGAGCCAATCACTTCTTTCTTTTTCTATATCCATATGTAATTTGTTGTAACCCCTCATTGAGGTAGCAGCATGTATACTAGCTTGTTTTTCCAACTCCTTGGCTTCTTTTAACTCTGTTTGCAATCTCATGATTTCCTTGTGCAATTCTTTGCACACTTCTCTTCAAGATATTGGATTTTATTTTGTTGTTGTACCTCTAATTCCTCCAAAGAAATTATCCTATGTGTTAATTCCTCATTTTTCTCCTTTACAATTCTCAATTGTTCTGCCAGTTGTTCCTTTTCCTTCTTGTGCTCTTTAATGATACCACTGCCTTTTTCAAACTCAGATTCAGCTACCATACCTGATATAATCATGTTTCTGCTTGATGGTCTGAACTGCTCTATGTTGCTCATAATAATCTTGCAAGCAGATCTTATATTTTTAGGTATCCTTTCCAACCCAACTTCTATTTCCATTTGTTTGATTTCTATCTACTTGTTTTCCTTACTCTCCTTATCTTCTTCATCATACTCTATGACTTGAGTCTTTTGTTCTTCATGGATCTTATTTGCTTCCATCTTTTCTTGGTCTGCATCATCTTCTTCATATTCCAATATCTGGTCATTCTTATTCTCATGTCCTGATGTGTCTTCAGTTATCTTTATGTCTTCTGCCTCCTTGTTCTCCATCACTTGTTGTTCCTCTTCAAAGAAATGTCTTTCTTTTACTTGTACTTCCTTTTCCTGGACTAAGGTTGATTCAGTTTCCACAACAAGTTTTATCTGATCATTACTTATCTGCTCTTTCTGTCCTTCCTCTTGCTCACCTATATCCATTAGATCCAGCTCTTCCTCTTGTACTTGATCTTCTGTAGTTGTGAATTCTTCATTATGATTCAAGTCATACAGGATGTCTTTTATGCTTTGGTTGATCTCTTTCTCTGTAATTCCCTCTTCTACTTTTTGAGCATTCTCTTTTTCCACTATTTCCTCGTCTGTTTCCTTGATTTGAGCTGCATCTTTCTGTTTAATGGTTGGAGTGCTTAACTGAACTCCTCTTGCTATTTTTGCTTTCCCTTCATCCATTTTAAAATTGATTTGTTGTGAAGGTTTTGTCCATATTGACTTTAATCCTGAATCTACTAACCCACAACTAAATTCCTTTCTTACTTCACTCTCCTCTTCCCTCATCATTGCTTTTCCTTTTAGTAACCTCCTCTCTTCTTCAGGACCAACCTGCTTTACTACTTCTTCTTGGACTTGCTTTTCTTGGGGCTTCTCTCTCAAGTCTTCTGGTGTTTTATGTTTTTCATTGGTCTATGTCATCACATTAGGTGTACCAGGTACTGAAAAATTCAAACTTTTTAACAAGAAGTTTTCAATATCACTTTTAGAGTCTGAAGAGAATTGTGAAGAGCCTGTTATTCCTGCTTTTTCAAATTTTGACTCTTCTACAATAGTAGATTCCTTCTGGTTCCTTTCTTTTACTATCACTTCTTCAGCTTCCATCATTGGTACAGGCTCTGCCACTGATTTTCCTTTGTTTTTCTTGGTCACCTTCTTCCTTTGTACTAGTTTCTTCTGAACCTTCTTTTTTGCTACAACTGTATTTCTTGTTTCAGGAGGTCCTTGTAGTTCTTTGAAGTATGCTAACAGTTCCACTTCCTTTTTTACAAATACTTCCTCTGTCTCTGCTGCCATCATCTGATCATGCAGTTCTTCATAATGTTCTACTTCCTCTTGAACCCAAGCTATTGCTTTGCAAGAGTAATCCTCCAACATCTTTTGATATTGGACCTCATATACTGCCCTTTTATTATTACCTTGAGTCAAATAGGTATACAACTGTTCTTTGCTTGTTTGAGCTGGATAAGGGTCATTTGAAGATTGCACCTGCTTCTGAGGAGCTTCATGCTCTTCCTTAGTTGATTCTACCTGCTCCAATTCAACTGTTCTTGGATCCAATCTCCTTTTCTTTACAGGAACAACTTCTTCTGAGATTCCCTTTCTTTTCCTCTCTGCTCCCCTCATGCTTGATTGGCCTTCTGATTCTCTTACAGATATCTTCCTTGAAGGACTTTTGATTCCTGCCATTAAATTCCTGAAATATTGGGCTGCTGGAGCTAGCTTCAACTGATCCTCCATTCCAAGTACATGATATATAATCCTGGTTAAAAATTGAGCTCCATTTATATACTACTTCTGCTCCCAGTGTTTAGTTGCTTCTTTCAATTGATCATGTATATATGCTGATACATCCATTATTCCAAAGGGCTTAGTTATGTCCTTATTGTTAAACATAATCAGTGTTACTGATTTGTGTGGCATGGTATATCTCGGCAGTTTTGGGAAACAAAAATATTGCAAAAACATTCTGATGGCATATTCCTCAATTTCTCTTCCTTTGAAATCAGGGAATTTAGAATATCTTGTATATGTTTCCTTATTCTTCTTGACAAAGCTGTTATCCAACTTAGTTCCCATTGGATAAAACTATAAAGCTGCTCTAATATGCTCAGCTTTTATAGTGATATTCACCTCCAGGTTTTCTTTGTCCTTGACTTTACACCGAAAATATGCCTCATTGCCCTTCCCAACTTCGAACAAGCTGTTCATTACCTGTGCCACTCTTTCAAAGTCTATAAAAAATATAGGTTCCTCCAGCAACTTGTGTAATCCTAGAGCTTTCCACCTTTTGTAGTTGACTACACTTTTCTGGAACTTGTAAAACACTTGACACAGCATAGTGTACTTGTAACCTCCAACTCCCACTGTAAATATGTGCTGGCCAATAATTCCTAGAGTTTCCTTGAGTTCCTTGACTATCTTCTCTGCTTCTGGAATCTCCAGCTCCTCATCAGATTCTAATTCTATTGTCTCCGTTGTTGCTTCATTGTCTAAGAACCAATGTCCTCTAGACAGGGTGACTGAGTCTGCTTTGAACTCATGGATTGGTAGTTCCTTCGAATTCATCATTCTGGAGAAAATATAACATCACACAAAGAAGAAAAAACTCCACCCACATGAGTTATAAGAAAAATAGAAATTGACATTTGTTTTGAAATGGACTGAAAGAAGAATGAAAGTAAAATCTTAGTTAAATCCTGACTTTCTTAAAAGACTCAATTAAAGTGATCATTACATGTGTAGCAAGATGTCTAGTGCTCTCTGACAACTCTTATCCAGTGAGAAGATGCTTAGAAGAAAAATAAAAATAAAAATAAAAAATCATAAAAAGAAAATAGAATAAAAAATACAAAATAATAAATAGAAACCTGATACCCCTCTACCTCTATGTTGATTTGTGCTATATATTTTATAAAAGGAAAAATATATAATTTTTCTCTTTCTTTCTTTTCTCTTTCTTTCTTTTCTCTTTTTTCTTTTGTTTTGTTGGTTTTTTTTAATAATAATTTCTTCTATTTCTTTTTCCTTTTTCTCTCTCTTTTTTTTAATAATAATTTCTTCTATTTCTTTTCTTTCCCTCCTAATTCTCTTCTTAGAAAAAGGATAAGGTAAAATATTTTGTCCTAATTTCCAATATGTTATGATTTTCCTTTCTATAACATTCTGATCTGTTTTTGAAGAAATTCTAAATCCAGATTAAATATAGATGGTTTTTTTCCATTGAATCAACTCTAATTTTTTTACCCAAAAATATTTAACCCTATTTGGCCTTGTTTCAGGAAAAAATCCATCTCCTTCTGATGAGCAGTTTTTAGAATTTTTTGGCCTCCATATCCATTTTGTCCTGGAATTTTGTTTTGATGAACAGGCCTTGTGTATGCTTTGTTTCCATATCTTTCTTGTTTTGATGCTTTGATGCTTCAGATTATGCCATAGTTGCCACCTTGCTTCTGTTTCTTCACCCTTTCTTGCCTTTTCACTTTTTTGCTGGTTTTGATTAAATGAAGCTTGATCATTTAGTATTTATATTGGTAATGTTTGTGTGTCTTCCAATGAAAAAGTAAATCCTTCCAAGTCTGAGTCATGAACATCTTGTTGATCTTCCTGTTTTGCATTACTCAATAAAAACATTAAAAACATTTTGTCATTTATTGTCAACTTAAGCTTTCATTTTGACAATCCATTGTTATCACAGGCAAATGTTCTTTTTGTTTTAGAGGTGTTTCACATAGAAGGACTTCTCTAAGGTTTTTGGTTTTTCTTATCCTTTCCTTTGCCTCCTGTTGAGCCTCTTTTCTAATGTTTTCCTCTTCTTTTTTCCTGTTTTGAGCTTGATGTAATCTTCTCCCATTCAGAAGCAGTTAATGGAAAATCATACCTTTTAACTCTACATCCACTTATGAAGTTTGGCATGATCTCTCCATCTATGTTAGCTAGTTGGATAGCTCCACTGTTACTTATCTGATGTATAATATACGGCCCATGTCCTTTTTCTGAAACTTTTTTCTGATGTTCCTTGACTGTGTAAGCCAGAACTAGATCTCCTTCTTGTAGATCTTTTTCTTTAATATGAACACCATGATAAGCTTTTTGTCTTTTCTTGTCTGCATAGATGCTCATGATTGCTTGGAGTCTAGAAGCTCCCAGTTTTTCCAATTCTATTACTCTCTCAGACAATTCATGTCCAGTCCAATTGTATTGACTACCCACCTTCAATGTTGGAATAAGGAATTCTAAGGGCAGAACTGCATTTTGTCCATATACCAGGTTGAATGGTGTGGTTCCTAATGTAGTTTTGTATGCCACTCTATAGGCCCATAGGACATGATTAAGTTGTAAATCCCAATCATTCCTGTTTGTGTTTACTAATTTTGACAATACAGTACAAAGTACTTTATTAGTACTTTCTGCTAACCCATTGGCTTGTGGGTGATATGGGGCTGACTTTTTATGACTAATCATGAAATATTCAGTTACGTTTTCTATGATTTGGTTCAAAAAATGAGTCCCCCTATCACTTACCAGTTCAATTGGAAGTCCAAATCTGGTGATGATGTTTTCATAGAGAAATCTAGCAGTAGTATGAGCATCATTTCTTTTTGTAGCTTTGGCCTCAGCCCATTTTGTCAGGTAATCTGTAGCTACTAGTATGTATTCAGCATGGGATTGTCTTGCTGGAGGATGTATGGGTCCAACGAAATCCAACCCCCATTTACTAAATGCTCTGGCTGAAATTAATGGAACTAATGGCATATTGTCTTTTTTATTTGTTTGACTCACCCTCTGACAAATGTCACATCTTTTCACGTATGTTCTTGCATCAGGAAATAGGGTTGGCCACCAAAAGCCACAATATAATATGAGTTTAGCAGTTCTGTCACTTGAAAAATGTCCTCCTACCACTCCAGAATGTGCCATTTCCAACATTTCTAGATATCTATCTTCAGGAACACAAATTCATAAATATCCATCCATCCCTCTCTTATATAATTGTTCTCGTATCAGTTGATATTCTTCAGAGATCACTTGTAAATTTTTTGAATCTGCACCAGCTATTACTTGTTTTCCTTTTTTCTCCCTTTTCAACTCCTTAATGATGTTTTCACTCCATTTTGGATTTTTCTGAAACAAATATAGAGTAATAAGTTCTGAGTTTTGCAATGATTGGCATTCCCAACAGTTAGCAATATATTTTGTTACATCTTGAATCTTATTAGGCCAATGTACTCCCATCCTATTGAGATTACTTAGGTTAACTATTCTCGAAGCATGAGTACAAGGGTTCCAACAATGAGCTCTTCTCAGATATTCTTGTTGCTCCTCTTCTGGAGTACAATATTCCAATATGCCTATATGGTTGAGGTGATACAAGTGCCCAACTAGCAACATAAAGTTTCTGCTTTGTAATACTAAATGTGTGTTGTTCCCAAATGTTCTGCAAGGTCCCATGGTTAGCAAAGGTATTAAGGGCATGGCCCACTCAGGAACACTTTCTACTTTGAATAGATATGTATCTGGCAGGTCAATCTTTAGCCTGGATTCTAGACAAATGATCTACTCTCAAATGTGTTTTTCCTTGTCTTACCACCACTTCAAACTCAAAATCCATCAGTAAAAGAAACCATCTGACTATTCTACCAGTGTGACAAGGTTTGTTTACTAAATAAAGTAAAGCTTGGTGATCCACAAAGAACTTAAACTTGTTGGCCAAAAGGTAATGTCTATATTTTTTCACAGCAAATATCATTCCCAACCCTTCCCTCTCAGTGGTTGTGTAATTTTTCTCTGTTGAATTCAGTTGCCTACTAGCATAAGCCACTGGGAAATCTAACTTGCTCCCTTCTATTGGTTGTGCTAACACACATCCCAAAGCATAATTTGAAGCATCCACATGGACATGGAAAATTTTATCCCACTGGGGTGTTTTCAGAATTGGTGCTGTAACCAAACAAGTTTTTAGAGTCTCAAAAGCTTGGTCACACTCTTTGGTCCACTCAAATTTTGTGATCAGGGCATACAAAGGTTTAGCTATGTCAGCAAACTTGTGTACAAATTTTCTATAATACCCGCAATGTCCCATGAAAGTTTGAAGTTCCTTTACATTTGTTGGTCTTGGAAGTTCTACTATGGCCTTTATTTTCTTCTCATCAGTTGAAATTCCATTTTTGGATACTATGTGACCTAGCATTCTTCCTTGTCTTACAAAGAATACACACTTTTTTGGATTTAAGCATACTCTGTATGTTCTGCATTTCCTGAATATGTTTTCTAAATCTTTCAAATGATCCTGTCTTTTTAATGAAAAAGTACACAGATCATCTACATAAATTTCCATTACACTTGTTGGAACCTTGAAGTTATGAAGGACCCATGAAGCTATGAAGGCTATGGAGTACTTGGAGTCCTCCCTTGAAGCTAAGGATACTTGGAGGCTCAAATCCTTGTGTGGAAGTCTCTCAAATTTCCCACTTTTTCCTTTTGTTTACAAGTTCTTCATAGGAACTCTCTCTTACTTCCTTTTTTGAGAAAACCCATAAAAACACAACTTTACCTTTCTTTTTTTGTAGAAGGCTTCTTTTTTAAGTCTTGCCTTATTTTAGAAATGGAAGCCCTTTTGGAAACGTACAAAGAGCTCTCTCTCTCTCTCTTGTAAGATTCTCTTCTTGATTTTCCCAACTACCTTTTATTTTTAGGATATCTCAAATTAATGAAGCCTTTGGCCACTTGTATCCAACGGATTTCTCCTCCTCTCTTATATAAGGAGGGGCTCATTTTGTAAAAGGGAGGTCCCTTGGCCATGGCCTTGGCCTCCATGCTAATGGAATGAAGGTTCATTTGGCTTCCACATTTCTCCATGTGTGCTAAGTGTTGGTCCATGTGTGTGGGTTTGGCACTTGGGGTTGGCTTGTGTGTGAGCATTGCCCTCCCTTGCTTCTTTTGAAGTTGGCCATGGTGCCATTGTTCATGGACGTGGGTGTGTGTGCGTTGCTTGCACTTCTTGCAACTCCTCTTGGAAGAGCCCCTCACTTCCATGTGAGGCGGTTTGGGTTGGTTACTCCCCATACTTCAACAAAAATTTGGCGCCGTTGCCGGGGATGATCGAGCTTCAACCGTTGGGTTTTTTCAAGCTTGCCGTGCCTACACTTGATGGATGCACCTCACTCTTGGATTGAGTTGTGGATCCGTGTGGCCTTCGATTGGGCAAGGGTACCTCTTGTTTTGTTAATTTTTTGAGTAGGTTAGTTCATTTGTTTGTTTGTTGCAAAAAAACATCTTCTAATCCTTCTCTCTCTCATTTTCGCTCACATATGCACACCTCTACACATACACATCGATGCCGGCATCACTGTACATGTATGTCATAGTCATTTAATGTTGAGTGGGCGGGGGAGTGTCCTCATGGCTCCCTCCCACTTTCCATTTCTTTTCAAGTAAACAAAATGAAAAAGAAAAAAGCAACCATTTCTTTTGAGATTACGAAGAAAGAACTTGAATAGAAAAATACATTTTCCTTTTTGTATGCGCAAGATTCTCTCCATTTAATGTAAATGCGCCTGAAAGATCATGACTGGCTATGAGCAGTGGTTGGCACAACTTGGCAGGTGCATTAAAATGCTTTGTCTGTACTCTATTGATTATGACTTGGTGCATGTGAGCTTGGGTATGGGTCTTCTCTCTCCTCCTTAAAGGAGTTGGCAGAACCATGCATAGGTGGAGGGAGTAACGTTCTCCTTTCCTTCCCTCTCTCTCTCATTGTGGGAGACTCCATCGATTCTCTCCCTACATGTCTAGAACTTCTCGCTTTGGACGTCATTTTCTCTTGCGTGCCTCACTTCTATGGCTACGAGCATCTTTGTTGCTTCACCATCGCTCTAATCTACATAGTGCGCTCTGTGTCTATGGCATCACCATGTTTCATGTGGTGGCTGAATTTGCCGAGGCTCCCCCTCTATGTCTGTGGTAGTTCTATTTTGGGGCTTGAACTCTGTGCGAACTACCCTCCTTGGCATTGGCCCTCTGCTACTGGCGTTATTACCTAATCTCTTTTCACTACCAAGGTGAAGGTATGTGCGCGATATACCCCTCTTGACGATCTGTTGATGCATGGAAGGATTATAGCTTCTATCTTTCTTGCGACTGATTCGGGTGCCCTTGCATTCGAGCTACAACGTGCTCCTTGTAATCTGCCTTGGATGTGTGGGTCAAGTTCTTCTTGTGCTCCCCTTCCCTGGTCGACTTCCTCGTGATAGAGGAAGGACAAGAGGCACCTCAATATGCATTCAAAGGGCAAGGTCCGCCGTCGGCTACTCCCCCATGTTTTCAATTCTTGCATGTGCCTTTCTCTTTGATCACCACAGATTTGGGGCTGATGGCTTAAAGCTTCCCAAGTCTTATTACTACCTCGGATACTTGCATGAACCATGAAAAAATGGGTAATGAGTTTGGCGATAGCTTTGGAATGTGTGGCTGAATGTTGGATATTGAAACATATGATCTAGGATACTCCTTATTCCATCGATCTCATGTTTGCCTTATGTTTTGACCTCCTTGGCATGCGTTGTAATATCAAACCTGAAGTGGTTGTTTTTCTGAATCTCTTGTAGCCACAATATTACCTTTCCCAATAGACCTCGCTACAATCATCAACACTCTCTTGCATTACGTAACCACAGGCTGTTCGTGGCAGATGATCATTTAACAAGAATTTTAATTCGAGGAAGTGTAGGCTTGACCCAGCTCGTTTTTTGCCCTTCACGTGTTAAGTGTTGGAGTGAATATAATGGTTCTTGTTCATTTTTATCTACAGTTTGCATTGAAAATATGGAAAAATATGTTGTCTTTCTCACCATTATCGAGAGAAAATATCTGAAGTTTTAGTTCTTATCTGTCCATATGAATGGAGCTTGAACTCGGGGTTGATTGTGGCCTTAATTTTTTATTTTTTAAGAGTTCCCTCTACGATGCTTTGATGGTGATAGAAATAACAACCTGTTGATGCCTTTATGTCATATTCTCGGTTGCAATGTTGCGTTTGGTAGGTCAAGTCGTTCAGGTTGAGAAGAATTGGAGTGTGAGGATTCTATCCCATATCTGGACAGATTGTGCACAATTTGATTCCTGAAGTTCTTCTCACATGTATCATGGTGTTTTCTGGGATTTAAGCTTTATGTTCAACAAGATCTCTTTCTTTTCAATGGATATGCAGGTCTTACGGGGTGGGATGCCCATCATAGGGCACTGCGGTTTTGACAGCTTTGCATATGTATGAGGGCAGTTCTTTGATTGCTAGCCAATGTCTTATTTAGGTGTTATACAAGAAGTGTCTCACTATGATTATGATCCATGGTACCTTATTGAAACTTCCATTTCAGATGCACACTTTCGTCAATCACCATATGTCTATGAAGAACAAACGTTTGAGCTTTACGAAGATGGCCTTTTTAATTTTTTCATTTGTTTGACATCCTATCTCATCAAGGTGATTGTCTGCATAAAACAGAATACATCGAACGCACTCAAGGAACCCATAACACACACTTATCATTAATATTACAACTTGTCACACATGCACAAAGTGTAAAAGTTGCTCTCAGATTTGGTAGCCTCTATTTGATCATTGATTATTAGTAAAGATAAAGAGGTTTGATGGATTAACAGGTTGGAACCATGGCTTTTTGAAAGTTGTCTTGTGGTGACTATCCATGTACTTGAACTTGTGCTAGTAAATTGCAAGTCAATCATATATTCACTCTTCATGATAATCACTCTTTACGAACTGTATGCCTTTTTCTTGGACTACCAATACTGGAATCGGATGTCTAATTGTAGGGTTAAATGTATTTATTGACTATGCTTGAAAGGTTTGCATAGGTGTTGGAATCGCTTGTAGCTTTGCTTCAAGTACAATTTATTCTTGGTTTTTTGTGACTGCCCCTATGTCTGGGATGGTGTCCAAGAAATCTTGAATTTGTGGAAGACACACTTCTGGCATGGAGGGTTCAAGCATCTACTCTCTTGGAGGTCCTCGTCAACTTTGGGATGTCACACTTTATGTCCATATTGTTGTAAGGCTATGGGATAGAAGCATGTTCAAGATGGTATTGTAAGGCCACTCTTTGCATACAATGGAAAGTGATCCTCTGTTCACTTTCTTTATACAGTTTCTTATGTTTTTGTGTGGTATGTATGCTTTTTCCCTTCATGCATTTTCTTTCTCATCATCCTTGGATGTGCTAGGTTTAAGCTTTACATGGAATTGGGTGCACTCACCACTCTCAATTGAGGTCTTTGCAGTGGTGTGACTTCATGGTTTTGTGGCATGCTGAAAATATGTGCTGATCCTTTCTATTTCAAGATGGCATTGCCCTCTTGGGCTGCAAGGAATTGTCTTGGATTTTTGTGATTGCCAATTCACTTTAAGTAAGAATTGGGTGGTTATAGTCATGGGGATGCATTGGAATGTTTGATCTTTGATTGCTTCTATGCTTGATGTACATCATGAATTTTGTACACATATAAATGATGCTACTAAAGGCATGCCATTTGGATTGTTAGCAAGTTTATGATGCATCCATGGAGGTTTCCTTTCGTTAATGGGCCTTCCCTGACCTGCATAGCACTTGGGCATGCATGTACTTGACTTCACTTAATGGGAAGTAGAAACTGAAGTGGGAATTCATGTTTATTGATTGCAAAAACAGAAAAAAAACAGTCTACTTGTTTTAGTATGTGTTAATTTCAGGTTTGAAGGCTCCTTGTGAAGGCTAATCTAGTCTTACAAAGGGCTGCAGAGCAGGATGTATGCGGGGCTGACTGCCCCCCATGGGTATTGTGTCGCTCAACACCGAAGACCTGAAGACTTGCAGACTAGAAGACTTGAAGACCTTGAAGATTCAACATGATCTTGATCATCTATGTATGGTCCTTTTTTCTCAGCTTTGTCGAGGATGACAAAGACTAGGTGGGGGAGGGTGTTGGAACCTTGAAGTTATGAAGGACCCATGAAGCTATGAAGGCTATGGAGTACTTGGAGTCCTCCCTTGAAGCTAAGGATACTTGGAGGCTCAAATCCTTGTGTGGCAGTCTCTCAAATTTCCCACTTTTTCCTTTTGTTTACAAGTTCTTCATAGGAACTCTCTCTTACTTCCTTTTTTGAGAAAACCCATAAAAACACAACTTTACCTTTCTTTTTTTGTAGAAGGCTTCTTTTTTAAGTCTTGCCTTATTTTAGAAATGGAAGCCCTTTTGGAAACGTACAAAGAGCTCTCTCTCTCTCTCTCTCTTGAAAGATTCTCTTCTTGATTTTCCCAACTACCTTTTATTTTTAGGATATCTCAAATTAATGAAGCCTTTGGCTACTTGTATCCAACGGATTCCTCCTCCTCTCTTATATAAGGAGGGGCTCATTTTGTAAAAGGGAGGTCCCTTGGCCATGGCCTTGGCCTCCATGCTAATGGAATGAAGGTTCATTTGGCTTCCACATTTCTCCATGTGTGCTAGGCGTTGGTCCATGTGTGTGGGTTTGGCACTTGGGGTTGGCTTGTGTGTGAGCATTGCCCTCCCTTGCTCCTTTTGACGTTGGCCATGGTGCCATTGTTCATGGACGTGGGTGTGTGTGCGTTGCTTGCACTTCTTGCAACTCCTCTTGGAAGAGCCCCTCACTTCCATGTGAGGCGGTTTGGGTTGGTTACTTCCCATACTTCAACAACACTCCTCAGGAATTCTTTGAAGATATGACACATTAATCTTTGAAAAGTTGTTGGGGCATTAGTTAACCCAAAGGGCATAAACCTAAAAGCATAAATTCCCCATTCTATAGAAAAGGCAGTTTATGTTGGTCTTCCAATGCTATAGGTACGTGATTGTATCCTGAAAACCCATCCAAAAAACTATAAACCTCCTTCCCTGCCACTCTTTCTAAAAGATGGTCTGTTATAGGCAATGGATAGCTATCCCTTATAGTTGCTGCATTCACCTTTTTCAAGTTAATGCATACCCTAAGTTTCCCATTCTTTTTTGGTACCACAACTATAGGAGAGATCCATTCTGTATACTCAATCTCATAGATGAAATTGGCAGCTAGCAACTTGTCAATTTCTTCCTTTATTTTAGCAGAGTATTTATCATTGAATGTGTAATGTCTTTGTTTGCTAGGTTTTGCATCAGGTGTAATAGGTATCTTATGCTCACAGATTTTAGGATCAATACCTTTCAAATCCTTATAACTATAGGCAAACACATCCCTATAGTTTTTGGCCAAATTCCTTAATGCCTCCTCTTCTTGATTTGTCATATCATCAGCTATTACAATATGTCTTTCTTCCCCATCTTCCTGGGTGATCATAACCTTCTTAGTTTGCTCTTCATTGTCATATGCCTCCCCTTTTTTCTTTTCTCTCTTTGGTTTCATTTAGTAATCTGTCTTCTACTTCATAAGTCTTGAAATTTGCCGGTACATCAAACTGTTGATCTTTGTTTGTCATCTTCTCATTTTTTCCATCCTCTTGGTCTTTTTTAATTTCCTTGTGTTTGTTTTTCTTATATTTGCTTGAGATTTTATCTTTTATTGCATCTTCAGCTTTTACTTCTTCCAAATATTGTGTTTTTCCATTTTCCAATATTATTTCTTCTTCCTGGTCCTCTTCTATTTTTTATACCTTTATCATTTGTATTCCAATATGAAAAACATCATACCCTTCTTCATCTTGAAATTCCACTCCTACATACTCATCACTGGCTAAATCCATGGTAGCCAATATTTGATTCCAACCATATGGCTCAAATTCTTCATCTTTGAATTTTTGTGGTACATAACTCTCATCTTGTAATTTTCTCCCTTCCACACAATCTTCTCTTCTTAATCTTCTTTTTCCATTTATAAGATTTCTTACCACATTGCACTTCCATATTGATGATTCAGTTTCATTCTGATCTTCCAACTCTAAATCTTGATTTTGATGTATCTTGAACCATTCTTGGGGGGATATGTCACAATAATGGCCATTTCTTAGATTCACTCTGGTTATTCTCCCTTTGCTCTGAAGATATAGACAATCATTACCCCAATCTTGTACAATTTGCATTTTTCTCATAAATGGTCTTCCAAGGATAATTTCATATGAAGTGGATTGTGGAAATTCAACTATGGCAAAAGTATGCTCTATTTCTATTCCACATATATCCACAATCACCTTTTCCCATATTCCCAGGGGTTTTTCTATATGTCCATCTGCAAGTTGCAATCTCATTTTACTGGGTATTAATTCACTTTTTCCCCATCTTTCCCAAGTTTGTTTAGTCATGATAGCCACACCCGATCCACTATCCAATATGGCTTGGGCATGGTTTGTACCAAATTTTATTCTCAAGGTTGAGTTCCCTTCTTCTCCTTCACAATATCCTCCTATCTTATCAATAGGAATGTACCACAATTCCTCCAACTCTTGTGGTTGTGAATCAAGATTTTCTAGTATTGCTTCCCATTTTTCCATTTTGTATTGTAAGTGAGGATTCTGTTTTACCAATTCCTCCAATGTGGTGTGGTATAAGATTGTACATTGTTTATCTATATTTACCTGGAATGTAATTTGTGGGTTATCTTCTTGATTAATTGTTTCTCGTGTTCTTGTTGCCTTTGACTCCCCAATTGTTGTTTGAGAATTGTCTAATTCCCCCAGTTTAAGTTGTTCTTCTTGTATGATTTGTTTGCATATTTGCATCCTTTCTTGTTCTATATCAGGCATAGGATAAGCCATTACATGGTCTGTAGGATTTGGTCCCTCTTGAATTCTTCCCTTGTATGCTTTTATCAGAGTGTCTAGACTTTGTGAATTTCTTATCTCTGGCTGGGTTTGTGTCTTTTGAGGAGGAGTACTATTTGACTGTTCCCTATTCTCTTTTTCCAAGCTTTTATCCATTCTTTTTTTCCTTTCCCATTTCCCTTTTTGTCTGTTTTTCTTCACTTTTGAAACTGAACCTTCATTTTGTTCTTTAGTTGTTTCTTGTTTTTTAGCCTGTGCCCTTGTTATAACATTTACATTTACTTGGTCAATGTCACTCAATTCCTCTTGCTCCATGATGTTGACTGTTTTCAATGGTATGTTATTAGATGTGTTTTGTTGTTTTTGAGGATTTTTTGGACAATCCTTTATTAAATGATCCCTGCCACAATCCTTGCAATAAGCTCCTTCTATTCTTAATGTAGGAGGTTGTGGACAGTCTCTAATGAGATGTTCTCCCCCACATCTATAACAAGTTATCTTTTGGCTCCCCTTGAACTGAGGTTTCTGATTGGACATATAATGATTGGTTATATACATGAATGTGGTTGTATCCATCTCTATTCTCCCATTTCCCAAATCTAGGGCTTGTAGTTCTGGTTCTCTCAACTCATATCCTTCCCACTCTTCCTGATATCCTTCATTCCATTGGTAATCTTCCTTGTAAGGTGATCTTATTCTTAAGTTCGCCTCCTCTATTGGTGTGTATTTAAGAGGTACCACATTTGTTGGTAATGGAGGTTGTTGCCCAAGTACAGGTCTTGGTTGCTCAATAAACCGAGATTCTCTTTGGTTTGCATAATCTCTCTCCTTAATCGGTTGTTTAATGTAGAAGCATTATTCTATGGTATGATTTGTCCATTTACTCTTTTTGTTGTTTAAAGCTATGTATCAATGTAGGTGTGCTATGTTTTATTCCGGTTTTTGAAAATTCCCCAATAAAGGCTTCTAGGAAGGATTCAATATCTAGATAAATTTCCTTTCTCAAGGGAATGAACCAAGATAATGCTGGTCCTGTTAGGGTTAGACCAAATGCCTCAAATTATACTTTGTAATCCTCAACTTCTTCTGCTCTAATTAGTTGTCTGAATTCCGCAGCATGAGCATGAGGATCAGAATATCCTTCATATTGATTCTTCATGCATTTGGCTACTTGATAGGGTCTAAGCATTCTGCCCAGATTTTGCCAATGATATCTTCTTCTCAGAGGAAAATCATTAAATCCTTCTGGTTCCTTTTCAAAAGGATTTGGGGAAGTATGTGTTCTCCTACCTTGTTGTTGTTCACCATTATTGTGAATTTCATGTGGTCTTGGCAAGTCTGATTGCCCTAAGTTCTGTTCCCATGGTCTTTTGTCCGTACATTGCCCTAGGTCATTAGAATTTTCTGGGTCTTGTGAGAAGATGTACACACATCCCTGCCTATCCTCATATCTACCATCCTTAAATTGTGTTACTGGTGTTATGTTCAGGTGAACTTCTAAATTTCTCAATCTAATGAGAAACTTATGCATTCCATCCTGATATACATAGGTTCCACACCTATTTTTATACATGTATTTGAGGATGTTTCTATAGTCCCCAGTTTCAGAGGATTCATTTGTTTCATTCAAATTTTCCATGTTGATTTCTTGCCCTAAATCTCTTTTTTGCAATTCCCCTACCACTGGCTCTATTTCCTTCCTTCCCAGTTCTTGCTTGGAATGTGAGTATAATTTATTAGTAGACCTAAGGATCATTCAATAAATTTCTCGATTTTGTGAAGAAAATCGTGTTTGTCACGATTTTGTGAAGAAAATCGTGTTTTTCACGATTTTGTGAAGAAAATCGTGTTTTCCACGATTTTGTGAAGAAAATCGTGTTTTTTACGATTTTGTGAAGAAAATCGTGTTTTCCACGATTTTGTGAAGAAAATCGTGTTTTCCACGATTTTGTGAAGAAAATCATGTTTTCCACGATTTTGTGAAGAAAATCGTGTTTTTCACGATTTTGTTCCCAGACAATCGTGATTGCTCACAATCGTTAGAAACACGATTCTCTTATGAAAATTGTGCTCTAGGAATCGTGATTTTGTGCTTTGTTTCAGAGAATCGCGATTTTCTGTTTGACTACAAAATCGTGATTCTGATCAAATTTTGAAAAAAATTTTAAGGTATTGATTATCAAATTTTTGTTTCTTCAATAGAATCACCTTAATTATTTTTTAACATGCAATGAAAGAGTTTACTCAAATTTATTAGTTTTTTCATTGAAAACTCAAAAAATCAGAACATCGCGATTCCGTGTTTCTGGCTATTTTGTGCTTTTTTGTGCTTTAATCATTATGTAAGTTTAAAGAAATACAAAAAATTGTAATGAGGACTCCTTACCTTGCTTGCTTGATCCAGAAATCTCCAAAAGTTTATGGCTGCAGACAATAGCGATCCTGTTCCTGCTCTCACTCTCTCTCTCTCTCTCAAATGAGTTTTTTTTTAATTTCCAGAGTTTTATAGTGTCCACACAATCGCGATCCTGTGCAATTTCCTCATATTTTTCACTTTTTCACTTGTCCAATTTTATTCTTGTACAATCTTATGATTTTACTCCTCAATTCCTATCTTTTCATCATTAGTCACTTCCATTATCCTATTGGTGGAAATCGCGATTCTGTACTTCTTTTCCACTTCTTCCACTTACCACTCAATCCTCCCTAATTCTTTGGAATTTGAGTTCCTTCACTTACCCAGCTTAATGAAATATCTTTCAATTACCTATCTCAAAACCCCAATATGCTCAAAATTCCAAAAATTTTTCTCTTACAGAAAATCGCGATTTTGTGCAGAGAATCGTATTTTTCCTGTACTTCCGATTTTTTGCAATTTAAAGTCTTCTTTTCTCTTGTTTTCCCTTTACCAATTCCAATTCAGCTGTCACCTGCAATTTTATATCATTAACAAAGGATTATCTAGAGAATCGCGATCCTCTGAAGAGAATCGTGTTTTTTCTGCTTTTCCAGTTTTTGGCACTTTTTTTGCTTTCCCACCACCTGGTCTCTTTTACTCTTGACAACAAAACTTCAGTCCAACTTTCCTAAGGGAAAAAGAAATTTGTTTGATTGTTTTAATGAATTTTATGAATTTTTTTAGTATTTTGCCCTAAATCAAGGTAAACACTTCACTTAGGGTTTCTTGTTTAGTGATCTATTGATCCTGTGTTTCTCGATTGGTTATACTCCTTTATGCTTTGCTATCAAAACAGTTCATGAGCAAAACTTCCTAAAGAAAAATGTGCTAAGAAATGCAAATATCAATCTTTGCAAAGATAAACTCAAACATTTTTCTTTTTAGGTTGCAAATCAACTTTTTCTCAAGACTATTGCTTTGACTTGGTTAACAAATGGATCTTATCTACTTGCATCTAGCTACTTTACTTGACTTTACTCAATGCAATCATGTCATCTTCCCAAGATCAACAATTTTGCTTGGTACTTGGTCAAAAAAGCACTCTACAAATGCAAAGATAGACACATTTTACCTTATCTTCAACTTTCTTGATTCAGTTTTTCACACACCTGTACTTTACTTCCAAAAAAATGATATGAGCAACTATCAATTTGCAAAAATTTCACACTTCCTATTCTTAAAAGATTATCTATTGCGTTTTTTTCCCAAAAGACAAACAAAGAAATCTACCTTTTCATGTTTCCAATTCTTGATTAAAGAGTATTACCTTTTCAATGTGTTCAATACCATCATCAATAGAAGATCCAGCAAGGTCCAACTTCAATGAAGCTTTTGATATACTCCCCGGCAACGGCGCCAAAAAATGTTTATTGTAGATCTTTGGAGTTGTCCTCTCCAATCATTTAGTATAAAGAATTAACAATACATCTTATTTTTGTCAATCCTGGAAGTATACATGAGACCATAGCCCCTTCTAGTTGATAGAATCCAAGAAATAAGAGAAAACTGGCTGGAATTCTGAGAATTAATGAAAATGAAGAGGAAATTCTAGGGTTTGGATTATCTTGAGTAATACTCCATCATTTCCAATAATCTTGGTGTCTAAAGCATGTTATTTTCTCAGCAGAATACAACCATAAAGTCAAAACTAAAAAATGATACCTGTAACCTTCAGATGAGACAATCACAATTCTGTAAAATCAGACGATTTTCATCTCCAGCACCATTCTTCATCAATTTCTCACTCAATACATCAGTAATCAACTCTCTTCATACACATTCATCAGAAATACACAATAGAAGCTTACAAATCTCCATGGATACACATAGAATAGACTCAACAAATCAAAGAAATCACACAAAAGGAAGAAACATGATTTTCTGCAGGAAACTCTCTCTATTTGCTTGGATAGCATGTAATACAAATAACCAACCCTCTCATAGTAGAGGAAATTGTCTTTTATACATTTTCAAAAGTCCCTTTTCACACTTGAATTTTGGTCCTTTCCTCTTCTGATCTAAAAATATGCTATCTAGGAGTTTCCAAAAATTCTAGAAAAAATACATATGATTCTACTCTACATAAGGAAGACTCTTCCTTATTTTTACATCATTTGCATAAATATTTTTACAAATTTTTGGCATTTTACAATTATTTCCCATAAAAAATACTTCAAAAAATACTTCTTCTAACACATACATATACTATTATGAAGTAAGAATCAATGTTGAGTCAAACATAATCTACCTATATGTTTCGATAATAAATTTAATGTATCACAATAGATTTTAAATTCCTAATCATATGCACATACACTTACACATACTATTGTGAAGTAATAATCAATGTTGTATCAGACAATCACAATAGATTCTAAATTCCTAATCATATGCACATACATTTACACAAACTGTTGTGAAGTAAGAATCACTATTGAGTTAGACAATCACAATAGCACTCATATGCATACACATAATCATACACACACACATATACTGTTATGAAGTAAGAATCAATGTTGAGTCAAACATAATCTACCTACATCTTTCAATAATAAATTTAATGTATCACAATAGATTTTAAATTCCTAATCATATGCATATACACTTACACATACTATTGTGAAGTAAGAATCAATGTTGTGTCAGACAATCACATAGATTCTAAATTCCTAATCATATGCACATACATTTACACATACTATTGTGAAGTAAGAATCAATATTGAGTCAAACAATCATAATAGTTTAAATTATTTAATATTTATAGCAAAAAAGTATACCTTGTTCTCTCTATGACACTTTAAGTTCGTAAAGAACAAAGTAGCTTTTATGAAAAATGAGTAAGAATCAATCATAATAGATTTTAAATTCACATACATATACTATTGTGAAGTAAGAATCAATGTTGAGTCAAACAATCACAATAGTTTCAATTATTTAATATAGCAAAAAGTTATACCTTGTTCTCTCTACGACACTTTAAGTTCATAAAGAAAAAAGTAGTATTTGTGAAAATTGAGTATACTTCTACTCTTTTACAAAATATTATTCGATCTAATTTTTTTCGATTGAAACATTTTCCATTTGAAAGGTTTTTTATCAAAAAAGTGTTCAATCCAAAGTGCTTTTGATCGAAAACTATCGAATTCGCATGCAAAAACTATTCGGGGTGTCCGAATAAGCTAACATGGCACTGAATAATTCAACCTCAGTTGGCATAGAACCATCAAGTGTCAACACATCAGCATGATGAGAAATAAAATTAATTTCTTCAATCTTCACACTCGAAGTAGATGGTGTAGGTAGCTGTTGAACATGCCCATGAACATTTTTTCCTTTACCTTTAGCATTCTTTAATCCATAAAAGTCTTTCTTCATGTGTCCTTTCTTATGACAATAATGTCATTCCATATCCCTCTTCCTTGATTTACTTCTACTTTTATTCCGTTGACCATTCTTCTCCTTATTCTTGCTCCTGCCACATCACTGATTCTTTCCTTGGTAAGAATCACGAACATTGTATGCATCTCCACTTTGAGTGCCAACCATAGATATCGTATGAATCTCCTCATTTCAGGAGTGCTCCACATATGTCATCATAGACAAGTTTACCACCAGGTGCATTATTACTAATAGCTATGCAAAACATATCCCATGATGATGGCAAGGTGCATAACAAAAATATTGCTTTCATTTCATTATCCATATGCTTTTTCTGAGCCTGTAACTGGGAGAATATAGCATCAAACTCATTTAGATGAGCAGCAACACTATCTGTGTCCTTCATACAAAGGTCATATAATTTTCTCATAAGATATACTTTATTTGATGTCGTCTCTTTTTCATATGTATTGCATAACTTCTTCCAAAGCTCCTCTACACTTTCACAATCTAATACAGTAAAGTAAACATTATCTGCCAGGTGCAAGCGATTGGTAGACTTGGCCATTTCATCTAACTCATCCCAATAATCTTCATCCATGTCAACAGGCTTCTTTGAAATTCCATTTATTGGCTTCCATTGCCTCCTTTGAATCAACACATCTTTAATCTGATTCTTCCATAGAGTAAAGTTTGTGCCATCAAATTTTCGGATCTCAAAATGGTCTTTCCCTTGCAAGTTATAGCTCCTCCTCCGAAAATTGGCACTAGACCCTGATCCACTAGATTTTCCTGAGACCTCTGATGCCATGATGATAGAGAACTGAATCGAATGATAATGGAGCTAGAAGAGTCCAAACAACAATGAATAAGTGTATTGAGTAAGTCGACCACTGTATAATTGACTAAACCAAAAAATGGAAAGATTTTGCGAGAGTATCCTCTGTAAAATGAGCATATGACCAATGTCAAGATATCATAAAACTGCAAGTACTGACATGTTTACCTCCATAGTGAATTACTCACTCCACTGCATATAATCAGTTACCCAATAGAAGCCAACTAGGCTTATCGAGCACCTATGAACAACTATCATACATCTCTTATGGCGAGGTTGGGTAAGTCTTCCACCTACATCATCGAAGAGACCTCGACATCTGGGTGTCTCCCAGTTAAGAAAACCTCACCATGACCCTCTTTATCAAACATAAAAGGCTTTATGCAGAAAACGTAATCGCTATATCAATGACTATATGGAAGTACATAAGCGGTATCCAAAGAAGCATACATAGTGTGTATGTGCTCAATATATGCAGTAAAATGACACTAAAAGGTTGAATGCACAACCCAAAAACTAGCCAACAACACCTGCAAGTGTCTGTCAACTCTGATGTTTAAGGCTCAAAAAACCTGCATAAAAATGCAATGGCTGCTCCCACCAAAACTGAAAACCCTTTGAGAAACCTGTAGTTTTACGAGTGTGGCTGACAGCCCCAAAGGTTGATATTTATTGTCAAAGAAGTACAAAGAAAATTCTTCTTGATGTTCTTGGACTTGTGTGAAGAGTACTATATGCGAAAGTACTCCAAAATGGCTCCAAAAATGCTTCAAAAATAGGCTTTGAAAGCAAAGAATGAAGCTTTGAGGGACCAAAACATGTTCAAGGTAATGTTTACCTTAGTATTTCCCCTTCTTCAAACACCACAAGAGTGTAGCTTAGTGGCAAGAGATTGCCATGGTTAAGCGAGCTCCAAGGGGAATAGTACTAGGATGGGTGACCTCCCGGGAAGTACTGGGAACCTCTATCTTCTTTGATCGTTGAGGTCCTCCATTGTGTGCAGCCAACGGTGACTTTAGTGACTCGGATGACAAGGTATACCAAGGTCTATGCCTTGGTTGCCACCTGTTGCTCTAGTACGATGCCAACTACCACATTAAGAAGCTCCACCTCCTTGTCAATCTGCGGAAGAGATAGGAGTGATATGAAGATCGTGAATGCGAGCTGTAGTGAGAGTGAAGGTGAGAAGCATGGAGATGCACACACACATGTAAGAGACAAGCAAGACACAATGGAAGATAGTGGAAAATAGATTCTATTGCTCAAGATCTCTATTACAAGCTCAAAATCGATCAAAGATCACACTAACCAACCTCAAAAACGAGCTCTCTAGCTCTCTTTATAGTTTTTTGACTAGTTTTGATCGGTTTCACATCTAGTGATTGACATAGTTAAAAAATCGGTTCTAGGTGCTATTTGAAGGTCTAAACGAGGTCTAAAAATAGCCAAAATTGGTAGGCTCGTTCTACCTAAGCTCCTCAAGCTTGAGGACTCCTCGGATTGCACAAAATGGAGCTAGTAATTACAAAATTGGTTGTTCTATGTTACATATGATACAAGAGTGATGAAAATCACTCTCGAGAGTTTTGGAAAAGTATTATAAAACATATTTCTTTGAAAAAAATAATCCACTTGGCTCCCCACTACTTCGTTGTACTCCACCTTCACATACTTCCTCATCGTCTGTGCCTCTGGCTATTGCCAAGACCCCCCTCCCTCTCGAGTCTGTCGTCCTCTACAGAACCTTGTTGCGGGGTCTATCAGATATAGTTTTGTAGGAGGTCATGAGCGAGGGTGTTCTATGATATGCGAATACCTCTTGCAAGACCTGCTTCAAATTTTTCCCAATCTATGGGTTGAGGTTCATCTGGTGGTGGGAGTCTGTAGTGCGTGGAGTATACACGAGTTGTTCACAGGCGAATAATTGGAGTAGGTGTGTGGGCCTACTTATGAAAACCTCGGAATAGTACTCCCAAAATCCTATAGTAAACATCTCTTCAAATGTCATTTTATAGCATGCGGGTAAATACTTGATGCGATAGTGCCAAGCATAGCACACCCGAAGCGATGGTGTCATGCTCATATCATACGCTAAGTCTTGGTTACCATGCTCAAATCTTGGGGTGTTAACGTGCGGTGCTTTGACGCGGTGAAAGATTTTAAATATAGTCTGCATCATGTCAAATATTTTGATAGTCATATGCACGGCAAAATCATCCATGCAACGTAAGCGGGGGAGCCAGTGGTGAATCATGGCCATCATGTATCCGACTGTGGGTGGTCCGTGGGCTGGAGTGAAATAAGGATAATTCAGCCAGTCTTGGCACTGCATATTATCCTGTACTTTGATTGCGAAGACCTTCCAAGAGCGACATCTTGGTATAGGTCCCCAACATGGGTTATACTTCAAATGCAGTGGTGCCTTGACCCATGTGCTCATCATTTCTGGATATTTTTGTAACAACTCTCGGTGCCAAGTTGGTTGAAAGATCTCACCGCTCTGCACTTCCGATGGCAAGTCATTAGGCTCAAACTGAGTTGCATGTGATGGTTTCTTGCTTGTCTCCTTTTTTATCATCAATTGATATTCTGCCATTAGCATGTCATATGGTTTATATTGAAGCTCATGGCCAGAGATATACCTTCAAGGGGCCAAGTGGGCAAAATAAGGTGACTGTAAAATAGGTTCCTCTATCATAGCCTTGGCGTGTAGTTGAGCCTCCACCCATGCTGAGTGGGTCTGTCCAAGTTCTTCTACGGTCTTCATCCATGCAGGGGTAGGGAGTTCAAAGGTGGTCTAGCCTTTAGCCGTGACACATCCGCCTGGGATGGGTTGTGGTTCATAGGCTTCTTCATACATTTCCTCCACCGGAATAGACACAGTTTCTTCCTGAGTTGAGAGTTCAGGTGGGGAATCAGACCTAGGGGGCTCAGAGAAGGTAGTCATCTTCGCTTGAAGAGTAAGTACTTGAGCATGTAAAGCATTGAGTTCCTCCATGATCTCTGGAGTTGTTGCCTCAGAGGCTATTGATGGTTGCTGTGTAGGTGTTCGCAACTGTAGCATTTTATGGTTGTCCTTGAGCTTCTGATATGCCTCATTCATATTGTCATAATCTTCTAGGAATCTGGCATGATCTTCTAATAATATCTTCATAGATTCAAAGGGCACTGCTTTAAAGCGGTTGGGACTTAGGGGTTCGTCCGGATGATCTAAAGCTGCTTTGAGGTTTTCTCTGTTCTGTTCTTGCAATCATTGATTCTCTTCTTTGGCTGCTGTGAGGTGGCATCTTAGTAGTCCCATGTTTCGAGTGAGTGACACATTACTAATTGTTTGAGCCCTAAGAGTGGGTGCTTGTTTGGGTGTGAATATAGGATTCAAAAAATTTGGAGAATAATTTACGAGTTGGGTTTCTCAAATTGCTTGGTGGAGAGGGGAGGAGAAAGGGAATATAGTGGGGTGGGGAGGTGAAACGGGTGACAAGGTCATAGGAGGGGAATAGAGGTCTAGGAGGTGTGGGGAAAGAAGGAAAGGATGGAGTGAGAAATGGGTGGGATGGAATGGTGGGAAGTAGGGAAAGGAGGATAGGTCGGAGGGTTGCGGGAAGAGTTTGTGGGGTTGAGGCAACTAGGGATTCTGCTACAGCACCATCGAGGAACGTGGATGGTCTAGGAGAGGTAGGGTGTATAAGAGAGGCTGGAGGGATGGGAGGTGAAAGAGGAGCAGTTGGTGTGGTGGGTACTTCGATGATGGTAGTGGTGGTCATAGTAGAAGGGTGAGGCGGGGAGTTGATCACTGGGGTTGTTTCTTCAATGGGGTCCTCTGGAACAAGTTGTGCTTCTCTGGCCTGGTGTGAGGATTGGGCTTTCGTTGGTACGTGAATATATTGACCCGGTTTGGATAGCAAACGGATTCATCGTGGGTCAAAATTTGGTAGTGGTTTCCTCTATAAGTAGCGAAGTACTTCATTGGTTCTGACTGATTTAACCAATTCTCTGAAACCTTGAATGTAAGCCTCTTTGAATCCTCATGTAGCGAGTTCCTGTTCTACAATCGCTTGACTTTCTTCTTCTGAGAGTTTTCTACGTGCCCATACTACCTGCATAGTTTGATATAGTTTCTTGATTGCCAGTGTAGGTAGCGGCTTCAAATGTTTCGTCTTCATAAGTACTTGTGTCACCCTGAGTGTCAGTTTGTTGTTCTTCTTCATCAGTTTGTACATTCTCTTGAGATTCATTGCTATCCTAACTGGCTTCATCATCACCATCTTCATTGTTAGTTTCTATCCTCTCTTCTTCTGAGTTGGAGACTACTTGCTCTTGTGGTTGATCAAGGGGTGTGGTAGGGTAATTGGGGCGTAGTTCATAATCCTTTGAAAAAAATTGTCCTAAAAATTGGAATTCACTTGAGAATGCATCGTGCATTTCAAATTCAAAGGTGGTGTTCGTGGGTTCTGGCTCCAGATTAGGTATAGGGAAAGTGAATGCGTCCGCACCGATGGTGGTGGGAATTTCCACTGCTGTAGTGGTGGGTTCCTGAACTGTGGTTGCCTGAGAAATAATAGCGCTGGTAGTGCCTTTTGGGATAACCGGTCATGAAAGGCATATAAGGATGGGTTGTACAGGTGTAGGGAGTTCCGTAGGAGATTGTTCCGGAGACGGCTGAGGTGATGGGGACTCTGGAACTTGTAAGCATGGGATTGATCGGTGCATGCATTTGTCTGCCCGTCCCTCGCTAGCTTTTTTGGCTTTCTTGGCGGTTCCTTGGAATGCCTTCAATTCTTCACTATTCATTGCACATTCTATAGGCAAATCATATGCCAAACACATATAGACAATTCGAGTAAGAGCACAACATTCGTGGATGAATTTTTTTCTTTCCCATTTCTACTGAGCTAAATACAATTGATCAATGATCCAATTGGCAGCATCTATGGTTTGGGGGCCAATACATGCTAAGTATAATCCGAACCAAATACGCTTATGAGGAATAGTGAAACGATCCTGAGCCGGGAACGCAAAATGTTGCATACATATGCATAATGGCTTAGAGAGTTCATGTGTAATGGCTAAAATGTCTTCCCATTTCACAACATCACCATGCTTCATTGGCTTTGGAATGAGCCGTTTGCGCTCTGTTAACATGTGAGTTTCGTAGATCTTAATTGCTGCCCCCCCGAATCAGATCTTTTGAAAGATAAAATTTCTTGAATGGGGGGTCATTTACCAAAAATGGAAGAATGAACGTGCCCGACAAATCCTTGTTCTCGGAGGCTATAAGCGTGGTCAGTAGGTAGTAGCATCTATAAAAATCAAGTTTGGGATCACTAAAGTATTCCGTAAAACTTGCTCTAGCCCAAATGTGCTTTAACTCTTCTATATTTTGGAGTGCCTCAAATTCTCTGGAGAAAAATTGATACTTGCCCCACTTAATATTGTCAAAAGTGAGTGTGGCATCAAAAATGAAGTCTACGTCCGCTAAAGGTCTTGCTAAACCTTGGAACCAATGAGAATTACGATGAACTTTTTCAGTATATCCCCTAGGAGGATGATCCATTGGCATTGGTCCTAGGAAGCCTTGAAATTCTGGGGGTTGTGACGTAGGATGTGGCTCCACAAATAAGTTGCCCAAATTGACCACAATTGCACTGGGGCCAACTTCAGACGGTCCTTTTTTCTGCATGATGAGTGATGCAAAAGTGGAGAAGATCTGCTACAAAAGATTAGCACATTAGCATGGAAATTAATCATGATCCTATTAAAGTGAGACCGCAATCCCTTTTCATAACCGATGTGTAACCCGTGTAGCCAAGTGTTGTGAGGTGGTGTATGGAATGATTTTTGTAGAACTAATGCAGGTCTCTAGACACCTACATGCTTTAGATAGTGCATACATTGCTTGAGATGAAATGTTATTACAAGTGATGGTGGGTTAGTGCAGTTGAGCTTGTACAAAGTTGAGTTGTGATAGAATTATTACAAAGGATTTGGTTATTCAGGATGGGAGTAATGTTATAGGACGGGTCATGAGGAGGCTTCTGGATACATTTCGGCATCCATTTCCTAAAAGTTGATGAGTGGGTGGTATGTTTATATTGAGGGACAAAAGATGATATTGGAGGTTGTGGTATCGATGGGTGAAGAGATTTTTGAGGGGTATATGTTACATGGATTGAGTGTTGGGCTATAATACAGTGCTTAGGCACCCGAATCTGCATGGGTGTGGGTCAATTCGTCAGGTACTTCTTGGCGATCCAAATCTATCGAATGTTCATACTTGTAAAAGAAGTTCGAGGAGATGCTGGATATGGCCTCTGATTCTGTTGAAACTTTGGCTTATCATTGACTCCATTGTTGAAGACTGTCGGTGTTGTCTGTCCTTTTGGCACCCATACTTGTTTCATGCCGCTTGCTTTGTGATGCTGATACTGCTGCCTTCTTTGCGTCATCTCGTCTGCTCATCGGTTTGGGTTCCTCCATTGTGGGTGATGCCTGGGTGACTGAGGTTGAGAGGTTGGGTTGACACTCTTCTTTGGAAAAGAAGGGAGGTCCAACACTTGCGAAACTTGCCCATTAGGAAGTGTAGCATTTTGTACCATAAATCTAGGCCAGTCCACAGTAAGTGTAGAAGGATGGGCACTGCAGGCTATAGTGCCCATTTGGCCACTGATGTAGTCCACCTGACCACTGGTGGAAGATCGAGGGAAAATCTGTTGACCTTCTTTTGTCTGGCAACTATCCATCGCCAAGCTCTCATGGGTTGACTTTGGAAGGAGCATGCTTAGCTGAGGGATCTGGCCAAAGATCTTTTGGTCCTCCGTCGCATGTATTTCATATGGTCTAGGGTTCCATGCCTCAGGCGGAGTGTTGTTAGGGAAGTCAAGTGGTATCACTCGCTATTGTTCTAAGGTTTCAATCTACAAGGAGCCTTGTCTAAGATTTAGGTCCACTGAGTGATCGTATCACCAATCTTGGCCAAGGATTAGGGGTTCTATCAGGTCGTCATCATGGCACACTAGGAGCTTCACTGTCATGATCACTTCATGTATGAGGATAGGAAGATCAGCCTCACACATGCAAGGGGTTTCCATGCCTCCTAGCCCTATGAGGTATGCCTCAATTGGCCGCATTTCTATTCATGAATCCTTATAGTGGGACCATCTAATTGCACTAGTCACACCACCTGAATCAATTAAAGCCCTGAGCTCGTGGCAAGGGTTGCCATGCTCTAGCCTGACTGTAATGAATGGTCTCCTATCCACTATGCTAGGATGAGTAATTGACTTTGCTTGACACATGACCATGGGGTATCTGGGTGTTGTTTCTAGATGGTTATAATGTTCTCTCCCTAGTCCTTTTCTTCTTAGCTTCATGCACTTAATGCGTTCTATAGCTTCTACCTGAGCTTCAGCGTGTATTCTCTTTTCTTCCTCCTTACGCTTCTTTGCCAACGTGAGTCTTCTAGGCATATCGTCAACAAGAGGTTCCTGATAAAGCTTGATTCTACAGCCACTAATGTAATTAGGCATTATCTCTCCTTCTAAGGTGGCTAATTGTACCGCTCCACTTGTCGAGAGTTTGTTAATGATCATAGGTCCATAACCTTGCTTTTCTAATTTCCATGCATGCTGTTTCAACGTATACACTAGGACTAAATCTCCTTCTTTTAAGCCTTTATCTTTCACATGTGCGTCGAAATAGGCTTTCTGCCGTTTCTTTGCTGCATATATGCCCGCTATTGCTTTCATCCTGGTTTCTCCTAATCGTTCCGAATCCATTATCCTTGATGATAATTCATGGCCGGTCCACTGATGTTCATGTGCAACCTTAAGGGTGGGTATCAAGAAATCCAAAGGAAGAACAATGCTCTGACCAAAAACCATCTGAAAGGGAGTTGCATTGAGTACAATCTTGTAGGCCAATCGATATGCCCAAACAACGTGATGTAACTATTTGTCCCAATCTGAACGTTTTTTGTTCACGAGTTTCCTCAATACATTACAAAGGATCGTGTTAGTGCTTTCTGCTTGACCATTGGCCTGAGGATGATAAGGTGTGGATTTCTTGTGAATCACCAAAATCCTGTAACAAATATTCAATGACTTGGTTTAGAAAGTTCCTCAGTCGCTCACTAACTCTATAGGCAGTCCATATCTTGTAAAGACATTTTTGAATAAGAATTTTGCAGTCGGGTGTGCATCATTCTTTTTTGTGGCCTTAGCCTCTACCCATTTTATAAGATAATCATGCACATCCTCTCATCATGGGTTTCAATGGCATTTCATCTCTATGAGTAGGAAACTGAGTTCTTTGGCACACATCACATCTCTTAACATAGGTATGTGCATCCATGTGAAGAGTGGGCCACCATAATCCTGCAAACAATATGGCTTTGATTATCCTATCGGGGCCAAAATGACCTCCTGCAACACCCTGGTGTGCAGTCTCTAATACGCTCAAATAATCATTCTCATGAACCCACTGTCTTAGGTATTCATCTCTTCCTCTTTTGTATAGGTTGTCGCCAATAAGTGAATAGTCTTGAACTTCCAACTCTAGATTGCGATGTCGTGCGAAAGTCATTCCTTGAGGGAATATTTTCATCCTCAAGTATGTCACTAAAGGTTCACACCATTCTGGTGTGAGAGACATATGATATAAGGTGGCATGTTTTACCGATGGTCTTTCACAATAGACAGGACATTCTCTACACAACTGGTAGACATCTGCTTCCATGGAAGGCCAATATACTCCTAGTCTATGTAGAGTTTGCAATGTACGATGTTTTGAATTCTGTTTCTTTAATGCACCTACATGTGCTAATTGCAACCAATTCAAGTGTTCTGATTCATCTACACAACAAGCACAAATTTTCTGATTGTCTTGTTTATATATACTTCCTGCTATTATTTGGTATCTTTGTGACTTTTTAATCTCTCCTTCTTTGGTTCTTATCCTAGGATTCTTGGGTCCATATGTGAGAATAGGGACAATAGGCATAGCCCATTCTGGTACTATCTCAAGGTTAAACAGGTATGCATCATGTAATTCATCTGCTATTCCTTGAGGAGCTTCTCCTATGGTTAGTCTTGAGAGGTGGTCAGCTCTAAGGTGGGTCTTCCCTTTCCTAGCTACTACTTCAAAGTCGTACTCCATGAGTAAGAGAAACCATCGTATTAGTCATCCAGTACTACAAGGCTTATTGACTAAGTACAATACTGTTTGATGATCCGTGAAAAATTTGAACTTATTTGCCAACAAATAATGCCTGAATTTTTTTACTGCATAAATCATTCCTAATCCTTCTCATTCTGTAGTGGTGTAATTTCTTTCCACTACATTCAATTGTTTGCTCGCATAAGCTATGGGGAGAGCTACATTACCTTCATTCGTAGGTTGTGCCAACACACATCCTATGGCATAGTTGGATGCATCCACATGTACATGGAATGTCTTACTCCAATCTGGGGTTGTCAATATAGGTGAAATCAATGCCTCTTTCTTACACATAATCCTTTGTAACAAGCCTAGCCTTATACCTGTCGACTGTTCCATCATGTTTATGCTTCAGAACCATCCAATGTTCAAAATTTTGTGCTTCATCAAACGAAACAGGTTCAGTCTCATCACAAAGACTAGAAGCAGCCATAGCATAGCAATCTGATGCAAAAGAGGCACTATGAGAGCCTAAACAAGTATGGTATGATAGAGGTGCATCTAATTTGTTGTCACATAAAGTCTGCACTAGCCATTTTGGCATAGTTTTTGCCTCCTCAATAGTAGCTCTCTCATCAACAAGTGCATCATGTAAATTTGCATCAGAAATAGAATGATGTGCATCATCACATGAAACTTGCAAATGTTGAGAAGTTGCCTCATTAGGACTAGCACTAGACTCTCCACCTGTAAAAAGAGGCATCAAACTATCATACATGTCTTTGGAGCTTACAGATGTCTGCTTTGTACATGAAAGTAAAGGCTGAATAGCATCTTCCACAAAAGAAAACATCACGACTAACCAAAATGCATTTAGTCTGTGGATGATACAGACGATAGCCTTTGCTTTAAAAACTTTACCCAACAAATATACATTTTATTGCATTATCATCCAATTTCATGTGATATTGTTCAGGCCCAAACAATCCAAAACACAAAGATGAGCAATAGATGGCTTGCGACCATACCAAGCCTCATATGGAGTGATAGACTGTAGTGCTTTAGTGGGACACCTGTTAAGTACATATACTGCACACATGACAACTTCAAGCTAGAAACTATGTCGTAAAGCCTAACTCTTCACCATACATCTCATCATCTCCATGAGTTACATGTTATTCCATTCAACAACTCCATTCTATTGATGTGTATACGATACTATACACTGATGTTTTATCCCACTTTCAACCAAAAATGCATTAAAGTCAGAAGACATATACCCCCCCTTGATTAGAACGGAGGGTGCTCATTTTACATGCTGATAGATTTTCAGCCAAAACCAATAACTGTTTGAAGCACATGAACACTTCAGACTTTGCTTTCAATGGATATACCCCATGCATGCCCAGAAAAATGATCTATGAAAGTCACAAAGTAAAGATAGTTCCCAAAAGAGGCTGTTTGCATAGGACTAGAGACATCATTGTGAACAAGCTGCAATTTCTAAGTAGCTCGGGCTGAACCATCTTTTGGAAAGGAGGAATGTTTCCTTTTTTTAAATAAAGGAAGTTTGGCCATGGCCAACTCTCCCGGACTTTAATTAAAGAACAGAAAAAAAATTTACAAGTGAATGGGATGGGAGGATTGTTAACCTCCTTTGTAACACGCTATAGGCAAGCGAGTTTTGCCCCTGCTTTGTGGGATTGGTGGGGTCCCAAGGGGAAAGGAGGAATGTTGCATATTGCCCAAAATACAGCCTTCAAAGACATGTTTTCTAGGTGCCTCAAGTTTGGGCAAAGAGGACACCATTTCAGATTCTGCACGCATAACAAACTAGCAAAATCTAGATGACCAAAGCGTGCATGCCAAAGTTTTGCATCTAACATATCCTGAGAATCATGTACTACACATGCTGAATCATTCATAGATTTTTCATAGTCTATGAGCTTATACAGCGCATGACATAAAATGCCAAAAGCAATAATCATGTTGCCATTTGACAAATCATGAACTGTACATTTCTCATCAAAAAATTTCATAGCCAAGCCAATCTTGGTTAATGCAAAAACTAATAACATATTTTTCTTGATCCTTGGCACAAATAAAGTGTGCGACAAAGTGAAAGAACTAACATCAATAGTAGTTAGAATGATCTTAGCAACTCCCATGATAGGATAAGAGGAGTTGTTGATGCACGTGATAGTATTCGCTATAGGGACAAGCTCGAGTGAAGTGAAGAAACTGCACTACGAGGTAATATGTTTGGTTGCCCCATTATCAAACAACCAAACATCCGAGTCTTCTTGGTGTAGAGGCCTCTACAACAACCATTCCAGCCTCTTTTTCCTTTGCCTCTTTTGCAGCCAGTTTTGGACAATTCTTTATGACATGATTATTTCCTTTATAGTACTCACAAAAGAATTTTTGATTTTCTGATTTCTTCTCATCTTTGTCTTCATTCTTCAAATGTGTAGCATTTGCATATTTTTGCTTACTAGTAGATGGGCTCCATTTACCTTTTTCCTTCTGATTAGCTAGGAAATCTTGATCTATGACAGCATAATGGACATGTTCTACCTAGACTAATCTTCCTGCAATAGAACAGAGACTAACTCCTCAAATCACAAGGCATTTGGATTGCCTTTCATCATCAAACGAAGAGTAGAAGCAAAACTTTGATATGAATTAGGAAGACCATTCAAAACGGTCTACACAAGTTAACTATTTGGTATAACTTCATTAGTAGAAATCAACTCTTCCTTCAAGTCTTTGATCTTTTTTAGAAAAATGTCCATAGAATCACCTTCATTCATATGCTCACTCTCCAATAGTTTTTGTAGGTAGGCAACATGAGCCTCATTCCTAGCCTAGTACAATGTGGCAAGTGTATTCCAAGCATCCTTAGATATTGTGCAAGAGCAAATGTGAGGAATAATGGCACATTTGATAGATAAGGCTATAAATGCATGTGCTTGAGCATCTGTTCCATCCCAACAAATTTTCTCTATAGTAGGTGCAACAGAAATCGCAGAACAAGCAGGAATCTAACGAATATCAACATCTTCAATGCCATCTGCATCAGCTTCAATACCTATATTTACAGGTGAAATAGGACGTTTTTCAACACCTTGCACAATTTTCCACCATCCCTTTGCAACCAATACATGTTGCATCATATAAGCCCACAATGGGTAATTGGTATCCAACTTATCCTCAACAACCAACATACGAAATACATCACTGCTTTCAGCCATGGCCACTGACTAAAATACCTTGATGCAGAAAAATGACTGTATTTGAAAAATTTGAACAGACCTACCCTGACACGTTTTTCTAGACATGTAGCAAACTTTGAGATGCTTATACTGGCAAACCAAAACTTGTACATATCTTTGGCACAAAATAGCCTACACAAGCACTATGATAGTGCATTCGGAGGCCGAAACGAGCTCAGATCATGTCGATTACTAATGACTCTGAGTATGCTCACCACATTTCATGCGATTCTGAGACTGTGACCGGAGGGGTGTCGACAATGCCCTAGATGAAGCGGCAACTTGCTCTGATACCAATTGTTGGACTTAGATGTCTGCGGAAGCATGCGAACAACTCAAGGAAGAAGAAGAAGCTTGGAGCACAACACACATTTCTGAATGTATTACCACTAGAATGTAGAAAGATAAGTAACCCATTAGGGCTATAGGTGTATATACAAGGCGGGGGAAAAAAACCTCCTAAAGAGGTAAAAAAGTGCACTAGCCATCCTGGTGTGTTCACACACATGACTACCTAAATATATCAAAATATGTGTGTGTATATGTGTATGTATGTGTATGTATATGTGTGTACGTATATGTGTGTCTATATGTTTGTATGTATGTGTGTGTATATGTGTGTGTATATGTGTGTATATATATGTGTGTATGTATATATGTGTGTATATATGTGTGTGTATATGTGTGTATACGTGTGGATGTATGTGTGTGTATATATGTGTATGTAGATGTGTATATATGTGTATGTATGTGTGTGTATGCATATGTGTGTATGTATGTGCATGTGTGTATGCATGTGTGTGTATGCATATGTGTGTATGTATGTGCATGTGTGTGTATGCATATGTGTGTATGTATGTGCATGTACCTTTGCTCCTTCACTCGCTCCTTTGCTCGCTCATTCGCTCACTGCTTCACTCACTCATTCGCCCTATCACTTGATCCCAGCACAATGTGCCGAGAGAATTTTTTTTTTTTCAATTCCTTTAGCATCGCTTTCACGCTAAAGTGTCGCAACCAGTTTGCCACCATCTTTACATGCATCACTAGCCTTTGATGCATGTAGTGATGGTGACTATGAGCATTGTCTAAGCAATGCTAGACATTGCTTATGCAATGCTTTGGGTCTATTTTTTTAATTCTTTCCTTGAGCATCACTTATGTGACACTTTTTAACAGGAGCATCACATAAATGATGCTCCCCACTTTTTTTTCAATTGGGAGTGTTGCTATGTCCCCATTATTCTTGTGGTGCATGAAGTCCAAATAGGAGATGACACAAGACATCCAGTTGAGAAGATAGGTAATGTGAAGACTTCAGATGGAAATATGAACCTATTAAGCAAGGTATTATATGTGCCAACTATCACCAAGAACCTCATAAGCGTAGGTCAAATTATTGAGAAGGGATTGCAAGTGAGATTTACAAAGAATGGAGCATTTGTTGAGGATCCACATCAGGGATTCGAGAGGATAGCAAGAGGAGAACAATTAGGTAGATTATTTACATTTGAACTCCAAGATACTAGAAATATTGAATTGTTCAATTATGGTAGTCAAAATCTATTAGAGTTGGAAATATGGCACAAAATATTAGCTCACATAGGTGAAAGAGCTCTCAAGAAAATCAATACGAATCAGAGTGTACTTGGCCTACCAAATATATCCAAAGAAAACATGATCTACAAATGTAGTGCTTGTCAATTAGGTAAATCACATAGGCAAGCATTCACAAAGAAAGGATACATTCATGGAGATCTATTGGAGCTACTCCATACAAATGTATGGGGACCAAGCAAGGATCCTTCAGTGTCTAGATCTAGGTATTATGTATTATTAATTGATGATTGTAGTAGATGGACAATATTGTACTTTATGAAGCATAAAGATGTAGTGTTTTCATGTTTCAAGAAATACCTAGCTCTTGTAGAAAATCAAATAGGTAAAACTTTGAAGAGAATAAGGTTAGATGGAGGGGGAGAATAATTCTTCCATGACTTTGATTCCTATTTTCAATAGAGAGGAATTAAAAGAGAGATTGCTACCACGTATATACCAAAGCAAAATAGAGTGGTAGAGAGAAGAAATAGAACAATTGTGGAGTTTGCAAGGTCAATACTAAATGAGGAAAGGCTACCCAATTACTTGTGGGTAGAGGCTGTATCTACAACCACATACTTGATCAATAGACACCCATCAAAATAATTGGATGGCATGACACCATATGCAGCATGGAACGGAAGAAGACCTAGCCTTGATCATTTCAAAATCTTTGGGTGCATAGCATATGCACACATACCTTCACAAATCATAGGAAAATTGGATCCAAAGGTAGAGAACTGCATCTTGATTGGCTATGAACTTAATTAGAAAGCTTATAAGCTATAGAATCCAAGGCACAAAGCTTTCATTGTAAGTGGAGATGTGTTTGATGAAAACAAATCTTGGTTTGAAGATGATTGAAAAAAATCAAACTTCCCTATAATCTAGAGGAAAACTTTCCATCATTATCAAAGAAGAATGAGCTTACACTTGAAGCATCAAGTGATTCTCATGATGATCAGAAGAATCCAAGAATGGAAATCAATTCTTGGAATTCTAAAGGCAAAGACAAAGTACAAGAATTGAGAGATGTGAGAGAATCATCTCAACAAACTATAACAAGGTCTACTAGAGAGAAAACAAAGCTAGAAAGGTATATATATGATACTTCTCTGGTCAATAAACATTCAATATATATAGCATAGGACTCAAACTTTGAAGAACCTTCTACCTATGAAGAGGGCAAGAAAAAGACAGAATGGGGAAGAAGAAATAGAAGCTTTGCAAGAGAATCAGACTAGGGATTTGGTACCCAAGACTCCATCTATGAAAATCATTGGTTCTAAATGGATATATAAAGAAGAATTCTGATGGTTCAATTAAGAGGCACAAAGCAAGGCTTGTACCCAAAGGGTTTGCACAAACTCAAGGTATTGATTATGAAGAAACATCTTCACCTGTTGCAAAGATCCCTACCATTAGGATACTCATGAGTGTTACATCTTCCAAGAATTGGAAGATATATCAAATGGATGTTAAAAATGCCTTTTTAACTGGTTGGATATTAGAGGAGGTATATATGGCTCAACCTCTTGGTTTTGAAGATCAATAATACTTTGAACATGTGTGCAAGTTGAGGAAAGCTTTGTATGGCTTGAAACAAGCTCCAAGAGCTTGGAACCATAGACTTGTTACTTACTTGCAAGATAAAGATTTTAATGTTAGCAAGGTAGATCCTTCCCTCTTCATTAAGAGGAATCATTCAAAGGTCATATACCTATGCCTGTATGTTGATGATATAATCATTATAGGAAATGATGTAGAATGAATCAGAAAGATCAAAACTCAAATGAAGGAGGAGTTCAAGATCAATGATCTTTGTTTGCTCACATACTTCCTAGGTTTGGAAGTAGTATACACAGAGGAAATTATGTTCCTCACACAAAAGAAATACATTGGAGATATGATCTGTAAATTTCAAATGGAGAATGCAAAGGTTGCAGGTATTCCCATGGAGGTAAACTTGAAGTTAAGTTCTCATGAAAGTGAGTTAACTAAAGATGTAACTAGCTATCAAATTCTAGTTGGAAGCTTAAATTATTCTACATTGATTAGAGTATATATTTGTTATGGAGTAAGTGTGTTGAGTTAGTTTATGCACACTCCAAGGAAGCCTCGCATGGAAGTAGCCAAGAGAATCCAAAACTATCTGAAGGGCACAATCAATGAAGGACTATACTATCCATATAAATCTGATATATATGTTAAAATCTTCTCTGATGCAGAGTAAGCAGGATCTAAAGATGAAAGGAGAAGTACCTTTGGATAACTTACTTTTGTAGGTACAAAATTAATCTCATGGTCTTCCAAGAAGCAACCCATAGTTGTTCTTTCATCAATAGAAGCTGAGTATAGAGGACTTGAAAATGCTACACAAGAAGCTATGTGGATTAGAACCCTATATTTTGATTTAGGGTTGAACGCTTCAACTCCACATATATTTGGAGATAATATTAGATCATTACATCGTGTTGTTAACCCAATCTATCATGCTAGGACTAAGCATATAGAGGTGCATTATCATTATTTTTGAGAGAAGATTATGAGCAAAGAAATTCAACTCTTATATATATATATCAACTCATCAACAATGTGCAGATATGATGACAAAGGCCTTGGATGGAAGAAAATTAAATCATTTCAAATCAATGATTATATTGTAAAAAATCTTGAAGTATTGAAGACTCAAGCATCTTAGGCTTGAGAGGGAGTTGGTGAAATTAGCAAGCCTAGGAGCTTTGCTAAGGTCTTAGGACTACACACCTATATGTCGTACTCACATAGAACCTCATGTTTGTTAAGTACTTATTTTATTTACCTTGGATAAATGTAAAAGCCAAAAGTGATTCAGGAATCTTGTAATATTAGGGAGCTTATTCCATGAATTTGGTGGTTTGAAACTAATTTCAATCACTCCCCAAATGTAGGATCATTTTTAGGTGAGGGAAAATGCAAATTCAAACTCAAGCAATGTGTATAAATACACAGGATTTTAGTTGCAAGATAAGAAGAGCAATTATGAGAGGTGTTGAGCTACAAACTTGAGCATACATTGAGCTCACATTATCTATGTGGAGTCCTCTACACTCCCTCAATACTATATGTGTAATAGCATTCATATTTTGATACATTTCATTAAGTACATCTCTATCTACTATCTGCTCCAACATCTTCATCATTACAATGAACTTGTGGAATTGATTTCTCTACGTGTACTCATCAATTTGCTATACTTTAACTTGGGATATTTAGGGTAATGTATCTTGTGTTCATATGTCCATGTTCGTTTTGATTGAGTAGATCTTGATCAGATATGGAGCAAAGAAGATGAGTATGTCTGCACATCTTGTAGATCCTAAAAAGTCGGGGTGAGCCCTCTAACTTGCTAAATTCATTTCTCCTTGTATGGTGTAGCTAAATTCATGAAATAAATTGTTTTATTTAGTTATGCAATTCAATTAGGTTTGTAAAAAATCCCTTTGGTCAATTCATACCAGATTGTGAGCTCTGACCATAAGAGTGAGACCTTCTCTTCCCAAAATAAAAGGTTCTTCTCATTTCTTGCATATAGAAGTTATCTGTTTTGATGCAAACATTTGAGAATGATGCTCCAAAGGACTTGATGGTTCTATGTCCACCATTGTGAAAGGTTTGAAGTATACTAAGTATCACTGGACCTAAATTGGCAAGTGTAGAGCACGTTTCTTGCATTTGGGCAATCATGTCATGGATGCATTTGCAAAGGTTCTCAAATTCCATCATAACTTCACATAGGTATTAGGTATTCTACTTGTAGATGGGAGACCTAGTGGGTTCTCTGGTTGGTGTGTTGCTTTACATGCTGCAAAATCCTTGATAAGCTTCTCATGTGCCTTAAGCAAAGTTGTATAACTGTCCAGAATAATTGGGATACTATCATGTGCTATTGCATGAAAATGTGATGGGATAACATGGCCACATTGAGATCCATGCCACCTCCATATTCTCTTTGTTTCTTTGCAATCTGATATTTTCTTATCTTTCTACAACAAGATGAATTCACTGCAAGCCCATGTTTGAACTTAGTTTAGCATTGCACTCCATTTGTAGTCACATATTTGAGTTCTTTAATGAGCTCCTAGTTCTGCTCTTGTCGTTGCATCTCGAGTATAGTATGTGTATCCTTCAAGTTGGTATATTGTGCATTCAGAAAAGCATTATCCACCGATAGAGAGATTGCACATTATTGAACTTCGATTGATTATCGTTGAAGGTCATGAGTGAGTTGACTTAAGGTCGAATATTCTTTGTGAACTTAATTTATGCATGAAAAAAATCTAGGCCAAGGTATTTTCTATGCTCGATGTTGTGTAGATATGTTTGTATATACATATGGAGAATGCAAAAGTAGGAGTGCAAAGGGAAAGGGGATGATTGAGGGGTTAATACTTATGCTAGTGATTGGTGACGGTGCAGGGATGGGGGATATGGGAGGGGAATTAGTCAGGAGTGGGGGAATGTTGGCAGGAGGTGAGATGCCCATGGGGTCAATGGATAGTGATTGCATTGTGGAAGCCATGAAAAGTTGGATGGGTGCTTGCTCTAGAGCAATAAATGATGTGAAAAATGGTGATGTTGGTGGTGAGGGGTCAATGAAGGGGGAAAAGGGATTGTACCAAGTTCCAAAATTCATAGAGGGTGTTGAAATTGGGGGTCCTTGAAATGGGTGGGAGATGGAAACTTGGGACATGGAGGAGATTCGAGATTAGTAAATTGAAAAATAGAGGCCAAGGGTTGGGTAACTTGTGTAAAGATGGTTGTTGTGGATTGGAGAAGATTTAGATGTCTGTAGTAGATTTAGATGTTTGGTACTTTGATAGTGGGGCAACCAAACATAGGGCGAAATGTAGCATTCCTTGTTCCCAAAAGATGGTTCAATTTGAGCTACTCAAAAATTGCAGCTTGTTCACAGTGATGTTTGTGGTCCTATGTAGACACCCTCTTTTGGAGACTATCTTTACTTCATGACTTTCATTGATGATTTTTCCAAGCATGCATGGGTATATCCATTGAAAGCAAAGTCCAAAGTGTTTATGTGCTTCAAACAACTTTTGGTGTTGGCTAAAAATTTCTCAGCTTGTAAAATGGGCACCCTCCATTCTGATTGAGGAGGGGAATATATGTCCTTTGACTTTAATGCATTTCTAGCTGAATGTGGGATAAAACATCAGTGTCTAGTGCCATATACACCTCAACAAAATGGAGTTACTGAATGGAACAACGTCATTCATGGAGATGGAGAGGTGTATGGTCAAGAGTCAGGCTTTACCACATGGTTTCTGGCTTGAGGTTGTCATGTGTGCAACATATGTACTTAACCGGTGTCCCACTAAAGCATTGTAGTCTATCACTCCATATGAGGCTTGGCATGGTCGCAAGCCATTTGTTGCTCACATGCATGTTTTTTGTTGTCTGGCATATGCATTAGTGCCTGAACAACAATGCAGGGAATTGGATGATAGAGCAATGAAATGTATTTTTGTCCCGGTACAGTTTTGAAAGCAAAGGCTATCATCTATATCATCCAAAGACTAAACACATTTTGGTTAGCCGTGATGTTGTTTTTGTGGAAGATGCTATTCAGCCATTACTTTCATGTACTAAGGAGACATCAGTTAGCTCCAAAGACATGTATGACACTTTGCTACCTCTTTTTACAAGTGGAGAGTCTAGTGTTGGTCCTAACAAGGAAACTTTTCAGCCTTTACAGGTTTCATGTGATGATGCAAATCATTCCATTTCTGATGTAGATTTACATGATGCACTTGTTGATGAGAGTGATGATATTAAGGAGGCAAAAATTATGCCAAAATTGCTGGTGTCGACTTTGCGTGATAGCAAATTGGATGGACCTTTGTCATATTGTACTCGTTCTGGCTCTCATACTACTTCTTTTGCATCAGACTATTATGCTATGGTTGCCTGTAGTTTGTGTGATAAAAATGATCCTGTTTTGTTTGATGAAGCACAAAATTTTGATAATTGGATGGTTGCTATGCATTCAAAATATGATGATATCATGAAAAATGATACCTTTTCTTTATGTGGCTTGCCTCCTAGCAAGGAGGCCATTGACACTAAGTGGGTATACAAGCTAAAGTGTAAGCCTGATGGAAGAGTTGATAGGTATAAGGCTAGGCTTATTGCAAAGGGTTATGCTCAAGAAAGAGGCATTGATTTTCATCAGACCTTTGTTCCTACTTTCCGAATGACTACTGTTCATAGCATCTGTGCACTTGCAACTCATGATGGTTGGAATGTACATCAGGTGGAGATTAAAACTGCATTTTTGAATGGTGACTTGCATAAGTGTGTGTTTTTCAGCCCCATGGCTTTGTGCAGAAAGGGCATGAAAACCAAGTGTTCAGGTTAAAGAAGGCATTATATGGTTTAAAGCAAGCACCATGTGTTTCGTATGAAAAGATACATGCCTATCTGATTGCACATGGTTTTGAGAACAGTCCAATAGAGATCACCTTATATGTTAAGCATGCTAATGATGTGCCTCTAATCATTGTTATGTATGTCGATGACATGCTACTCACTAGTCCTCATGAGAACCATATTGCTGATTTTAAGGCTGATCTACATGCCTCATTTGAGATGTCAGATTTGGGGCATTTGCATCATTATTTGGACATTCAATTTCTGCAAGTTGACATCAGACTAGCTTTGTGTCATAAAAAATATATTGACACATTATTGCAGTGTTTTGGCCTTGAAGACTGTAGACCTATAGTCACTCCTATGGAGACAGGTTTATGATTGAGTCTTCATTATGCTGGAGATGCATTTGATGTTGTTCTATATCAGCAGGTTGGATGCTTGATTTACTTATGCATTACTTGGCCAGATATTCAGTTTGCTCTCTCACAGATGAGCAGGTTTATGCATTGCCCAAGTGTCAAGCATTGGTAGGTAGTTAAGTGCATCTTTCACTACTTGAGTGGTACCCGACTACTTGGATTGTTTTATCCCAAGGGGGGATCACTGCTGGCAAATTTACATGCTTTTTCTAACTCTGACTGCATTAGTTTCTATGACTCTCATGTGTCCACGAGTGGTTTTTGCTTCATGCTTGGTAGCTCATGCATATCTTGGTTGAGCAAGAAGCAACCTATTGCGGCCACTTCCAGTTGTGAGGCTGAGTATAGGGCAGCTTTCACAATGATTGTTGAGTGTGTGTGGCTCAGATGCCTTATGGATGATTTGGGTGTTGGTTAGTCTTCTACCAACACCATCTTCATTGACAATCAAAGCCCATTGGAAGTTGCTAAGGACCCTGTGTTCCATGCTTGCACTAAGCACATTGAGGTGCATTATCATTATGTCAAGGATAGGTTTTTTGCTAGAGAGATCAACTTGGCATATGTGCCCATGCAAGAGAACGTTGTAGACCTTTTCATGATGGCTCTTGCTGGGAGAAGTTTGAAGCTTTCCACAAATCTTTGGGCTTACTTCCTTTTGTGGATTGATTCCACATAGCTTTGGGCTTACTTCCTTTTGTGGATTGATTCCACATAGCTTTGGGCTTACTTCCTTTTGTGTATTGATTCCACATAGCTTGACATACATGAGTGCTAGCTCCTTGTTCACCTCATCACTCCTAGGGGGGATTTGTTGATATATTTAGGTAGTGATGTGTGTGAACACAATAGGACCACCACGGCACTTTTCTCCCTCTTTAGGAGGTTTTTTTCCCCCGGCTTGTATATATGCCTATTTCCCTAACGGGTTACTTATCTTTGTACATTCTAGTGTTAATACATTCAATATTGTGTGTTGTGCTCCAAGTTTCTTCTTCTTCTTCCTTGTGTTGATTGTGTGCTTCTGCAAACCTCGAACTCCAACAAGCTATGGCTAAAAATGTTTCTTCAAACAAGCTTTTGACTCTATGCACAAATCGTGGTGGTGAACACTGAATACATGTCACATGGAATTAATGCCTTCATTCATGAAAGAGGAATTTCAGACCAATGTAGAGTGTCATATACAACTCAACAAAATGGTGATGTCGAGCATAAAAATAGAACACTCCTTGAAATGGCACGATTTATGGTTAAAGGAAAGCACCTTCCTAACAAGTTTTGGATGGAAGGAGCCATGTGTGCAAACTATGTGTTGAATCAGTGCCCTACAAAAGCATTGAGAGTCATCACTCCTTATGAGGCTTGGAATGGACATAAACCTATGGCTATTCATATTGTTGTTTGGCATATGATCTTATGCCATCACAACAATGTCACAAACTTGATGACAAGGCAAAGAAATGTATATTTGTTGGATGTAGTGCTAAATGTAAGGGATATCATTTGTACTATCCATTGATGAACACACTTATTGTGAGTTGAGATGTGGTATTTGCTAAAAGTTTTAGTTTTCCCTCTACTTGAATGCAAACAACAACCAATAGTTACCACAAGATGTGTTTGATACACTCATACCTTTGTTCCAAGGTTGTGTGCTTGACTATGGCCATGTAGAACGGCCAATTCAAGCTCAAAGGGCTAAAAAAATTCAGCAAAATGCAGCAAAAAATGCAGAGAATTTCAAGCCAAACATAGCTAAACCGTTTCACCCAAAAAATGGTCAAAATTATTGGAAATTTTCATCCACATATGCTTGAACATTTGCATCAAAATATGGCTTAAAATGAGCATGAAATTCAGCCCATGCATGATATACATGTTCACCGTATATTACATAATGAATGTGCTATGAAGTAGCTAGTCTCTAGACTAGAGTCTCGATGTAGACTTGCCTGAATGAACAATGACTCACCTCCCAACCGTATCCTCAATATATAGCTGCTCAAATCAACGAGGACCACAAACATAACTAAAGTCCACAAGTGCATGTGCAATCTCCTCCACTCCTTTGATGCCTTCCACTAGAGTCCACTAGTGGCTCGAGTGATCTTGTCCACTGCTTTCGTACCTTCCACTAGAGTCCACTAGTGGTAGTTGTACTCACCACTCGAGTTAAGTCTCTCAACACTCAAGTTAACTCACATTAACTTGAGCTAGAAGGCTCTAGAGCTCCTTTGGCAAAACTCTCTCCTCATGCTCCCCATGGGGATTGAACCCAAGACCTCCTCCTTCACAACCTTGAGACTTAACCATTAGGCTAAGTGGATTACTTTTTTAAGAGACCATATGAACTTATGCTTAAGTCTATTCTTAGATCTTTGGTCCTACAGACGAGTGACCAAACGGTGTCCGATTTTAGATCTGTCTGAACCGATCAGATCCTTAGATCATAGACTTACTTTATTACATTTTTTCCCCCTTGGAAAACATTTTCATCCTCAAAAATAAAGCTATATATTTAACCATAGGCAACCCTCAAGCCTCATGTTCCAAGACCTGAAGAACATGAGTATGTCCATTCACATGGATTCCTACTTATATTGGAAAGAAGGAAACCGCGGTTGCTCCATATTGTATAACCTGAAGAACATGGGTACACAAATTCCATTATAAAGCTAGAAAGTAGAAACTGATGTCGCACCATGTTCTAATACCTGAGAACATGTGTATGGTTTCCAACTTAAAACTAGAAAGTAGGAAACCGTTATCGCTACATGTTCTACTACCTTAGAACATGAGTATATACATCTGATTCTAAGTGAGTAGAGGTAAATCTACTATAATATCCCTATCGAATTCATTCAAAACTCATCTCAAATTTTGCACTTGATAAGCCTGACAAAGTGCAAAGTAGGAAATGAATGATAAAGTTGGATCGCAAAACATCCCTGTCCATTTCAAATGTTATCACTGGGTGCAATTTGGGCACTAACATTCGAAATGGGTGGATTCCAAATCTATCCAACCAAATCGCTAACTTGGTCCATATCTTGGCAAGGCTAGTGCATGGACTTAGCAAAATGGTAGGATTTACTAACTATTCAAGATATTGAGATCTTTTTTTTCAAAAATGAAAAATTCATTTGAACTTACAAGAATTTATGAAGTTGTGCTATAGTCAACCAAAGCATGCAATCTACTACTAATCAACATCTACTCACCCACTATCCAGCTAGAGGACGACTGGGTCCATTCCGAGATCTAGGGTCCTTGTAGAATGTAAGAAAGAAGATTTATTATGCTTTAGTTAACCCAACTTCACTTACATCAATGTGAATTCCAAATGATTTTTCTAATTGTCCAACTTGGGACACTCAACATCTTGAACTTGATCTTTGAATATGAACTTGAGCTTAGGCATCCATCACTTAATATGACATCCCATACTACCATACCCACTTTGATGTGGATGTTTCCGAACCATCAAGCCAACATCTACACCATTGTGTAGTGACTTTTACTTTAACTCAAGTTTTCTTCCCAACTTCAAAACCTTGTATTAGAAAGTGATCCCTATGGCAATTTCTAATATCGTTGAGCCTTGTGTATAACACCTTGCTCTGAGGTTTAGAGTCATGAGCTCCTACCTAGGAGTGTGATGAATTAACCACTTGCCCCAGAAGCCAAGGTTTGAGGATTACTTCCTGATCCTCCATATAATTGTGTGGTTTTACCATCTCTTGCATGTCACTTTATGGACATTCTTCGCTCCTTAGCCGATCATTTTCCTCAATGATTTGTTCTTCTATTCCTCTAGGTTCAGTGATTAGCTCAAGAACTCCCTAGGTATCCTTGAATTGAGGTCCTCACTCTTCCATAGTTTCTTGAATCTTGTTCGCAACCTTGGTGTCTTGAACCTTGTTCTCAACCGTAGTATCTTGAACCTCGTTCTCATCTATGCTCAATATCTTGAACTCTTAATCAAGTGGCACCCATGGTATCACAAGAGCTTTACACATCATAGCTAGCTTACGAGATTGGGAAAGTTCATTCCGAGATTCCCAAATGAATTTGAGCCAAATTCTGGATGACTCAAATCTTAACTTTGAACGACATGGTTCAACAAGACAGTGAAGCATGTTATCTATCTTTAAGAGAATTAGACTAGATTCTCAAAAAGATTCTAGGATAAAAACAAAATATCATCGAATCCATAAGATACAAACAAGGTATCCAACATCGATGTTGCAAACCATCGAAATTTATTGATGATATTTCGCTTTTACTCATAACAATGTTTCCTCTATGACTAAGCTAAATTTCTTGTAATTCAATTTCCAAAGACTTCCTTTCTTGGAATGCAATCCTTATGCATTACATGGAGTCAAGAAATTGATTTTAAGAAGTTATACTCGGAACTTGGTGCTTCCAAATAACTTAGTTTTTTTATTCCTTGTTGAAGGATTCATTTCAAAATTCGATGTCTTGTCAACACTTAAGACTTGAAGTGTTCTCAATTCAAGTAAACACATACTTGTGATACTCGAATTTTAATTGAGGATCGTAGAAGTTAAGGACTTCATAATCATCAAACTATTCTTGAAGTACTTTTTCTCCATGAATTAAACTTCTCCTTTGAAGTTTTAATTTCCTTGAAAATACGATCATACTTCAAGACTTAACTTGGGACTAAGCGATACCTATCATTCCACGGTCCGATGTCCCATACCATCTTTCCCACAACAATCCAAACATAAAATGTGGTGTCCCATACCGCCCTATTTTATATTTACATTGATGTGTGGGTGATATTTATCCCGAAGTCCAAACATATCCATAGGGTACCCTCTAACTAAAATTCTTTACGTGAATTCACAGTTAAGGTTTTACCTCTATCTAGATATTTTTAGGTTTTATTTCCTTCATAAGATCATTCCATAATCTTACACTTTAGGAATTTAAAAACATCTTGATGGATAATCCATTCTTCCTTTCCAGAATGAATAACTAACTATAGTTCCAAGTTCTTAAATTTCACATATTCAAGACTTATTGGTTCTATTTGGACCAATTTGTAGTGACAAGAGTTCTTCACTGCTTGTCTTTAGATTCTTGTAGCTCAAGCTTTTTAGTACCTACCCCGGGGACTTCACAGGAATCTCTCTACTGCTTTAAGTCTTAGCATTCGCTCAAGGCTTTGGATTTCACCATTAGAAATCCCTTTAAGAATAGGTGAAACTTATGTTTTACCTTTCCACAAACTTAATTACCCTAATCACGGTTGTAGACTACATACTCAGAACTACACATTCTCTTCACACTTTCCTCTTGACAAGTGGAACTTGGGCATGCTATGTCTTTGTGCTTTGAAACCACGTTTAGGGATCCCATTTTGTAGACTAGCACATGCCATAAAGTTGTTTTTTGGACAACTTTATATCTTGGCAAAACATCTATATCCTAAAGAGGTTTTGCCTTCATCATCTTTCGGCTAAACATCTATAACTAGTAGATGTTTTGCTCTTATCTATCCAATCCATCAATTTCTATCACGATTGATGGGTATGTCCGTTTTTGGAAAGATGTGCTTGAAAAGAGGTCTAAGCTATCATTTTTCCAATGGCTTATCTCTTTATACACTAGTCCTATCATATATTATGAATTTTATGTGTATTTTGGGAAGAGTTCATGAATCAATTAAGATCCTCTACATGGAACATCTGCCTTCCCAAAGATAAATTCATCTCGAACATGGTAGGAAAATGATCTCACGTGTGAAATAGAAGGCTTGACTATTTCATTTTAGCGTTTCTCTTTTAGGAAATATCTCAATTCCGAAAAGTCACTTACGGAGGTTTCATCGTGAGATAAGAATCTTAAAACCACAAAGAAACTTCTTAGAACTTTTGAAATCTTCTAAATAGAAGAGTGCTTCCAAAGTTTCCATGTTTTCGTGGCCCTATGCATCATTACCAGAGATGCAAAATATGAACAAAACACAAATCTATTGAACTTCAAAATTCAGTTTGTATTTAAGTTCATCGATTTGGTTTTTGAGTTCCATGGAATCGAAGAGTGCTCATGGAACTTGGAAACATGGCTGAAGTTATCATCCAATCTTGGGATTCTTGAGAAGTTACATAAATTACGTAACTAATCAACTAAAGCTTATCCGTATGACTTTCTAAATATCACCTATACTTAGAGTAATCATTATAAGCTTATCTTCATGACTCCCTAAGTACATCCGGGACTTAGAGTCATCATACATCGCAAAAGCTTTGCAAGTAATTAAGTTTTCTTGGTCATCAAGAAAATTTAATACTTAACTTTCTCGTAGTGCCTACTTATACCTAGTAAGACATCAAACATACTTAATTGTCATTAAGTATTTGTTTTTGATAGTGGAGTATCAACTTGGGAAGGAATCGACTAATTACTTGAGCTACAAACTAGAACTAGCATGTCTTTGCAACTAATTAGTCCTCTGTCTTCCCTAATGTCAAGCTGTGAGCTTTATAAAGTAAGCTAAATACTAAGAGAGTACATTATCATATCTACTTGCAAACAACATCCCGTTCTATCATGCAAATGCATGTGCCTCCATGCAAATGCATATGCTCACATGCGTATGCATGCATGTTCTTTGCATGGCCCAGAAAATAATGCAACAATCATGCATGAGCTTGATACATGACTTTTCCTTGTACTAAGAATGTATATCATGCAATCTTGATGCATATATATCCTTTCCTTTGTCCTAATGCACTATGATATAAAAACATATCCTTGTGGTGCAATAAAAGGCTTACTCAATGGAAAGGAAATTGGAATTAATATACCAAAATACATTCTTTGATGCACAAGGATCCTTTTTTAAACCAAGTCTTTCCTTAATGCAAACTAATGCTTGGAATGAGAAGTGGATTTTTTCATTATCCTAATCTAGACTTAATCGATTTAAATCTTGGCTATTTTAATGTGCATCTAGGATTAAGTGTAGACTAATGAAAACAAGATAAATCAAGCATTAAGGCCAAGTAGAAACTAGAAAATACTTAGCTTTGATCATAGCTTCATCCACCCTCTGACAGGAACTATTCACCATCCTTCAAGACGTTAGTGATAATTCGCACACCTCCTCGCCAAATTTGGAAGTGCAATGATATAGAAAGTATCTCCAAAGAAGTTGCTACTTCATTTTTGTAACTGCTAAAAGGTGGATACTGAAGACAAATTGTCTTCCCATACCTAGTAAAAATGTTTTAAATCCAAATATGTTTATACCATTGGAAAGCTCCCAAGAGGAGCTTTCCAACGAACCAAAAATCATCAAAATCAGACATCTGGGCTAAGAGCAACAGGCATCCGAAGTTGAGTAGCTGTTCGGTCTTGACCGGCTGGAAACAGTGCTTGCAGGTGCTACTTTGGAGACTTCCCAAAAACAATTTGGGAATAGATTCTCCATTTTCAAGCTATATACCTATATTATATACTCCAAAGAACATATATCAATATAAAACAACAAATTTAGACATCATAGTATACCTTTTCCGAGAGGTCAAAAATGCCCTCCTGCATGATTTTGGACTTTCTTGGATGAGCGATCTTGGAGTTCCCTCTTCAAGTCATCTTTCCCATCATGTTTATTGATACATAGGCCTAGCAGTATCATGCTTTATCACCACCTTTGTCCATGCCTCACTTGCTCTTTGTCTCATCTATATTGTTAAGAGTGTAATGAAAGGGATAAATAAAAAGTCGTGGGCTTCTTGGTTAGGACGTAGTGCTTCGAGGTAGAGGTGGCAGATTCAATTCCAGCACCCGTCAAGTTTCGCTGATTAAATCTTTTTGCTATCTAAGATGCTTGAAGACACACACGAATGGAGGAGCATACACGGACGAAGACATTCATGCGGAACTTCGAGTAAGATTTAAAGCGAGCAACTTTCAAAGTCTATAGAAGAAGAACTATAGACTATCCTAATCAAATAATTTAATGAAATTATGAATTCTCCATGATCATCCTTAGAAGGCCCAAGCTCTCCATTAAAGATCTGAATATTTTAATGCTATGAAGTAGCTAGTCTCTAGACTAGAGTCTCGGTGTAGACTTGCCTAAATGAACAATGACTCACTTCCCAATTGTATGCCTCAATATATAGCTGCTCGAATCAATGAGGACCACAAACATAACTAAATTCCACAAAAGCATGTGCAATCTCCTTCACTCCTTTGATACCTTCCACTAGAGTCCACTAGTGGCCGGAGTGATCTCGTCCACTGCTTTAGTACCTTCCACTAGAGTCCACTAGTGGTAGTTGTACTCACCACTCGAGTTAAGTCTCTCAAGACTCAAGTTAACTCACATTAACTTGAGCTAGAAGGCTCTAGAGCTCCTTGGGAAAAACTCTCTCCTCATGCTTCCCATGGGGATTGAAGTTTTGAACCCAAGACCTCCTCCTTCACAACCTTGAGACTTAACAACTAGGCTAAGCGGATTAATTGTTTAAGAGACCACATGAACTTATGATTAAGTCTATTCTTGAGATCTTTGGTCCTACAGACGAGTGACCAAATGGTGTCCGATTTCAAATCTGTCTGAACCGATGGGATCCTTAGATCATATACTTACTTTATTACGGAATGCATGTCTATAAAGAGTGCACAAAGTATGACAAACTGGCTGGAACAAACTTTGCAAGATAACAAATTGAGTGCAGCTTGGTAGAACAAGATCAACCTCTAACCATGCATCAAGTAATTTTGTGGATTATTCTCTTATCGCAATAGCATGTAATGAAGAGCCACTTACTTTTAAAGATGCATGTGGCCATCCACATTGGATGATTGCTATGCAATCAGAAGTGGATTCCATACATAAGAATGGTACTTGGGAGTTATGTGAATTGCCAAAAGGAAAAATTGCCATTGGTACAAAGAAGATTAAGAGAAAGTCATGTGGTAGCATTGATTGCCACAAAGCTAAATTGGTTGCCAAAAGATATGCACAACAATATGGCATTCACTATGAGGAAATTTTTGCATCTACTTCAAGCATGACTATTATTCATACCATGGTTGCATTGGCTGCCCAATGAGATTGGAAAGTACATCAGTTGTACATAAAAATGGCTTTCTTGAATGGTGATTTGCAAGAAGAGGTTTATGTGAAGCAGCCCCCTAGATTTTCCATGAAAGGTCAAGAGCATATGGTTTGTTGCTTGTATAAAGCCTTGTATGTTCTCAATCAGGATCCATGCACATGGTATGAGAAACTCCATAAGCACTTCATTGCTCTTGTCTTCACATGTAGTCCACTTGAAACCACACTCTATGTATGTAAAGATGGGGCTAATCTTAACGTGCTTGTTCTTTATGTTGATGGCATACTCTTGACTGCATCATGTGATGCAAAACTTAACATCCTTATGTTTCATTTTTTGCATACTTTTAATGTCACTTATCTTGGTCTTTTGAGCTACAATATTGGCATCTAGTTTGTATCCATTGAGGGGGGATTTTTATGCATCAAGCAAAGTATGTTGAAAAACTACCTCAGTATTTTTACATTGAGGATTGAAAGCTAGTTTCTACACGAGTTGAGACACAATTTAGGTTCTCAATTGAGGATTCTAGTGATGCATTTGACACTTCTCTTTATCACAAGGTTGTGGGACATCTTAATTATGCATGCAAGAAAATGTTGGATATAGATTATGTAGTTTCCCAATTGAGTCGATTCATGCATAGCCCTGACACTAAGCATTGAAAAGCAATGAAACATGTTTTTAGATATCTCCAAGGCACTTTGAGCACTTTTACGAAAGAGATATTCATCCATGCTTGCATGCTTTTATAGATAATGATTGGGTTGGGTGTTATGATACTTGCATGTCAACTAATGGTAATTGCTTTTTCCTTGGGGACTCATGTATATCTTGTTTGAGTAAGAAGCAACCTACAATGGCGACATCGAGTTGTGAAGCTGAGTATAGAGCATTTTTCACAGCTACAATGGAGTTTATATGGATGAGATGCCTATTGATTGATCTTTGCATGGAGATTGATGCTACTATGCATATTCTCACTAATAGCCAGAGTGCATTGGTTGTTGTATGAAACCCAGTGTTTCATGCATGGACCAAACATATTGAGGTGCATTATCACTATGTGTGAGAGCTCCTTCATGCAGGGGATATCAATTTGGTATATGTGCCTACACAAGATAATGTGGCAGACATATTCACCAAAGCTCTTCCACGAAAAAAGTTTGAAGCTTTTCACAAAGCTTTAGGCTTATTGCCTACTGGGGATTGGTTTGTCACTCCATGTATGTGTTCACATCATTCTCTCTAGAGGGGTTTGTTACACTTATGTGTTCCTCGAGTAACTTTGATGTGAACCTTTTCCCTATACATGGGCACTTTTTACTCTAGTGTTGGCTAGAGTTTTTTCCCCCATGTTATACATGATTCACTCATATGTGGTGGTATTTTGTACTTAGGGATATTATTCAAGTCTTACTTCAGTTATGATCATCATCAATAGAGGGAGCTATTCTAGCCATCCATCTTCTTCGTGTGTCTTATGTGTTTGTGCTCCTTGTGTGTCTCTTGCACTTCTGCACACACCCAAGAAACATCCCCCAAGACTCATGTACAAATTGTACATGATCATCTCTGTGTGTTGTTTACTTGTATCCTTACCCTTTAAGAATTCCCATACAAGATCATCTCAAAGGTGGTAAGCCATTTGGGTGGTGCTTAGGATCTCCCATATACACATAACTTCCAAACTATCAGTCCCATCATCTAAATATCATCCAAATGACCTCATTCCATATGATGTATCCTCTCTAGAATAATAATATGAAAGACAACTGTAAGTGCTAAGCTCTATAAGCTTGGCCATACCACAATGGAGATAATAAATCATGAAATCCTCAAAATGTAGAACAAAGTCCCATAAGAAAAGCCACTCAAAACCCTTCTAGACCTAAGATGATAGAGTTGCCCTCATGTCTCTCAAGGTATTTCTGTCCTTCAATGTATTCAAACGTGATAGTTTTTACCTAAACCATCCTTGCGATCTATCCAAATCCATAATCCTAGCTCTCATAAAAGAATTTCTTGGAAGTAAAATGAATCCTCTATATCTCACTAACTAGGAAATCCTTTGTCTATCATCCATAAACTTTGACTAATGTTCTATTGCAAGAGCATCAAATAGCACTAATGCAAACTCTAATTTTTTTCTTTGTTCTAGTTTGCCATATGAATCCAAAAGCATTCTTTCTTAAGATTCAGATAATCCATAAATACCTGTTATGTTAGTTGACGCTCAATCATCATCCTCATGACAAGGTATCAACTAAAATTTTGGTAACCCAAAAGGTCAGATCTATCCCTAACTCATAATAACCACAAGAGAAAAGCCATCACTTGTCCATAGAATCTCTAATGACAACAACTAGAACTACTCGTTTAGTTGAAGACCATCATTGGGACTAGCTAGTTCTTTCTAGGATTCGTCAAGTGAGACTCAATCTAACCATTGACTATCGAATCTCCCTATTCTCTTTGACAAGATAGTACCACTCCTATCTAGACAATGTAAAGAGCATAATACTCTCATTAGCTCATCTAAAGGAGAAGGATCTAGTAGTGGAATCTATTCAACGTTCCCTTTCCTGTAAAAGAGAAATTTCTTTGGCTCAACTCTCCATAAGTGAGATCACATAAGTCTTCAAATTTTTTCCTTCATAATCAATGGAGAAACAACTCCCAAGTGAAGGAACACTACTATGAGAATAGATTCAATGAATTTCAAGTAGAGCCATAGCATTAGCCCTGAAGTGTAAACTAAGATATATACTGCAACTATCTCTTCTGATGATGAGCTCTTTTCTTCCTAGACATGGAAGAAGAGTTCTCAAAGGGAAATGATCCTCACTGTCCCTTATGAGTGTTTCTCATCTCGAATCCATGGAAGCACAATTTCTCTAAACAAAGCATATACCTAGTTTCCATCACAAAAAGACAGAACTCTCATATATCATATCTGGTGGATTCTTATGAATCCCATATGGTATAACTAGACTAGCTTGGTTTAGATGATTCTAAGATCATGAATGGACCAAGTCAAGCTAGTTCATAAGTACCAATGTAGGTACTTACTAGATTCCCTTACTATATGGCATCTTATCTAACTTCATCTCTGAGTGGAATCCATCACTCATAAGTGAGATAAGGTCAATACTAAGACCTAGGTGAGTCATGTGAGCATGTATCAATGCTCCTTGTGAAACCATAAGTGATACCAAAAACTCTAAGTGGTTTCCATCTAGGCTATGCCATCTAGAATAGCTAGCCCTAATGTCAATTGGCTACTTTTCCTTCTAAGAAATCAAAATACAACTCCATGTGGGCATTTCCCTCAACACCCCATAGTCTCTAGTACGAAGAGGATCTCTTTATTTTCCTTACCTTCACTAGCTATAGAGTTAACTTACTCACTCTTTGGGCTCCTATCATATGTGCCCCTTAGTCTCCACAAAATAATCCATGATACTCTAATGAAGATTCAATAATCTTCTCTCAAGTGGAAATGAATAGGATTATCTCTCATCATATAAAGATAAAATTTTGGATATCAAATAATATCCCTCTACTTAATAAGTATGTATGCTACTTCTTTTTTCCTTAATTTTTAAAATTTAAGGAATAACATGGGTAACATTGCAAAGATGCATAGGAGAGGATATGTATGTTGTTCTTTTGTTTCCTTAAATGAATATATATATTTCTTTCACAAACACCTAAATAAAAAGAATATAAAAATTCCTACAGTTCATCTTCATAATCATGCATATGCACTAAACTATGCATCATGCAACCAAATCAAACAAGAGAAAACAAAAAATAAAGAGTAAATGGGTCTTCCCTATGATGATCCGATGGTCCAATTGCTCTTCAATACTGCATGAGATGCTCTGCATCGAGCCCTCCATCTCTTATTGTCCTTGATGCCTTGAGATGCACTTGCATCTACTTCAACTATTCTCTTTCTCTCTTACAAAGAAAATATAATGTTTGCTCCCAACATTGAGGCATAATATGAATATTACAAGAGCATGAACATGTGCTAATGGCATGTGCTCTGATACGAATGAAGCATTACAAGGACCACACAGAGAGATTAGTCCCTTTTTACTCCTAACCATATGCCTCTATATATAGGTCTCTTCAAGGGCCTACCTACTATGGCAGGTGGATACTAGCCATCCAAGAGTTGGCCTTGTAACTACATGTGTGCCAAGTATCCTAGTTAACTAGAGTCAACTCAACTGGATGCTTCTAGAAGGCTCTAGAGCTCTTGGGGCAAAACACTCTCCCATGTCTCTCATAGGACTTGAGCCCAAGACCTCCTCCTTCTCATCCATATGACTTATCCACTAGGCCAAGCACCTTTGCTTGTATAGAGAGCATTAAGAACCTTCACTTAAGTCTACTCTCAAGACTTTTTTCCTACACTTGAATTACCAAATGATGTCCGATCTCTGATCTTCCTGAACCTATCGGACCCTCATCTCATAAAATTACTTTATTAAACTATGTTTAGTCAAGCCCAAGGGGCAGATTTTTGGCTATAAGCTTGACTTTGACCATATGAACACACTTTAAATAAGAGTGTAATCTTATCCAATCTCTACATTAGTTTGGTTGGCTAATGGCCCATCATTTTTGTATAAAACAATGACTATGCATTCACATAATTCAAGGCACATTTTAGCTTCTCTTATTAGCGCATGGACACAGGGAGAACCAAGTTCTCTCTCTACTTTATCTCTTTTTATCTCTCTCTCTCTATCTATCTTCATACTCCTTTAAGTATGTGCTCTCATGCTTGATCTTTCATATCAATACCATCCTGAGCATATGAATGAAGGAGATTCTATGGATAAGTTTTCAACAAAGATCAAAGATTTGAAGAAGTAATTGATTTCTACTACTGAATTCTTACTAGATAGTTCATTTATGCAGACTGTTCTTAATGGTCTTTCATATTCATATTAGAGTTACAGAGGCCCCTAGACTTAAATAGATTATCCTAATATTATTTATAATGAATAATGGGCATTTACTACTGTTTATAACTATGATTCATCTTCTCATGAGCAATGTATATCTATAGTAGATAGATGTTTGGTATTTTGATAGTGGGGCAACCAAACATATTACCTCACAACGTAGTTTCCTTAGTTTACTTGAGCCATGCCCTACAATGATTACTATCACATCTCCTAACAACTCCTCTTATCATGTAATGGGAGTATTTGTTATCAGTTTAAGCATTAGCCAAGATTGGCTTTGTTGTGAAAATTGTTGATGATAAATGTTTAGTTCGTGATCTCTCAAATGTCGATGTTATTATTGCTTCTAGCATTTTATGTCATGGGTTGTATAATCTCATAGACTATGCAAAATGTATAAATGATTCAACATGTGTAGTTCCAGATTCTCAAGCTATCTCAGATGCCATGTGAGCAAAAAAACTAAAAATAAGGCTTATGAATGATGTGTGTGCAGCTCTCGTCCCATCCTTTTATATCCTGTTGTATTCTAAACATAGCAATGATCTGAAATGATCTAGTGCCCCCATGTGGCCATCATGCACTCATCCCCATTACTATTGAATACCTTAGGACATTCCCTGAGCTTGGGAGCTTCGCTATGGCTGGCCCTTGTCCCAAACACACATGGAATGGTCTTTGTAGACCAATGTCTGACACTCTCTCCCCCTTCTAAAGATCATTGTCCTCAATGATCAATGAGTGAAAGTACTTGTGAACCAGAGCTTCTAGCTCCCAAGTAGATTCAGTAAGTGGTAATCCTCTATAGGCTACTAGATACTCTTGGATGAGACAGTTCCTCAATCGTTTCTATCTCTAATCTAGTATCCTGTCTAAAGAATGATCTATGCTACCACTTTCCTACAAAGAATCAATACCCTCTATTAGATTATCCTCCCTGGAAATATACTTTCTATGTTTACTGACATGAAACACCAGATGGACTCTACAATCTGGAGGAAGCTCTATCAGTATGCAACATCACTTAGCTTCTTTACTATCTTCCAAGGTCCACAAAAACTTGGTGAAATCTTACTACACTTCCCCATGGATAGTGAAGTAGATCCAGCTGGTACTTGAAGAACGACTTTGTCTCCTTCCTCAAAGGATCTAGGAGATCTCTTCCTATCAACACCACATCCCCTAGATACTCTATCCTCAAAAGAAACAATTGAGTCTTCTTTGGATTTACATACAACTGATTCTCTTTTAAAACATTCAATACTAATCTTAAATGATTCTCATGCTCGTGCACATTCCTACTACACTTACAAATCATCAACATAATCTAAAACACATTTTCCAATGAACGATCACAAAATGTCATTCATTAACAACATAAATGTAGCTGGTGCATTAGTCAAACCAAATAGCATGACCAAATACTCATAATGCCCAAAACGGGTCTTGAAAGTTGTCTTATGTACATCATGATCTTTTACCCTAATCTGATGGTAGCCACTCTTTAAATCTATTTTGCTAAATACAATGGCTCTAGCTAGAGCATCTGAAAGATCATCTACGCTGGGCATGGGATATCAGTTTCTGATGGTAATATTATTGAGTGATCGATAGTCGAAGCGCATCCTATAAGATCCGTCTTTCTTCTTCACAAGAAGAACTAGTGCTGCAAAGGGTGAATAGTTGGGTCTAATCAGCCCTTTCTACAGGTAATTGTCCAAGACATTGTGGACTTCATTCTCCTCTTGCACACTCATTTCAAATGGTGGCTGGGTGGTCAGACTCGCTCTAGACACCAATTCGGTTCTATGCTCTATATTCCTACAAGGAGGAAAACCTGAAGGTAATCCTTTCAAGAATACACAAAAAATACACAAGGAGGAAAACCTGAAGGTAATCCTTTCAAGAATCCATCATGATACACAAAAAATACACAAAATAAAGAAAATAAATATACTTACAATCAATCTTGAGCAACTTGGTAGCAGTTACCAATCATGGCTCTTAGATATCTAGCTCTCCACAGAAAGTAGTTGCCTCCCCTTATGCTCAAACTGGTACACATGTGATGCAAAGTCAATGACTGGTCGTTTCCTAGCATGCCACTTCTTACTTAGGACTTCTTTATTGAAACGTGCCAGTTTAGCTATCTCAAAATCTAGTTTGTCCCCATAGGACTGGATTTGAATGGGAAAAATCTAGTTTGTCCTCATAGGAATGGATTTGAATGGATTTGAATTGGCATACTCTGACTGCATAGTCTCTAGATGTAACCTCTTGACTAGTTGGGAACTAATCACATTATGTGTCAGCCCAGTGTCAAAGAGTACCTTGACAGGTTGTCCTACCATGACTCCCCTCATGACAATGAGTTTGGTATTTGGAAACTGATATCCTTTCTGTGCCACTAGTGAAAGCACAACGTCTGGCATAGTAGGGACCTTCTTCGTGACCATCATGAACACTATGGAAGATCATATCTGAGATGGGAAATCCCTAGAGTCCTCATCATCATCACTCCCTACCTAAGTGGGATTAATAACTATGGTGGCTGCTATTTTCTTTTTCTTAGGATAGTCCTTGAAAAGGTACTATCCTAGATACCCATAGCATAACCCCTTCTTTCATTGCCTTCTCTTTCTAGTGAGGGGTAACAATTGACTTGTTATACATCCTCTTAGTGAGAACATACACTTTCCTCTTTCCTCCTCATACTATCTTGATCATATGCACCTGCTTAGCCTCTCTAGAAGGTTGTGCACAGATTAAGCCAAGAGTAGATGTGTGGAAGGGTCGGCTTACCTTAGTCCATGAGGACCTCTGACCCTAGGAGCTAGTGCCCCTATGGCCATCCTCATAGACTAAAGCCATCTCCATGGCTTGTGCCAAGGACTGATATCTCTCCTTCCTCACCAAAGGCCTAATGGTTTCTCTCAGTCCCAAGAAAAACCTGTGGACTTGAAGAAACTCAAGGATACTATCAGGTACTTTTATCAGTACCTCTCTATACTTATCTAAGTACTCCTAAATGGTCTGATTCTTTTGATTGATGAAGAACCAAGCGTCTAGTGCTCTAGACCTCTCATTAGGTGGTACAAAATTATTGTAGAACAAGACTTTGAACTGATCCCAAGTCTCGGGCTCTTTCTTATCTTGTTCTATCTTGCACCACCACCTATGGGCGACTTCCATGAGGTTATATGTGGCCTGCTGAATCTTCTGTCTATCATCCATGATATGACACAAATGAAAGCATTGCTCTGACTTGTGGAGCCTCAAACAAGGGTTGATGATGACAAATAGGCACAATCAAAGCTCAAAATAGGGTTTTGACTGAATCCAAAAGGTAGGACCATGACTCTAGAAAGATCTCTCAAAGAGCAATCCATAGCAGCAAGAATTTCTTAATTTGGAGGTTGTATGATCAAGATATGGCCGAAAGAGTGAGGATAGGTGGGTTAAATTGGATAAATAAGTAAGCTTACACTATGGATTCACGAAAAACAAGCTTGAAATTGATCTCTCTTCAGCCCACAACATGCGCACAGAGAAATAATCCCACATGTGATGCTAAATAGCCGTTGGGCTGCCTTCATATAAAGGTTGAAACTCTATTTGCTTTGAACTCAAGAGAGGAAGAGATAACATGAGCTCTCCTCCCTCCTCACTGCTTGTGGTGCTCTATGTGTGCGCTCTAGCAGTGGCTGAGCACCTCCTTGGACACCATGCATGTGTTGGATAACCTGGGGGGCCTATGGGCTCATCTCTACTCCTTTTTGCTCCTTCTTCACAGACCAGTCGATGGTGGTGCACAAATATCGAGATGATGATGAGAACGATGATGAAAATCATGCATAAAATAAAAAATGAAAAAAAAAAGCATGCAAAAATCCCCAAGAACTCTTCTAAATTTGTCTCTAATACTAAGTGTGAGCAACAAAACTAAAAATAAGGTTTATGAATGATGTGTGTGCAACTCTCGTCCCATCCTTTTATATCCTCGTGTATTCTAAAAATAGCAATGATCTAGAATGGTCTAGTGCTACCATGTGGCCATCATGCAACACTCATCTCCATTACTACTAGATACCTTAGGATATCCCCCGAGCTTGGGGCCTTGGTTATGGCTGGCCCTTGTCCCACACACACATGGAATGGTCTCTGTAGACCAATGTCTGACATGCAAAGCTTTAGCATGCATGCTTTGGTTAGCTGAATTTTGCTAATTTGCTATGCCTACAGGAATATGAAATGGTGTCCTCTTTGCCCAAACTTGAGGCACCTTGTAAACATGTCTATGAAGGTTGTATTTTGGGCAAAATACAATACTCCTCATTCTCAAAAGATGGTTCACTTTGAGCTACTAGTAAATTGTAGCTTGCTCATAGTGATGTTTATGGTCTTATATAGACACCTTCTTTTGGGAGCTACCTTTACTTTGTGAATTTTATTGATGATTTTTTGAGGCATGCATGAGTGTATCTATTGAAAACAAAGTTCAAAGTACTTACGTGCTTCAAAAAATTTCTAATTATGGTTGAAAATCCATCACCATGTAAATTGGGTGCCGTCCATTTTGATCGAGGGGAGGGGGGTATACATGTCTTCTAATATTAATGCATTTTTGGCTGAGCATGGGATAAAACATCAGTGTACAGTGTCATGTATACCTCAACAAAATGGAGTTGCTGAAAGAAAGAACATGTCCCTCAAGGAGATGGTGAGGTGTATGATCAAAAGTCAAGCTTTACTTCATAGCTTCTAGCTTGAGGCTATTATGTGTGCAACATATGTACTTAATAAGTGTCCCACCAAAGCACTGGAATCGATCACTGCATATGAGGCTTGGCATGGTCACAAGCCATCTACTTCTCATTTGCATGTCTTTGGTTGTCTAGAATATGCATTAGTGCCCGAACAACAATAGAGGAAATTGGATGATAAAGGAGTGAAATGTATTTTTGTTGGGTACAATTCAAAAAACAAAGGCTATCATATGTATCATCTACAAATTAAACACATTTTGGTTAGACGTGGTGTTGTTTTTGTAGAAGTTGCAATTCGACCATTGCTTTCATGTACCAAAGGGACTTGACTTAGCTCTAAAGATATATATAATGCATTGTTGCCTCTTTCGATAAGTGGATAGTGAAGTGCTAGTCCAAATGAGGTATTTCTCAGTCTTTATAGGTTCCACATGATGATGTAGATCATTCCATTTCTGATGCAAATTTACATGATGCACTTTTCAATTAGAGGGTTGACATAGGAGAGGCTAAAATTATGCCTAAATGGTTGGTGTTGACTTTGAGAGATAGAAAATTAGATGCACCTTGGTCATATCACACTTCTCCAGGTTCTTATAGTGCTTTCTTTGCATCAAATCGCTATACAATGGTTCTCTAGTCTTTGTGATGAGAATGAGTAGGTTTCTTTTGATGAAGTACAAAATTCAAAAAATTGGATGGCTGCTATGTGTTATATGGTTACATTAGAGACATATGGGAGTGGGTATATGAACCCTCCTTTAGTACGGAAGGCTAATAGTTCATGGTTCTCTAGTCTTTGTGATGAGAATGAGTAGGTTTCTTTTGATGAAGTACAAAATTCAAAAAATTGGATGGCTGCTATGTGTTATATGGTTACATTAGAGATATATGGGAGTGGGTATATGAACCCTCCCTTAGTACGGAAGGCTAATACAACTCAATCGGATACTGATTTTATTTAGTATATGAAAATACGACCTCTCTGTAAGAAAATACAACTTCGCTCAATGAAACCCGCTCTAGATAGGCTCTTGCTGCATGAGGCTTCACGTGGACGTCAAAATATTACGCATTGCAAGCTGGCTTCTCTGTTATTTTAACTGATTCTCCAAGTTTTCCTTGTGCACATTGATCCTTATGCCGGATTAAGAATTCGAATACAAGCAAAGCAGGTATTCACCAAGACAATGCTATGGGTTTTAGAGTTTGATGCAGCCCGAAATCGCAGCAATGCCCTCGCCATGCAAATACGATGATGTAAAAGTTGATGGTAGGTAGAAGATGACCCAAAAGTTGATGCAACTGCGCGGAAATCGCTCTTCTTTCTTTCTGCTTCATTACCAATGCATTCCACGTACAGAGCCATTCCACCCATTATTCCTCCTGAGAGAGAGAGACAGAGAGAGAGAGAGAGATTATTCGTCGCTGCCTTACAAATTCAAAGAACCTCTTCTGAGTGAGAGAGAGAGAGAGAGATTATGGGCCGCTGCCTTACAAATTCAAAGAACCTCCTCTCTGAGAGAGAGATGTGAATTTTTGTGTACAAATGGCGTCGCAGATTCAGAGAGAGAGTCACGGGAGGAGAGAAAGATAGAGGTTATATGAATTCGCCTCCAGAAGCCTTCGCAGATTCAAGGAATCTCCTACTCGAAAGAATCACCGTCAGTTATCACACGTTGTGAATCTTTTTTTAGGTGCGACTCAAGATTCGAGGAACCTCCGCGAAGCCAGGGAGACCTCTGTTCCTTTTTTTTGGCATCCTTTGCTGCCCATCTCTAAAAACAGGGCACCCCTTTACATATCCACACAAGCACATACAATCTGCCACGCGGGGATGGACTCCACTCTCTCAAGCCATGAACGAATGGTATATTCCAGCCCAGCTACCTTCTCACATGTCCATTGCCCATCTTCTCACACATGTCAAGCAGCTACCTTCTCACACATGTCCATTGCCCATCTTTTATCCTTTTCCCAAAATGTGAATACATGCAATTAAGCAGCTTGATGCCAAAGTCTTAAGGGCTTGCATGTGCAAAATTTACTACACTTTGTAGGTTCTCCTGCTCTTATGTTTATGTACCTCTGGAGTATTTTATGAGTATTTTACTCAGCAATGGAACTCTTTAGTTTTTCTGATGTGTCATTACAGTAGGGATTGTAACCATTTATTTTCATAAGATCTGCCCTGACTACCCTATGTGTATCTGCCCTTTTTGTCTTAGGCTGCATTCAGATAAGGTGGCATAATTTTATCCATTATAATTGGAGGCCGTGGGCTTTCATTCACACATAGCGGAAGCAGCGCACTAAAATGAAAATATATGTGGCATATTATTGGGTGAATAATGTAAATGACCAATGTAAAGGAGCACACATAAAATGATAGATTTATCCGCCTCATTTCTAATGCCCTCTAGCTTGCCATACTCCTCCCCTGCATTGTGGGATTTGGGGGGTCCCATGGGCACTAGTCCCATTCACTTGTAACTTTTCTTCTTTATTTAAATTAAAGTTCGGGAGAATAGGTTAAGGCCGAACTTCCTTTTATTAAAAAAAAATGAAAATATATGTGGCATATTATTGGATGAATAATGTAAATGACCAATGAAAAGACTTTGTAAGAGCAGTACAAAATCGTCCCGAGGGGGGGAGCCCATCACACAAAATAGAGGACCTAGAACTTTTGTTGTTTTTTCTATCAAACGAAATCTTGACGTTTGGAGATGACAACTGTGTCGGCGGGCTGTGTGAACCCAACCTTATGCTTTTCCCTTGGAATGGCATTAGTGGTCATGAGCATCAGGCCTAGCCTCATTTCTAGTGGGATCTTGCACCCCTACATAATTTGTACATTTCCATCATTAATATAATTCTCTTCCTTATCTGCTCAAAGAAAAAACTACATGGAATGTTTTTTCACCTCTGCATATTGTAACTTGAGACATGATTTCATATGACCAGGATTTAATGTTATCATCTTTGAATTTGTGTGGTGCATTATTTAAGACCTCGCTTCACCGTAGTGACCTATACACTATGTTTAACTTTCAAAAGCTAAAGTCTAACGAACATGCTCTCGGTTGTTCATTGACTACTCAACCATTGGTATCTTACACTACTTGCAAGTTAGCCTATCAACTCTCACCAACTCCTCGTTTTCTAGAACTTGATGTCAATGTCCATGGCCAACTTTAAGGTACTATGTGTGGCTATAAAATGTATAGTGGCTAACTTGCATATTGGGGTTCAATTATTTAAATTTGGAACTAATCAAAGATTAAAATCATCTATCCATCAATATAATTGCTCTCACACATGTGCTGCATATAACAATTCCTTTGAAACTATATTACCGCTTTACTCATAGAAAATTTTAAGATATCATATAATCATCTTCAAAGTGCATAATATAATTTCCTAAAAGTACAACTACACAAAGAAATATTCACAGTCATGATGCAAAAAGGATCCATAAGTCATGATGCAAAAAGGATCCATAACAGTTGTGATATCAAGCTCAACATGTGATGATACAAGATGACATGAATCATTTTTCTCATTTCTCTGACATATATAGTGGTCATGCCAATATATGACAGGGATACTTCATCAAGCTTTACTAGATCTATCTATCGAGAGTGATGACACATTTGTTTTCTTGTTGGCTCACTCATTCGCAGACATTAGGATTTTTCCTTATGTACTATTCTTTATATATTGCACTAGTTGTATTGTTGTTTTAGGTCATTCTTGTATATTCATTTTATGTAATAGAAGAAGAAGAAGAAGAAGATCATTCTTCCTTTCCTCAATCTATGTGTGTGCTAATCTTTGATTTTGAGAGTGTGTGTGAGCTCTCTTCCTTATCTCCTTCCTCGTGACATGGTATCAGAGCCAGTGTGGTTGTAGAGAGCTCGTGGAGAAGGCCGATGATGAAGAATATGCAAGAAGGCATGGAGAAAGCGCGATTCACAAATGACCTCAGATTTCTATGAAAATTGGTGTGAAGGTAGAAGGCGTCAAAATATTTTCGGAGTTATCTCTTTTAGGGTCACTTGTTTTTGTCAGATTCCTGTTTTGGACCCATCTTGACCTCCGTTTTGAGCCCACAAGGTAGGGCCCGTAGAAAAACTAGGTCGGTTTGCAAAATTCTAACTTGCCTCATGCTAAAAAACACTCATGTATTCTAGATCTAGAATTTCAAATGATTCTATCTATTATTGATAAACAAAAACTACATTTTTCTGAGATCCAATTGTCATGCCACAATGCAATGGTGTTCAAGCAGAAGTAGTACACATGTTAGTGAGAATGTGCTAGAAATAGTACATATAGATGTATGGGGTCCTGTAAAGACCACATCTATGGGCAGTTGCAGGTTTTATGTTACTTTCATTGATGACCATACACGAAAAGTATGGGTATATTTCATGAAAGAGAAGAGTGAGGTGTTCATTCACTTCCAAAATTTTAAAGCTATGGTCGAAAAGCAGATAGGGAAGTATATTTAGACATTAAGATATGATGGAGGAGGTGAATATATGTCAAATGAGTTCAACAACTTTCTAAAAATTCATGGAATTCGACGTCAGTTTTCATGCAGGTACACACCACAACAAAATGGCATTTCCAAATGAAAAAATAGACATATTGCAAATAGCAAGAGATTTGATGACTGAGAAAAACATGCCTCATTGTTATTGGGTAGAAGCTATGCACACCGCTGTATACATCATAAATAGGTAAAAAGACAAACCTATCACATATGAAATTTTTGGTTGTATTGCATATGTACATGTTCCAGATGAGTTGAGGATGAAGCTTGATCCAAAAGTAGAAAAATGTATCTTCATTGGATACTCCCTTGAACAAAATGGATATAAATGTTATAACCCACTCACACGACATGTGAAGGTAAGGAGAGATGTGGTGTTTGATGAGATGTCAAGCTTCTATGTAGATGCCAAAGATGGACTTAATCTTCAATAGTTCTGACTCAAATCCATGGAGTGGAAGATTGCATGGAAATCGAGTCCAGAAAATTCAACAAATACATCCAAGAAAGGTAAAGAAAAGCTTTCTGCTTAGTAAAACATCTAGAGGTTTTGAAGATGTTGATGGAGATTCAAGCAGTTCAGAAAAGAGCCTTGATGAGGAACTTGGATTGCCCTCTATGAAGACTGTAGGAGTAAGAAAGGCACATGCAGATGATACAAGGCATCATTAATGATATCATGATTCAATTGCAAGCTGAAAAAGCACATTTTTCTACCCATTTTGCTTAAATTTACTGGGGACCAAGTCAAATATCTGCACACACCAATTGCGATTTTAAAGAAGCATACAATTATTTTTTTAGTTTTTTTTTAGAATTCAATGTGACCATTAATAGTCATGTAAATTCATAGAATTGCCAAAGTTTCCTAAAAATTTGTTATCTGATTAAATGTATTAAAAAAGATAGCTACTATAGCTCTTTAGATATGGAAAGGAATGAATGGTTTTGAGAAAATCTGTTTTTATAGAAATGCACCATGCAAAATACACCTTTTACTTATGTTCAAGGATTATTTTAAAAAATAGACCATATATCTAATATATGAAGGATTCCCAAAGCATTGAGCTTATAGATTGTTATCTTTGCAACTAAACTCATGGCTCTATGTAAAGGGAGTAGACACCATCATGGATGACTACCATGATAGGACCTTCCGTATAAGCTTTACATGAATGTTATTTCTTGTACTCTCTCATAAATATGTAACACAAAACCGTCTTCAAAGCAATGATATGGACATGCTAAGTCAAGCAACAAGACACCCTCAACAAAGTGAAGAAGAAGTGAAGGGCCTCATCAACAACAATCAAGAGGATTCTATCAATTCAAGCTACATGGAGAAGATCTCATCAGTGGATATAAGGGAATAAAAACACAAAGTTGGAAAGGAAAATGGATCAAAGGCACCACCTACCCCATGATGTAAACCCTTTATATCTCTAAGGGATCCTATATGTCCCTAGATCCCCACAAAAGCACTTGGATCCCAAATGTCCAAGTACATGTCTTGGGATGCCATATGTCCCAAGATCCTAGTGATGCAACATATCCCACCACCATGGATCCCATATGTATATGGAAACAAAACCACATGGATGCCATATGTCTATGAAAATCAAGGGATGGGATATTTCCAAAACTTAGATCCCAAAGTTATGTTTTTGGATCCCATATGTCCTTAGATCCTAAAAACCTAGACTAAGTGATTTCATATGTCACTAGTCCCGACATTAAAAACAAAAGGATCATGACATGGTGGGGTGTTGAGAGTTCCATGTTCAACCCTTTTTTCCATACTCAGTTTCATTCTTATGCAAGTCCATTTATCCCACATGCAAGGATATTTTCCCTCAACTCAATATAAGGAGGGCCTCACTTCACTCCCCAAAAGCACATACACTCTAGCCCATTGCAAAGAATTTCCTCCTCTCCTCATGGAGTCTCCATGCTCATAGAGCATCCTGTGAGTAGAGTATGAGTATTCATTGTCATTTAAATTTATTTGGAGTGAAATCTCTAGGCACAAGAATGTGGATACTAGTTGATGCAAGATCATGCGAATGTGCCAATGTGAGGTTTGTAATAGGTGATAACATCATCTTTGCTAACAACTATAAAAAATATGGAAACCAAAGCGGAATTTTTCTTGGACGAGACTCGTGATCATGTGTTTTGCAAAAAAATGGTTTCTCTCCGGTTTGGATAGGTCAAAGTTGTTACACTTATGTGTTCTTCCAGTAGCTTTGATCTGAAGATTTTCCCTATACATGGGCACTTTTTACTCTAGTGTTGGCTAGAGGTTTTTTCCCCATGTTACCACATACATGATTCACTCATATGTGGTGGTACTTTGTACTTAGGGATATTATTCTACTCTTACTTCATTGGATTGCTAGAATCTTTTCAAATCTTTGCCACTACACTCCATTTGGATGTGAAACGGAATCTCAATATGTATGCATTTGATGAGGTTGTGTCTCTTCTTTTACAAGAAGAGCAATGTAGAGTGAACATGAGTGGTTTGGTTGAGGTAACCCAAGCACTTGCTATCGCACAAAAAACGAAAAGCAAGTATGGTTCAACTTTGGGTTCATCAAAACCAAAGACTCAACCTTCCTCTTGCACTCATTCCTCTAATGGTGCTGATCTGCAAAAGAAGAAGAGATACAAATGTTGCTGAAAGGCTAGTCATACTATTGGTGAGTGTAGAAAGCTTGCTAAGCGCAATGAAAAGAAGAAGGAATCTGGCATGTCTATTGTTGAAAATTCATCAAATGCAAAGAATGATAAAGCTAACATGGCTCAAGATTTTTGGGCATGCATTGTTACATGCCATTATGATGCATCTTTGCATTCTAAATGTATGGTTGTGAGTGAGGCTAATTCAGATTGGTTCTTTGATAGTGGTGCTTCAAAGCACATAACTTCATGCAAAAGGTTTTTTGCATCTTCGAAAAATGCCTCTAAAGGAGGCCATGTGATGTGTGCAAACGATGCCTCTTATCCTATCATTGGAGTAGGAGAAATTGAGCTTACGGCTATAAATGGAGGTGTGATTCTCTCAAAAAATGCATTGTATGTACCATGTATAAAAAAGAACTTGATTTCAATTTCATTGATTGCCAAAGTTGGACTTCATGTACACTTTGTTGATGATAAGTGTATGGTTCATGATTTCAACAATAGTGATATTATCATGATGTCCAGTACATTATGTAATGGTTTGTATCACATGCATACATACAAGAGGGCTGCCTCGAATGCCTTCGTTACTCATATTTCTTCCATCATGGCTGAAATGGAGCTTTGGCATGCTCATTTTGGTCGCTTGAACTTCAATAATTTGCTTTAGTTACAAAAGAAGGACATGGTTATTGGTTTGCCAACACTTGATTCCATTGAAAAGCATGCATGTGAAGGTTGCATTCTTGGAAAATTGCATCATGCTTATTTTCCAAAAGATAGTTATACATACACTACAAGAAAATTGCAGCTTCTTCATAGTGACGTATGTGGTCCCATCAAGGCTCCATCTTTTGAGAAGCATGTATATTTTGCTACCTTCATTGATGATGCTTCTCGCCATACATGGGTTTATCCTATGAAAGCAAAGAATGCGGTATTTTCTTGCTTCAAAGAATTTTTAGTTACTGCTGAACTTTTTTCTTCAAACAAGCTTTTAACTCTACGCATAAATCATGGTGGTGAATACATGTCACATGAGTTTAATGCTTCTCTTCATGAAAGAGGTATTTCACGCCAATGTATGGTGTCATATACACCTCAAAAAAATAGTATCGCTGAGTGTAAAAATAGAACTCTCCTTGAAATGGCATGATGTCCAATTAAAGGAAAGCACCTTCTTGACAAGTTTTGGATGGAAGCGATCATGTGTGCAAACTATGTGTTGAATTGCTGCCCTACAAAAGTATTGATAGTCATCACTCCTGATGAGGCTTGGAATGGACATAAAGCTATGGTTAATCATATGCACGTGTTTGGTTTTTTGGCATATACTCTTATGCCATCACAACAATATCCCAAACTTGATGACAAGGCAAAGAAATGTTTATTTGTTGGTTATAGTGCTGAAAGTAAGGGATGTTGTTTGTACCATCCATTGACGAACACAACTATTGTGAGTCAAGTTGTGGTATTTGCTGAAATTTCACTTTTCCCTCTATTTGAATGCAAAAAACAGCCTATGGTTAGCTCACAAGATATTTTTGATACACTCATGCCTTTGTTCCAAATTGGTGTGCTTGACTATGGCCATGTAGACCAGACAACTGAGGCTCAAAGGGCTGAAAAATTCTAGCAAAATAGAGCTGAAAATGCAGAGAATTTTTAAGACAAACATTGCTGAATTTTTTCAACAAGAACTTATCAAAACTTTTCAAAATTTCCAGCCACATATGGCTGAACATTTCCATCAAAATATGGCTGAAAATGAGCATGAAATTCAGCCCAGGCCTGATATACATGTTGATGATGCTTTACATAATGAATGCATGTCTATCAAGAGTGCACAAACTATGCCAAAATGGTTGAAACAAACTTTGCAGGACAACAAATTGAGTGCACCTTTACTTGGTAGAATAAGATCAATCTCTCATCATGCATCAAATAATTTTATGGATTATTCTCTTATTGCAACAACATGTAATGAGGAGCCACTTACTTTTGAAGATGCATGTGAAGATCCACAATGGATGAGTGCTATGCAATCAAAAATGGATTCCATACATAGGAATGATACTTGGAAGTTATTTGAATCGCCAAAAGGAAAAAGTGACATTGGTACAAAGTGGGTTTATAAGATGTTGAGGAAATCTGATGGTAGCATTGATCGCTACAATGCTAGATTGGTTGCCAAAGGATATGCCCAACAATATGGCATTGACTATGAGGAAACTTCTACACCTACTTCACGCATGACTACAATTTGTTTCGTGGTTGCATTGGCTGACCAACGAGATTGGAAAGTACATCAGTTGGACATAAAAATGGCTTTCTTGAATGGTGACTTGCAAGAACAAGTTTATGTGAAGCAACCTCTTGGATTTTCTATGAAAGGGAAAGAGCATATGGTTTGTCTCTTGCATAAAGCCTTGTATGTTCTCAAGCAAGCACCTGCATGGTATGACAAAATCCATAAGCGCTTGATTGCTCTTGCTTTCACATGTAATCCAATTGAAAGCACATTCTATGTATGCAAAGATGGGGCTGATCTTACAATGCTTGTTCTTTATGTCAATGAAATACACTTGATGCAAAACTTGACATTCTTATGGTTGATTTGCAGCATACTTTTGATGTCACTTATCTTGGTCTTTTGAGCTCCTATCTTGGCATACATTTTGTATCCATTGAGGGGGGGATTGTTATGCATCAAGCAAAGTATGTTGAAAAACTACTTCCACATTTTGACTTTGAGGATTGCAAGCCACTTTCCACACCAGTTGAGATAGGATTTAGGTTTTTAGTTGAGGATTCTAGTGATGCATTTGACAGTTCTCTTTATCAAAAAGTTATGGAATGTCTCATTAGGGCGAAAAATGCCTGAAAAAGGGCCATTTGCTAATCACGTATTAAGAAAATCAACAAATAGGATCTTTCCACTTGTACAAGAATATAACATTCTTGTCTCTTTTAATCGTATGAAGAAATGCTTTTTTTAATAAAATATGCTTAAAAGCACCGCTTAAGTGCTATATTTATTTGAATTCAGTGTACAATTCTTTGATTTCATACAAAAATATATATTTTTTGCACACCACACAATGCAAATCCTTAAATTTCCAATAGAGAAATGATTTTTGAAGATACAAAATATTTTTGTGTTCACAAAATTAATGATCTTTTGGTCAGAGTTGATACATCAAATCAAAAGATTGTGTTTCGCTTCCACATGTATAAATACTCGTGAAATTTGTGAAACTCGGTTTCCCACTTTGAGCATTCTCTACTCTTTCTCGTCATTCTTCTACTTCGAATGGCTTCTACTTCTCGTCATCCTTCCAATCGTATAATCTCATATGAGGTTTACAATAGAATAGAGAATTCTTTATGGAAACCTCTTTTTGTGAAGCTTAATGATTGGGTGACTATGCTTCTTAGTTGATAAAATGAAGCGTATTAAAAGAGACGACACAAAAAACCATTGGAAAGGTCATATTTTAAGTTTCAAATTGAAGAGAGATGGTTGGTTTGCAAAAGTTCAACATGTGTACAACGCTAAGGATCTTGTGCTAAACAATCATCTCCAATTCACATCATACTATAAGAGAATTTTAACAATGCTCTTTTATCAATTTCATTTGTTTCTATATTTCAAGATATATGTTTTTTTATTGCATATATTTTTCCTTCCAATATTCTCGAGTGGCAACCTGTTGAATGTTTGACAAGAACATTCAAAATCCTTCATAAGGATTATGCAAAAATTCTGTATGCAAACAAATCTGTTCAATTTTCAATAGCATTCAACTATTTGTCTACTTTGCATATTATCAGGTGCCATCAAGGAGGAGTGCTTATGGAAATCTTGTACATTTGCCTACTCCTTGCATCTCTTCATTAGATTGGGATGCTCCTAATCATTCAATAGTTTCAAGTTTTTTATGCAAAATGAAAGATGATGTCCAAAGGGCAATGTCAACAAGCCGAATTTCTCGAAGGATAAAGATCAATGGTTTCTTCCTCTTCACTCTCAAGAAGAGCAACTATGTGGCAAGGAATGTCCTTGACTTGATACACACGGATGTATGGGGACCATCGCAACAACCATCGATGGCTGGTTATAGATATTGTCACTTTTATTGATGATCATACAAGAAAATTATGGATGTTTTGCATAAAACAATAATCAGATGTGTTCTTCATGTTCAAGAGATTAAAAGCATAGGTAGAAAAGGAAACAAGATGCTACATAAAGACCTTGAGGTCTGATGGAGGAGGAGAATATTTCTCCAAAGAATTTTTAGAATTTCTTTATGAAAATGGCATCAAGCGACAACTTGCATGTAGGTACACGCCTCAACAAAATGGAATAGCTGAAAGGAAAAATAGACATATCATAGACGTTGCAAGATGCATGCTCAACGAGATGAAGGTGCCACTAAACTATTGGGATAAAGCAGCTAGTACGACTGTTTATTTGATGAACAAGTGCACAACAGCTAGAGTGCATAATTTAACTCCCGAGGAGGTTTATTCCGGTAAGAAACCTAACCTTACACATCTCAAAGTTTTTGAATGTGTGTGTTTATATCCCTCAAGAACTACGGAAAAAGATGGAGGCAAAGTCAGAAAAATGTATTTCCATTGGATATTCATCGATGCAAAAAGGATACAAGTGCTACAATCCGGTGGCAAAGGAGCTATGAGTCTCACGAGATGTGGTATTTGATGAGCTAAGACCATGGTTTGGAGACAAAGGGAAAGAGAATATTCTTGAAAAATATTGTGAAGATGATGGAGGTGCTGTCCAAGAAGAATTTCAGCAAACAAGCGCTCAAATGTCAGGCCCAAAAGCCTCCATCACTTGGAGAAAGCTCAACATGGAAGGGGAGACTAAGGAGTCATTCCTCATCACCAACATCAAGTTATGGAAGATTTGAAGCTGAAAGTGCTACCCAAAATAGTGATGCAAATGCAAGTGAAGAAGAGTATGAAGAGGTGATTACACTAAAGGTAAAGTTGAACTGATTGAAGAAGCAATATTCAAAAGGAAATGAAAGAAGGCTTTCAAGAGCAAGGTATCCTATTCAAAGGCTGAGCTATGATAGTTTTATTGCAAAGAATTTTGCCTATATGACACAGGTGGTCAAAGACAAAGAACCTAATACATATGAAGAAGCATGTACACAAAAAGAATGGCAGCAAGCTATGCAAGAAGAGATAAAAGCTCTCAAGGATAATCACACATGGGAGCTAGTTCCAAAGACTGAAGTTATGAAGATTGTTCCAAATAAATGGATCTTCAAAATAAAGAGAAATGTTGATGGTTCTCTAGCTAGGCATAAAGCTAGACTAGTAGCAAAAGGATTCAAGCAAACTCACAACATCAACTATGAAGAGACTTTCAACCCAGTTGCAAAGATGGGAACAATTAGAACCTTGATTGCAGTGACTGCAACAAAGAGATGGCCATTGTACCAACTTGACATAAAAAATGCTTTTCTTAATGGTGAACTTCAAGAAGAGGTATACATGAGTCAACCGATTGGATTTGAAGATAAAAAGCATCCAAATTTTGTTTGCAAATTGAAGAACGCTTTGTATGGGTTGAAGCAAGCACCACATGCTTAGAACCAAAGATTGGTTGAGTACCTCACAAGGTGTGGGTATAGTCCAAGTAGTGTAGATCCCTCTCTCTCTACATGAAGGAAGAAGAAGACAAGCAGGTATACATCTGCATATATGTTGATGATCTCATCATAAGAGGAAGTAATGTTGCAGGAATACAAGAGATAAAAACAGCCTCACTTCCAGCAATCCATCCTCTTGTACCTGGACTTTTCATGCAATACAAACAAGGGTATTTACAATTTGCACCCCCGCTTATACCAAACATACATTTAAGAGTCTTCAAGTCTCCAATCAAATGCCACTCAATTTTAAAGCTTCTGTAGTTGTCCACATTCAACAACTCTTGAGTGATGCCTTTCGATAACATTTGGAATGTCTGCCTATAAGAATAACCACTTAAGTGTTTTATGATTCTCAGGTGGAACTTGAGCACGCCCAACCCACCATAACTCCATTTCTTATTGTACTTTGAGAGATGGAGTGGGCTATAGTCCAAAGCTCTATTCATTAGTGCAATACTTATTCTTTCCAACTTTTGATGTTTTTTTAATTTCAGCTTCATCAAGTTTAATTCACATTTCAAAAGTCGAGAACATTCATGCTCTTTTATATTATAGAAATAAACCATGTATGTCTGAAGTCTGATTATATCTATCCACATATTGTTAAACACATTGTAAGAAGTGTGAAGTTTGTTTCCCTACCTCATAAAGCATGTTACCGTGAATGTGTTTATAGTCACCAAATATAGATGTGACACTCTTATTCAAGCAGAGCCGATATTTTCCTACATGATGAGGTCTAGGTAATCCAAAGTGTTTTAATTTATTAAATTTAAGAAATTCACACCAAACTTTTGAAATTGATCTATAACCTTTTCTAATCACTCCAACTCCATCACAACTCTTCTGAATTTGAGATGGTTCTAGGAACAAATTCATTTCTTTCATTAGTTTTTCAAAAATAAATCGTTTCAAGCAAACATTTTCATCCAGTTTCAATAGTTTCAAAACGTCATTCTGACTCATAATTTCATTATAAAAATGAACACACTCAAAATTGCTCAACATGTTTAAACTTAGCACATTTGGTACATGATCTCTTACAATTTTCATTCTCTGGTTTTACCCGTTTAGACTGCATTCTCAATCCTATAGGAGTTTCTTTCATTTGTTTGAAAGTTTCTAATTGAGAAGACAAATTCGACAACTTTTTTTCTAGATCCCTTTGATGTAAGTCTCTCTGATGTAGTCCATTTTGCAGATAGTTTATGTATTGCAAACATTTCTTTGACATCTCACAGAGCTTTGAACAATAGCCATGTAAACCATCATCACCATCTCCAGGACCTACAAATCTATTCAGATCATGAAGATTATGAAAAGGTGGATACCTTCCAGTTTGTGGATCAATTGGATAATTGCTATGCATATTCTCACTGATAGTCAGAGTGCATCGATTGCTACACAAAACCTAGTGTTTCATGCAGAGACCAAACATATTGAGGTCCATTATCACTTTGTGAGAGAACACCTTCATGTAGGAGATATTGATTTGGTATATGTGCCTACACAAGATAATGTGGCAAACAAATTCACCAAAGCTCTTCCACAGGAAAAGTTTGCAGCTTTTCACAAAGCTTTAGGCTTATTACCTTGTGCGGGTTGATCTTTCACTCCCTATATATGTTCACATCATTCGTTTCATGGGGGTTTGTTACACTTATGTGTTCCTCGAGTAGCTTTGATGTGAATCTTTTCCCTATACATGGACACTTTTTACTCTAGTACTAGCTAGCAATTTTCTCTCCATGTTACCACATACGTGGTTCACTAATATGTGTTGGTACTTTGTACTTAGGGATATTCTTTATCTCTATGTTGTACTTAGAGCCCCATTTACCTTTGCCCTTCTGACGAAATAGAAAAGCTTGATCTACAACACACATAATGGACTTGTTCTACCTAGATTGATCTTCATGCAGTAGAACAAAGACTAAATCCTCAAACATTAAGGCATTTGGATTGCCTTTCATGATCAAATAAAGAGTTGAAGGAAAACTCTGATATGAATTGGGAAGACCATTTAGAAGAGTTCGCACAAGTGAACTGTCCAGCGAGACTTCATCAGCAAAAATCAATTGTTCTTTCAAATCTTTGATTGTTGTCAGAAAATTGTCCATGGAATCACCTTCATTCATGTGTCCAAGTTTTTAGAGCTAAGCAACACAAGCCTCATTCCTTGCCTGGTATAAAGTGGTAAGTGTATCCCAAGCATCCTTAACTGTTATGCAAGAGCAAATATGAGGAATAATGGCACGTTTGATAGACAAGGCTATCAATGCATGTGCCTGAGCATCTGTGCCATCCTAATGAATTTGCTCTATAGTATTGCAGTAGAAATCATAGCACTAACAAGAATCTATAGAATATCACTATCTTTGATGCCATCTCCATCAGCTTCAGTACTTGTATTTGTAGGTGTAATAGCACATTTTTCAACACACTGCACAATATTCCACATTCCTTTTGTGAACAATATATGACACATCATATAAGCCCATAATGGGTAATTGGTACCATCCAACTTATCCTCAATAGTCAACATATGGAATACATCACTACTTTCAACCATGGCCACTGATTAAAATACCTTGATGCAAAAAATTGACTGTATTTCAAGAAGTTGAATAGAACTACCTTGTCAAGTTCTGCTAAATCTATAGAATACTTTGAGATGCTTATACTGGCGAACCAAAACTTTTATATATCTTTGGCACAAAAAGACAAAATAGCTTGCACAAGTGCTATGATAGTGTGTTCGAAAGCCAAAACCAGCTTGGATCAAAGCTTTTTTTATCTCCTAATCACCCTGAGTATGCTCACCAAATTTCATGCGATTCTGAGACACTGACTGGAGGGGTGTTGATGATGTCGTAAATGAAGTGGCGATCTGCTCTGATACCAGTTGTTGGAGTTTGAGGTCTGTGGAAGCACGTGAATAGCACAAGGAAGAAGAAGAAGAAGCTTGGAGCACAACACACAATACTGAATGTATTACCACTAGAATTTACAAAGATAAGTAACATGTTAGGGCAATAGGTGTATATACAAGCAGGGGAAAAAAACCTTCTAAAGAGGGAAAAAAGTGCCTTGATAGTCCTAGTCTGTTCACACACATCACTACCAAAATATATCAATAAATGCATACATATTGGGATTTCCTTTTGCAACCAAGCACAGAGTAGTGGCAAAGCTTTGAAAAGATTTTGGTAATTCTTTCAACAATGTAGAGATGAGTGATGCATCTAGAATATTCTTATAAATGTTTGTCAATTTCTCTTTGAAGTCCTTGATGCATGTCACATTCACATGCATAGACCCATTCTTAGACATACATACATCCTCAAGTATGCAACACATGTTTCATTATGCACAACATATAGAGAAGTAAGAGTGTCCCATGCCTACCTTGATGTAGAACATGACTAAATATGTGCAACCATATGATGATTCACAAAAAGTGCAATGAATGTGTGAGCTTGAGCATCTTTTCCATCCCATTTAAGTTGCTCCTATGTAAGTGGAGAAGGAATAATCACTTTAGTTGAAGAAGAATCTCCATCTATGGTAGTAAACTGTGAAGTAGAAGAACCTATGGTTCGTCAATCTACATCTGCCACTATGTTCCATAGTTGTTTCACAACAAGAACATGTTTCATCATGTAAGACCACATTGGATAGTTGGTCCCATCAAGCTTATCTTCAGCTTGAAGCATGCCAACCAAGTCATTGTTGCTCACCATTTCACTGAAGAACGAAAATTGAAATGAGTGCTAAAATTTTAGCTCACAATCTGTCACTCTGATGGCAATTCTAACTACATGAATGTTGATTTGCACTGTTAAAAGTGTGCACGCATTGTGACATGAAAAACTAAAACTTGAGAAGGAGCTAAACCTAATTTGATACCACTTTTGGGTGTGTGTAGAAGTGCGAGAGACACACAAGAAGCACAAATGTAACAAGACACACAGAGAAGATGGATGGCTCGAATAGATGTTGATCTAAACTGAAGTAAGATCTAAATAATATCCCTAAGTACAATTTACCACCGCATATAAGGGAATCATGTATGTGATAACATGGGGAAAAGACCTTTAGCTAGCACTAGAGTAAAAAGTGCCCATGTATAGGGAAAAGGTTCACATCAAAGCTACTCGAGGAACACACAAGTGTAACAATGCTTGGAGTATTTATATAGTTCTTTTTATGAGGACAAAAATGTTTTCCAAGGGGGAAGAATGTTATAAGATAAGGTAAGTGTATGACTTGAGGGTCTGATAGGTTCATAAGGATATTTGGCCAAGTGTAAGGAAAAAAGTCTTGAGAGATTGATTAAGTTGGCATCATCATTTATTTGGTCTGCAAATTCTTGTGGACTACATGCACTGGGAATTAAATTTTTCTATGAAAGTATTATCCTCTTTATATCCTTGTATCCACAATCAAAATCACATCATCTAGGTCTAGTTCATTATAGCTTACTTTGATCACTTTTCCATAGTTATAGAGTGTAACCTTAAATACGGTTTCACATCTAGGTTTTTGGGACACTTTCAAATATAATCCATCTTTTGAAGAAAAATATTGTAGAACCCATTCTAGCTCCCTAAAATCCTTGGAGGGCATGTCATTGGAATTCCTTCCTATGCCTACTTTTTTTGACCCAGGTGTCTCCTTTTCAATAATCTAGATCTTTACCTTGCTTATCTTCTCATCCTTCCTCTTCTCTCCACTCAACCTGCTCAGACTATTTGAATATCGGAAATTAGGGTTGCCTTTATATTAGAATGTAACATTCACCTTTTATTGTTGATTTTTTAATTCAAAAAGGACGAAAAAAAAGTGCAATCAAGCATAAAAATATGCTAGAAGACACTACATTTGGTTTGTTATTTGCCTAACATTATGTTTGATTTGCATCAATAATAAAGAAATATGATGTCTGCTCTCTGACTCATTAATTGATAGGCTTACTGAGACATTTTCATATGCCTAGGATAGAGATCCCTTGGGCAACTTTAAGTTCCATGACGCCTTCAAATTTATGTAGAAAATTGATTCTCAACATCAACTTCCTCTCTAATAATGATGATATACATCAAATTTGTGCATAAAGTTGTAGATGTAGAGCATCAACTTTAAGCAAGGATCTTAGACAAGGTAGCAACTTTATGTGCAAGTCAATGCCAAGCATTGACAATATGCACAAGCTCCTTGGAAGGCATCAATTTTATGTGGAATCTTGATGACTATCATTGAATTCTTACACGTCGATGTTGGGCATTAAATGTATTTGGGAATTCAATGTTGGGCTTTGACTTGGCCCATTATGTTAATGCCTGGTATAAACTCCTTGATGTTCGGGATCATATTTGGGTTGGATATGGATGACCAACATCACCTTCTTGCATAAACTGATGCAAGACATTCAGTCTATGTGGGAAGTCGATGCCCACATTCACCTCACCATTCATTCACAACACCATATTTGTTCAATAAATAAACTGACAAATCTAAAACTCAAACTAGTTTATAAAGAATCTTAAAAGGAATTTTATTTTTATTAAAAATTGTGTATCTTTTTTGTTTCTTCCTTTCCTTCTCATAATCCATCTTTTGTCAAGCTTTCTTTTGTTCTTGTTGCAAATACATGTGTGCTTCTAGTCACAAGATTTTTTTCTAGCTTTCTAGAATTGTTGAATCTTAAAATGATACGTGCTACCACTTTTATAGAGAGATTGATGTTTTAACTCACCCATTTACAATATAATCAACTAGAAATCTAGTTGGATCCAATTCAATTCATTTCTAACTAGGTAGAGAATGGTTGTTTTTTTCACTTGTTTACCATACTTTTTTACTACTTTTGCAATTGTACAAGATGTTGTGTTTCAATGCTATTTAGCTTGTATTTAACATGTTTTGTACTCGTAATGTCCTTCTTGTAAATTCATGCTTCATTTAATCTTTGATGTTTATTTTGAGCTTCCTTAGAATACATCAAATAGGTTAACCATGTTAACCATTCCATGCTTTCCCCTATCATGTATCCAATATTCTCAGTTGAGTGTTGTTCCTTAATAGAAAATTCTACATCTAATGCATAATTCTTAGTTTAAAAGGTGAGTCTTTCTAGTGTTGGTAATTATACAAAGGCTCAATTGCTTACTTTGAATGTGCATGGTCAACATATGTTCTTGATTGAAGAGAGCAATATCTCTAGTATTGAAAATATTCCAAAAGCACACATACCTAGTACATATGTGGATGTTGAAAAATTGTTCTTGGTTGAAGAGATTAGTCTCTCTATTATTGGTAACAATCCAATGGCTAGTCAAAATGTGCAAAGTATTATTGGTAACAATCCAATGGCTGGTCAAAATGTGCAAAGTTTTGGTGGTTTAATGTGATATGAATGCATTTAGTATAAAGGGGAGTGTTTATCATATGGATGTGTGATAATCTTAGTGATTTTAGACATACTCCATGCTTGGTGGGTAAGAGAAGAGCATATTTTTTGTGCTATCTAATATGTAAGTGTATAAGGATCCTGTGAATCATTATTGTGGCTCAAAGTGCTTACACAGGTTTGGTGGTATGAACTTGAAAGAATTTAGTAATTGTTATCTAAAAATTGATAGTGATGCTCAGGATACCTTTCTTGCTTCTCCTATTCAAGTTGTGGGAGCCATGCATTCATGAGAGAAAGGATCATTTGAGTACGATCTTGGATGATGTGCTATAGAAGATCAGATTTTAGATTTTCCTTTGTGATTGGGAATTGCAAGAATAAAAATGATTAATTGAAATTCAGCTTGTGTTTCCCATCTTTTGAAATGTCAACTAAAGGGTTAAATGGAAGAAATGCTATTCATTGGATGACAAACTACTTTAGTTGGCATTGTGATGTTATTCCAACAATAGGTAGACTACATATATCAAACAAATTTTCATGTCAAGAGGTTTTTGAAGCATACAAGGATTTGATGTTGATTCAAGGGGATTTATATTAAGTATGCACACTTTACAAGGTTTTGGAAAAGGAATTTCCATAACGTTACAATTCTTTGAAATATATGGATGGTTGAATGCTATAGTTGTGCTTCCCTTAAAGGCATATTAAAGACTGCAAGGATTGATGTTGAGAGGGTTGAATTTAAGAAAAATCTAAAAGAGCATTGCTCAGTCGAGCTCTAGGGAGGAAAAAAGCAATGCATTAGTGGGATAAGGCTTTAAAGCATCCTCATCATTATTTGCGTTTGATAATTAATTGTATGGACTAAGAGAAGATGTTTCTTCCTCACTTTTCCCGTCTTCCAAAAGATATTATGGGTGAAGGACTCGTGCAAATAAGTTTTGGTACGATGCTTGATGTATAGTGCATGTGTGAAATCAAACTTCTTTTTAACTTATCCCAATATCCATCAATATTAATATCAACTTTCTCTTAGTTGGACTCACTCATGATCATCTAGATCTTTCTCTTAGTTGGACTCACTCATGATCATCTAGATCAGATGTTCACTATGTTTTCAAGGATATTGCCACATACAATTCATTCACACTAACATCATTGAGTGCATTGATAAGTGAAGCTTATAAACCATGTCCAAAAGTTCACCATCTCATGCAGTTAGATAGCTCAATTCTTCTTTTTGCAAAGCAAAACCATCATCATGTCAATGGGAGATTCCTAAAGGTTCAAAGTTTTATTTTGAGCAGTGAGATGCTATAATGGTTGATTCAAAACAAAAACCTTATGAGCACAAAGAAGTTATACAATGTGAGTATGGAAGACAAGACATGCCAATGGTACCAAGGAGTGAGGAGAGGAGGATATTCATAGAACATGCTAAGAAATAGTCAAGTGTTGAGGATGTATCCTAGTGGAACATCTATATCATTCATCGATAACAAATAATATAATGCTATATTGCACGTGATTAGAAACTGATATACCCTTCTCATGGGATCTTGAGGTTCAAAGGTCTTGTCCCATGAAAAATATTCAACATATGATAGATGAATTACAAACCATTCTTCATCCCTTTGAGAGGAATGTTTTTTTGGGTCCTAGAAAGTCAAGGCAAAGGAAGGAACAATGGTGTGGTAATGTAGGAGAGATAATTATTGAGACACTTGTAGCAACAATTGATGGAGATGATTTAGAAAGGCCATTTTGGATTTCCAAGATATCACGTTTGACAATGGATGAACATCAAAATAAGATAGATTCACTTAACATTCATTGGTATAATACTAGAAGTAAAAAAGATTATATAGGTAAATATATATTGGAGATGAGATGTCCTCAAGCCGAGTATCAAAAAGTAAAAAGAGCACCATAGCTTAATTTGGATGAGGTTGCAATACTTGTTTATGATTTCATATTAACAAAGGAAAGTCATCTAAGAAATCAAAAGCTAAAATGCTTAAGAAGAAACTTCTTGATCATGTATCTAATACACAATAGAGGGAAATAAGAAGTTCAATGTGTGATCCCTAGAGTTTTGACATGCATTTGGATGAAGTTGCCTCTGAAGAAGAAGACAAGGTCCCTCAAGGTAGATGCTAGCACATTTACTTTTGAAGGTGCTTGTAATCTATCTAATATTATGGATATAATTTCTTGAGATTTTATATGATAGCATCATTGTTTGATACAAATTATACTACAAGAAATATTTTTTCAACAAAAGCTTTAATACCACCAAAAATTTCCTCTACAGGTGAATTTTCAATTCTCTATGTATTTTTACAAAAAGATATACTTTGTATAAAAATAGAGACATTTTCAACCATTTTTGGATTTCTTTTTTTGGAAATTTGGCCGCATTTTTCTAAGACGTCTCTATTTCTATAAAGGTTTTAAAGAACAAGGGCAAAAAGCGATAATTTTACATAGAATTTAGAGACTACTCTTTTTTAGTTCTTTTATTGCACAATAATTCTTGTTATGACAGCAACACTATTATGGAAAGGTTTGGAGATAAATCACCCAATTTCCCTGTTATGAAAAGTTTTTTATATAAATCACCATCAATGGTGATTGATGCAAGAACAATGAACTAAAAGAAAAAAAATCCGACTTGTAATAACCCTTACATCAAAGATACATTGCTACCACTTGTTGATCAAAATACTCAAAAAGAAAAGCATAAAAAACCATGACTAAGGTATCAAAAGAATTCCAGTAATAGGAATGACCTAGCTTCTATCTTGGACCTACGTCTCACAATTAATGAGGTTAAAGATATGCATGAGCTACCAAGCATGAAGCAAAAACCATTGGTGGACACATGAATGTCATAGCAACCAGCCCAGTCAGATAGGTTGCTTCTTTCTCAACCAAGATATGCATGAGCTACCAAGCATGAAGCAAAAACCATTGGTGGAGGCATGAATGTCATAGCAGCCAGCCCAGTCAGAGTCATAAAAAGCATCTAAATCTGGCAGTAGTGGCCCCCCTTGGGATTAAAAAAAATCCAATTATTGGGTACCACTCAAGTAGCAAAAGATATGCTTAACCGTGTCCCAATGCTTGACACCTAGGCAATGCTTAAACGTGCTCATCTGAGAGATAGAAAACTAAATATCAAGCCGACTTATGCATAAGTGAATCAAGAATCCAAAAACCTTTTTGTGCTTCATCAAAAGAAACAAGCTTATTCTCATCACAAAGACTAGAGGCAGCCATAACATAGCAATCTAACACAAAAGAAGCACTATGAGAGCTTGAACAAGTATGATATGATAGAGGTGCATCCAATTTTCTATCTCACAAAGTCTGCACTAGCCATTTAGGCATAATTTTTGCCTCCTCTATATCATCCTTCTCATCAACAAGTGCATCATGTAAATCTGCATAAGAAACGGAATGATCTCCATCATCATGTGAAACCTATAAGGGCTAAGGAATTTCCTCATTTGGAAGAACACTTGATTATCCACTTATAAAAAGAGGTAGGAAAGTATCATACACATCTTTGAGGCTAATTGATTTTCTGCTTAGTACATGAAAGTAATGGTTGAATTGCATCTTCCAAAAAAACAACATCCCAACTAACAAAAATGTGTTTATTCTATGGATAATACAAGCGACAACCTTTTCTTTTTAGAACTATACCCAACAAAAATACATTTCACTACTCTATCATCCAATTTCGTGCATTGTTGTTCAAGCACTAATGCATATGCCTGACAACTAAAGACATGCACATGACCAGAAGCTAGGTTCCAACCATGCAAAGCCTCATATGGATTGATAGAATGCAATCCTTTAGTGGGATACCTATTAAGTACATATGTTGCTCACATAAGAGCCTCAAGAAAGAAGCTATATGGTAAAGCCTGACTTTTGACCATACACCTCACCATCTCCATGTTGGAGTTTGAGGTCGGCAAAAGCATGTGAACAACACAAGGAAGAAGAAGAATCTTGAAGCACAACACACAATACTTAATGTAATATCAAAAGAATGTACAAAGATAAGTTACCTATTAGAGTTATATGCGTACATACAAGCTGGGAAAAAAAAAACTCCTAAAGAGGGAAAAAAGTACCCCCATGGTCCTAGTGTGTTCACACACATCATTACCTACATATATCAACAAATCCCCCTTGGGAGTGATGTGGTGGATGAGAAGCTAGCACTCATGTATAAGGAAGAGACAAGCTATGTGGAATCAATCCACACAAGGAAGTAAGCCCAAATCTTTGTGGAAAGCTTCAAACTTCTCCCTAGGCAAAGCCTTTGTGAAAAGGTCTATAATGTTCTCCTATGTGGGCGAATATGCCAAACTGATATCTCCAATAGAGAACCTCTCCCTCACATCCAATAGAATTGATTAATGTAACATATGTACGATGCATGCAGAGTTAAGGATCATTGATAAGTTGGTCCGTCTTCACTTGGATTATGCATATTCCATCAAGCCTATAGCTCTTGCAGATGAATGCATAAAAAAGTGTGAATCTCTGCTTTTAGAAATGAGATTTCATGGTGGTGATGTTCATCTAAGAAAAGATCCAAAGGTTTCACAAAATACAGGTGATGTATTACAGGATGTGTCAATGGGAGGTGCAAAAGCAAGAAGATTCTTCAGCAACATCGATGGAAAACAACTAAATGCAATGTGGAATCACTGGAAACAATTTTGTAAGTTTACAACAAATGTAAAAAGAAATCCAAAAATAGCAAAAAAAAGAATGGAAGTTTGGAGACTAGGTAAATTTTTGAAGATCATGAGACAACAAGTTACATCTAATACCTATGTGATTGAATTCAGAAGCGCAATCATAAAGCTTATAGAAACCATCACACAAGCTTGGAGTGTCAAAGACATAACTTACTACTTGGTGAGTTTCATCAAAGAGATTTACTCCAGCAATATACTTGGTGTGTTTTGATATTTAGCTTTATGTTTTTACAACATATTCTTCTTCTACATGGTCCATTCTTTACAAAAAAGGAAACACTTGCCACATGGACACCCAAAGCATGGAAAATCCTCATTATCAAGCAAGAAAAAGCTTCTTCAGATGCACAAGAAAAGGAGGAGGAGTCACAAAAAGTAATGCTTTGAAAAAGCTTTTTGATTGGTTCTTTAGAAGACAATTACAAAGGAGCACATGCCAGATATCATCATCAGATAATCTATACAAATCATGTCAATGAGGACTATCACCAGATGTCTTCTAGGACATGGATTTACAAAAAAGAATGAGATTTCATTCCAACTTGAAGCTATAATATTCAAAATATATTAAACAATTGTTTTGGCAAAAAATGCATATGGATGTATATATTGTGTCTGAAACTCATGAATTTTTGAAATGAAATATTTATTCTTCTTTCAGTCTTTTGAATGAGCTTGACTCTGGCAAAACTCCTCTACATCTAAGGAACTCCTTTCTCTTGTGGCCAACAAAACTTTGTGCATCTGACACCTCTGCAGCCATTGCATAGCTTGAACAACACAGAAAATATCTAGCTCTAGAGCATTGAGCCAATTTTGCTTTTCCTTTACTCTCTATAGCTTTTCTTGTGCCCTTGCCCCTGCTAAGATAATTGTTCTCATCCAAAATAGATAACTATGGAAATCATGAGAAAGCAAGATTAGAGAAAGCATCGAGACAAAAATGAACTTATATGAAACGAGTAAAGAAGACGACCAATCAATAGAGAATATTAAATCAGAAACAGAGAAATCCAAGAGACGACCTATTCAAGCAAATAGGCTCATCCAAAAGTCTCTGATGGGCCTTATCACTTGAATCAGTCGTCTATTCTAAATGATAGCAAATAGATCTTATTTTGCAGAGAAATCCAAGAGACGACCGATTCAAGCGAATAGGCTCATCCAAAAGTCTCGGATGGGCCTAATCGCTTGAATCGATCGTGTGTTTCAAATGATAGCTTAATCGCTTGAATCGGTTCTCTCTTTCAAATGATAGCAAATAGATGTTGTTTTGGCTTTCTCACATAAGAGAAAGCTAGAAAATGAATAAAAAGGAAGAAATCTAGACACGATCAATTCAAGCGAATAGGCTCATTACAAATTCTTTGATTGGCCTAATTGCTTGAATCATCATCTTCTCCTTGAGCTCACTTGGTGTACAAGGTATTATCCATGATCTTGCTATCTTCTAGAGACAACCGATTCAAGAAATTAGAGAAATCAGAGATTTTCGGATTGAGCTATTCGCTTGAATCGATCGTCTATAGTAAAAAATTATCTTTTGTGGAAGACGACCGATTCAAGCGATTAGTTGCATCGGAGATCACTAGACTTCCCTAATCACTTGAATTGGTTGTCGCTAGTTCAAAGGATTTTTTGATTATTTATTCTTTTAGGATCAGTAGTGAAGATAAGGGGATTTCATTTTTTCCACTTGCTTTGGGACGACTGATTCAAGCGATTAGGGGAATTGGAGATTTTCGGATTGACCTATTCACTTGAATCGGTCATGTCTAGTCATTTTCATTCTAAGGTCAGAACACCTGTAAAGACTTCATGGAATACATGAGAAGAAAGCGAACACCTTGATTTATTTGATATGACCAATTCAAGTGATTAGATGAATTGAAGATTTTTGGATGACCCTTATCGCTTGAATTGGTCATCTTATGGTTTGTTGCTTTTCCACTTGTTTGATCCACTTCAATTCTTTTTTATAGATCATGGCTAGGGTAAAGAAGACAGCTAAGAAGTTTTACCCTCAGAACCAAGACCATGGGGGACCTGTTCCAGAGGGGCAAGGCCCTACTCCAGAGACCACAAATAGCCAAGATAAGGTTGATCCACAGAAAACATATGCCAAAAAGAGAGTTAAATATCTTGTCAAATCACTGAGGGAAATCAAAAGAGCTCAGAAAATTGTGGGACTTCTCATCCGAAGGCTTCCTTTTATGAGAGTAGTTAAGGAGATCTATGCCAATCTTTGCTCTTTGATGAAGACTACTTCATTTGTGAATGTCAAATGGCAAACCCAAGCTCTTCTATGCTTGCAAGAAGCAGCAGAAGATTTTGCAATTGATTTCATGAATGATGCTTATCTTTGTGTAGCACATTGTCATAGGGTGACACTCATGGCCAAGGACTATGTTGTTTTATCCAGGCTAAGATACAAGTTTGATAAAGCCATTGTACCTCTTGACATGCATGGTCTAAATGTTTTCGATATTCTTAATATACCTCCAGCAAGAAAGCCTAAGCCATCTAGAGTCAAAAATGAAGAGATGCCTTCTCATGACCATTCAACAAGAAATGTAGCAGAGACTGAGGAGGAGAAGAGAAGGATGAACCTTTTGACATAAGAATTTGTTATCCTTGAGGACATTCAGAGGTTGAAAAAGGCTAACTCAAAGCTTTTAAAGAAAGGATATGGCCAGACAATTGTCAATGCTTCAATGCCATGGGAGGATGACTTCATGCTTGACATTAGGCCTGAAGACAATAAAATGTTGAGAGACTTCAATGTTGAAATCTCTCACAACATTGTTAATATAGCTCTCAGGTATTTTTCAGTCCATAATATGCTGCATTTTATCAATACTTGATCTTCTTGATGCATTTCTTGATGATTTTATATTTGTAGGGTCTTACTTCAGCAATGTGAGGAGTCAGTCTCGAGGAAGATCTTTATTTTGGATCCCCTTATGACTCAGTGTATATTATTCAAGCATGGAGAAATTGATCATTTTCTCAAGAATTCTAGTGAGGAGATACTATATATAGTTTATCCATGTATTGAAAAGTGAGTTTTCATTTCTATTTATCTTATAAAGTTATTCCTTTCTTGGTGGTTTTATTAATGAGCATGTCACATTTTCAGGGGTCACTGGAGTCTTATAATTATTGATTTTGTTGAATACCAAGCTTTATTTATGAAATCTCTCCAATCACAGCATGGTAACTGTTAACTGTAAGTTCACACTTCCATTGCTCTTTTACATTCCTATTGCCATGCATTGTGATATTTATTTAGCTTTGTGAATGCATTATGAGATTTATTTATTGCCATGCATTTTGATATGTAGTGCTGCCAGACTTTTGAAAATGCACATTGATTAGAAATATCCAAGCAAAGTGAATGAAGAAAAAAAGTTTGGTTATATGAAAATTCATGCACCACTATAGAAAGACACTACATCATGTGGATGGAGAGTAATTGCCAATGCAGTAAGGTTCTTGGAGCATAGATTTTACAGTCCATATCTAAGTCTATCTGACTATCCAAATGCATGGATCCTTTTGGTTAGAGCAAAAGCAATTCATGCCATCTTAAAAGATGCTATTTGTCCTTATGATCTAGATTCTCCTCCATCGCCTCCACCACCAGGACATAATAATACTAAAGATAAGAAGAAAAGACCTCCTGTTCGCTCTCCATTGAAGCATGTCCCCAAGAATAAGCAAAGAAGTGAGAGTTCCAAAAAGAACAAAAATAAGAAAGGTGAAGGCTCCAAAAATGTATAGAGTTTTGTATCTATCTTGATATTTAGCCTAGTACTTCCAATATATGTTGAAAGATATTTATATGCTCTTTGTTGTAAATGCAATTTTGTACACAAAATAACCTTCAGAGCCATTCTATCTTTATTTGGAAGATAGTTATTGTAAATCATGTTTGTACAAAGAAATGGTATTAGTGATGGAACTAGTTTTTCTTCAATGTGGTCTACGCTTTTTTCATGAATAATAAGTTGTTTATCATTAATTTGTTAAACATCATGCTATAACATGATTTGATGATATGAAATTGAAAAATTGGGCTTGTGAAGGAAAATGAAGAACATTAGAGGATACGACTGATTCAAGCAATTAAAGCACTCCCAAATCATCCATTGCCCCTAGTCATTTGAATCGGTCGTATCCTCTTATTTTCTCCATATAGTAATCATTGATGGTCTTTACTATGTTTTTTGATGATAAGAACTGAAAAATTGGCTTGTGAAGGAAAATGAAGAGGATTGGAGGACAAAACTTGTTGGAGAATTCTGCTCCTATTCGCAGTAAAAAGTGTAGAAGACCTTCTCAGGATCAAGACTTTTACCTATAGCTGAACCTTAAAATGAAAACTAGTATCAACTGAAGGATGCAATGAATTTCAGACTTTGATCACTCAAACTAGACACTAATAGCTTTCAAATGAGCTAGGAAACACTCAATTTTTATTAGTTTTGGTTTGGCAACTCTTTGCCTCAAAATAGGATGCCTATCCACTCAGTTATGCTAAAAACTAGACTTCACTAAAAATTGAATAACTCATAGAACATAATGAATTTGACAAAAATCTTCTAGAAATAGAAAATACTCAAGGTAAGCTTTCCAACGAATATTTAAAATATAAAAATGGATACATACATTGAGAGATATGACTCTCAAATCAGGCTTCATAGAAATTGGTATGCGACTAGACATAGTCTATGAGACTAAAGAGAACGAAATGACTGAAACCAAATGAACTAACTACAAGGGGACTTCAATGCCTTCTTCCTCTGTTCTTGAGTTTCCTCCCTTGCCTCTTTTATAGCCAAATGACCACGAGCTCTCATGATGAGTTTGAGAGGTCTTCTCCATAACTCCTCCACTACTTTGAGCAACCACTCTTCTCTTTCAGTTCAGTTTTTGGATTTGATTCTCTTTTGGCCTCCACTACTTGCTGAAGTCAATGCTTTCATTTTTCATTTTTGTATTTTCCTTATATTTGAAGAAAATCCTTTTTGCAAAATATATGTGATCTTGCTTCTTTATTTTTAACATTCCCCCTCAACCTCACATGTGAGCTTGCACCTTCAGCCATATCCTACAAGTTGATTTCATCCTTGTATGTCTTTAGCTTAGAATCATCTAAGGACTTTGTAAACATGTGTGCAACCTGGTCATTAGTTATAATGAACTTTATATTCACATCCTTGCTCAAAACCTTTTCTGGAACATAATGATAATGCACTTCTCTATGCTTACTCCATGCATGAACATTGGATTGTTTGTCAAGTGAATGGTAGACACATTGTCACCAAAATTGGAATGGTCTCTACTTGCACATCAAGATCAGCCAAGAGCTTCTTAATCCACATAGCTTCACAAGTTGCAAAGGCTAATCCTCTACATTCAGCTTTTGTAGATGATAGTGCAACAGTAGGTTGCTTCTTCTAGCTCCAGGTGATAGGTTTGCTACCTATCATGAACACATAACTTGAAGTGGATCTTCTATCTTCCTTTGAATGAGACCAATCAGCATCACTAAAACCTTTTACTTGCAATTCTTCATCATATCTATAAAACAATGCATGATTGACTGTGTGCTTGACATATCTTAACACTCGTTTATCTGAATTTAAATGTTCACTTGTTGGAGCTTGCATAAATTGAGAAAGAACTCCAACAATATAACACAAATCTGGTATTGTGATCATATAATAGATCAATGAACCTATAATACTCCTATATGTAGTTACATCATGTAACTTCTCTCCATCATTTGAGCATATCTTCAAATTTGTGTCCATAGCTTGAGTGAGTGGTTTGCATTCACTCATTCCAAATCTGAAGAGAACATCCAACAAGTACTTTCTTTGCATCAAGTAGATGTCATCTTTCCCATAGACTATCTCAATGCCTAAAAAATATTTGAGCTCACGAAGATCTAAAATTTTAAACTCCTTATCGAGTTTATGAGTGAAGATGTTGATGGCAGAAAACTGACCAACACCCAAATTAGCCATAAGGTGTCTGAGCCACACACATTCAACAGTCGCTGTGAAAGTTGTGCTATACTCAGCCACACAACTACAGGTGTCCACAGTATGCTGCTTCTTGCTCAACCAAGATATACATGAGGTATCAAGCATGAAGCAAAAGCCATTAGTGGGCACACAAGTTTCATAGCAACCAACCTAGGCAGAGGCAGAAAAAGCATGTAAATCAGGCGATAGTGGTCCCCCCCCCCTTGAGATAAAAAAATCCAAGTAGCCATGTACCAACTTGCAGAAATTGAATGCCAAAATAATGATGGAAATGCCCAAATTTGACATCTCAAATGAGGCATGAAAATCGGCCTTAAAATCAGCAATATGCTTCTCATGAGGGCCAATGAGCAACATGTCATCAACATAGACAACAAGGATCAAAAGCACATCATTTGCATGCTTAACATACAAGATGCTCTCACTTGGAATATTCTCAAAACCATGTGCAATCAATTAGGCACTATTTCTTCATACTGGTCTCCAAAATGCATTTATTCTATGGATGATATAGATGATAGCCTTTGCTTTCAGAACTTTACCCAACAAAGATACATTTCACTGCTTTATCATCCAATTTCTTATGTTGTTGTTCCGGCACTAATGCATATTCCACACAACCAAAAACACAGGTGAGCAACAGATGGCTCACGATAATGCCAAGCCTCATATGGAGTGATAGAGTGCAATGCTTTAGTGGGACACCTGTTAAGTACATATGCTGCACACATAACAGTCTGAAGCCAAAAACTATGCGGTAAAGCTTAACTCTTGACCATACACCTCACAATCTCCATGAGTGGCCTATTCTCCCTTTTTTTATCCCAAGTTCATCCAGAAATGCATTAAAATCAAAAGATATATATTCCCCCATCGATCAGAATGGAGGGTGCCCATTTTACATGGTGACAGATTTTCGGCCAAAACCATAAACTGTTTGAAGCATAAACACTTTGGAGTTTCATTTCAATGGATATACCCATGCATGCCTAGAAAAATCATCGATGAAAGTCATAAAGTAAAGATACTTCCTGAAAGAAGGTGTCTGTATAGGACCACAGACATCACTGTGAACAAGCTCCAATTTTTTAGTAGCTCAAGCTGAACCATCTTTTGGGAAGCAAGAATGCCATATTTTGCCTAAACTATAACCTTCACATACATGTTTATGAGGTGCCTCAAGTTTGGGTGACGAGGACACCATTTTAGATTTCTATAGACGTAGGAAACTAGCAAAATTCAGATCACCAAAGCGTGCATGCCAAAGATTTGCATGTGACATAGCCTGAGAATCTTGAACTGCACAAATCTTGAACTGCACAAATCTTGAACTGCACATGCTCAATCATTCATAGATTTTGCATAATCTATGAGCTTATACAACCCATGACATAAAATGCTAGAAGCAATAATGATATCGCCATTTGAATGATCATGAATTGTACATCTGTCATCAACAAATTTCATGACCAAGCTAATCTTGGCTAATGCTGAGATTGATAACATATTTTTCTTTCCTTGGGAAAAATAATGCATCTAACAATGTAAAAGAACTACCATCAGCAGTAGTTAGAATGATCTTACCAACTCCCATAATAGGATAAGAGGAGTTGTTGGCGCATGTGACAGTATTCCATGTAGGGATAGGCTCAAGTGAAGTGAAGAAACTGTGGTGCAAGGTAATATGTTTGGTTGCCCCACTATTAGAGTACCAAACATTTGAGTCTACTTGAGACACACACTGTTCATGTGAAGATCATAATTGCAAACAATATTAAATGCCCATTCTTCATTCTACACAAGATTAGCAGACTTTGTTTTGGGTGTAGAGGCCTCTGCAATAACCATTCTAGCCTCTTTCTTCTTTGCCTCTTTTTAGCCAATTTTGGACAACTCTTTATGATGTGATCATTTCCTTTACAATATTTGCAAAAAAAAATTTGCTTTTCTGTTTTCTTCTTGCCTCTGTCATCCTTCTTTGATTGTGCAAAATTATCAAATTTTTGCTTACTAGTAGAAGAGCTCCATTTTCCTTTGCCCTTCAGACTAGCCAGGAAAGCTTGATCTGCAACACGCATAATGGACCTGTTCTGCCTAGACTGATCTTCGTGCAATAGAACAAATACTAGCTCCTCAAATGTTAAGGCATTTGGATTGCCTTTGATCATCAATCGAAGAATAGAAGCAAGACTCTGATATGAATCTAGAAGACCATTAAGAACAGTCTACACAAGTGAACTCTCATGCAAGACTTCATCAGCAGAAATCAATTGCTCCAACTCTTTGATCTTTGTCAAAAAACTTTCCATGGAATCTCCTTCATTCATGTGCTCACTCTCCAACTCTTTTCGGAGGTAAGAAATACGAGCCTCATTCCTTGCCTCCTATAAAGTGGTAACTTGTAAGTGTATCCCAAGCATCCTTTGCTGTTTTACAAGAGTGAATGTGAGGAATAATGGCACATTTGATAGAAAAGGCTATCAATGCATGTGCCTTAGCATCTCCGCCATCCCAACAAATTTGCTCTATAGTAGGTGTAGTAGGAACCCTAGCAAGAACAAGAACATGAAGAATATCACCATCTTCAATGCTATCTACATCACTTTGAGTAATTGTATTTACAAGTGTAATATGACATTTTTCAACATCTTGCACAATATTCCATAGTCCTTTTGCAACCAATACATGACGCATCATATAAGCCCATAATGGGTAATTGGTACCATCCAACTTATCCTCACTAGCCAACATACGAAATACATCACTGCTTTCAGCCATGGCCACTAACTAAAATATCTTGATGCAGAAAAATGATTGTATATCAAAAAGTTGAAGAAAATTACCTTGTCAAGTTCTGCTAAGCATGTAGCAGACTTTGAGATGTTTATACATGCGGACCAGAACCTCTATATATCTTTGGCATAAAAAGATGAAATTGCCTGCATAGGCACTATGATCGTGCTTTCAGAGGCCGAAACAAGCTCAGATTGCAATTTTGACACCATAAAGTGAAGTAGCTTTGAACTCGTAATTGCCATGATTATTCCCACCAAATTTCATGTGTTTCTTAGAATGTGAATGAAGAGGTCTTGATGACACCCTAAATGAAATGACAACCTACTCTGATACCGATTGTTGGAGTTTGAGGTTTGCGAAAGCACACGAACAACACAAGGAAGAAGAACAAGAAGCTTGGAGCACAACACACAATATTGAATTTATTACCAAGAGAATGTACAAAGATAAGTTACCTCTTAGGGTTATAGGCATATAAACAAGTCGGGGGAGAAAAAACACCTCCTAAAGAGGGAAAAAAGTGCCTTGGTGGTCCTAGTATGTTCAGACACATCACTACCTAAATATATCAACACTCCATCAGTGACATGTTCTTCCTTCAACTACTCCATTGTGTTTAGGTGTATATGGCACTGTACACTGATGTTTTATCCCATATTTAGCCATAAATGTATTAAAATCAAAAGACATATATTCCCGCCCTCAATCAAAACGAAGGGTGCCCAATTTACATGCTCATAGATTTTCAGTCAAAACCAAAAACCATATGAAGCACATAAACACTTTGAACTTTTCTTTCGATGGATACAACCACGCACGCCTAGAAAAATCATCAATGAAAGTCACGAAGAAAAGGTAGTTGCCAAAGGAAGATGTCTGCATAGGAACACACACATCATTGTGAACAAGCTGCAATTTTATAGTAGCTCAAATTGAACCATCTTTTGGGAAGGAGGAATGCTTCATTTTGTGCAAAATACAACCTTCACATACATGTTTACCAAGTGCCTCAAGTTTGGGTAGAGAGGACATCATTTTAGATTTTTGCAGACCTAGAAAACTAGCAAAATTTAGATGACCAAAGCATGCATGCCAAAGCTTTGCATCTGAGATAGCCCAAGAATCGTGAATTGCACATGTTGAGTCATCCATAGATTTTGCATTATCTTTTTTCTTTACCTCTTTTATAGCCAATTTTGGACAAATCTTTATGACATGATCATTTACTTTACAGTATTTGCAAAACAATTTTTGCTTTTTTGGTTTTTTCCTATCTTTTTCATCCTTTGTGATTGTGCAAAATTAGTAGATTTCTGCTTACTAGTAGATGATCTCCATTTACCTTTACCCTTCTGACTAGCTAAGAAATCTTGATCTGCTACACGCATGATGGACCTATTCTACCTCAACTGATCTTCTTGCAATAAAATAGAGATTAAATCCTCAAATGTTAAGGCATTTGGCTTGCCTTTCATCATCAATCAAAGAGTAACTTTGATATGAATCTAGAAGAGCATTCAGAACAGTCTACAAGTGAACTATCTAGTAGGACTTCATCAGCAAAAATCAAGTGCTCCTTCAGATCTTTGATCTTTGTCAAAAAACTATCCATACAATCTCCTTGATTCATATGCTCAGTCTCCACTTATTTTCAGAGGTAAGCAACACGAGCATCATTTCTTGCCTAGTACAGAGTGTTAAGAGTATCCCAAGCATCATTTACTATTTTAAGAGAGTGAATATGAGGGATAATGGCACATTTGATAGGCAAGGCTATCAATGCATATGCATGAGCATCTATGCCATCCAACAAAGTTTCTCTATAGTAGGTGTATCATGAACCGAAGCATGAATGGGAATTTGAAGATCATCATCTTCAATGCCATCTACATCACCTTCAATAACTATATTTGTAGGTGTAGTAGGTTGTTTCTCAACACCCTACACAATATTCTACAATCCTTTTGTGACCGATACATGATGCATCATATATGCCCATAATGGGTAATTGGTACCATCCAACTGATCCTCACCACCCAACATACAGAATACATCATTGCTTTCAGCCATGGCCACTGACTAAAATACCCTAATGTAGAAAAATGACTATCTCGAAAAGTTGAACAGAGCTACCTTATCGAGCTCTACTAAACCTAGAAGACTTTGAGGTGCTTGTGCTGGAGAACCGAAACCTATATATATATATATATATATATATATATATATATATATATATATATATATATATATATGTTTTGCACAAAAGGATGAAATTGCCTAAATAAGGCATTCTGATAGTGCATTCAAAGGCCGAAACGAGCTCAGTTTCAAATTTTATCACCATAGAGCAAAGCATTATTAAGCTCCTAATCACCTGAGTATGCTCACTCAATTTCATGCGATTTTGAGACTCTAATCGGAGGGCTATCGACAATGCCCTAGATGAAGCAGCAACCTACTCTGATACCAATTGTTGGAGGTTGAGCTCTCAGAAGCACATGGACAACACAAGGAAGAAGAAGAAGAAGCTTGGAGCACAACACATAATACTGAATGTATTACCAAGTGAATGTACAAAGATAAGTAACCCATTAGGGTTATAGGCATATATACAAGATGGGGGAAAAACCCTCCTAAAGAGGGAAAAAAGTGGCCCGACAGTCTTAAGTGTGTTCACACACATCACTATTGAAATATATCAACAAATAACCTGAGCATCTTTGATGAATCAAATTTAGAGAGTTATGATTACTTTTGCATTGGTGGTTCTCACTCAAATGAGGCAAGGAGGAAATTGGTCAAAGAGTTTCCTATGCTCTTTTCCTTTAGATATGTTGATTGCAAGATTTTTTTTTTGTTCTTACTATGGAGGAATGGAATCTTTCATCATGATACCATAATAACAACAATGCTTATCGTCAAAAAATATCACCTATTGAATGAATTAGGTATTTCCATCATGAGTGTCTTGATAGCCAAAGGGAGCTTCACAATACCCAAAGCTATGGAGGCAATGCCTTTTAGAAGTTGAAATAGCTATGGAGGAAGACTTGAGCTCAAATGCCTATAGAAAATTTTACCCTTGGTTTCAACTTGCATTGAGAATCAGAGAGATTTGGGATTCATACGAGAGGATATTTAATACGTGGGAGAGGATGAAGTTCAAAGATCACAAGGTTAATAAGTCAAAGGTGGATCATGTAGTGGACCTTAATGGTAAGGGCAAGAGGCCTAATTTTACTATTGAAAAGGGAGCTAAGGATATGAACTTGATGTCATGAGGGCATTGCAAGTTATTAGAGATGAAACATTCATAATGTCTAATTTATCACGTGTAATATCAGAGGATCTTAGTATGGATGAGATGGTCATGGAGTTGAACAAGTGATCACCTTTAAAAATATGACTCTTTCTCATTGTTAAGTTCATTTTACTCACATAATGTGTTTTGTATTTCAACCATAAGATCTATATGAAAATTCAACAAACCATGATGCACAAGTTAGTCTTCTTTCATGGGATGAACTTTTTAAGGAATATTTGGAGACATCATCCATGGAAGCACAAACAATACTTCATTCTTTTTAAGGTTTGGGTATATTGGTATTAAATAATATATCAATGTTTCAAATGTCTACAAATATATCAACATGTATGCATGAATTTGATACCAAACATCAAGTTCAAGTACAGTTAGATCACCCTATGCAGGAATTCAATGCAAAGGAATCGATTTCAGGTATGAATGGATCACTTTATGCATGATCTTGATGCTTATTGAATTTCTATTCAAAGATACCCAATTATACCTCAAGTTGATCTATAGCATCAAATACATGCATAAGTGATTTTAATTATGTGTGTGCTCAATGCTTAACATCAAGTCTATGTATAATTGGATCACTTTATGCATGAATCCAATGCTAGGCATAAATTTTGACGTGAGCCATTGACATTGTGCATACAATGATAGATCTATTCTTGAACTTGATGCTTGGCATCAAATTCTTACATAAAGTGTTCAATTAAACCTAGAGTCAATTCCTCTCATCAAATTTGTGCATTGACACATCATATTATGCATATACTCATTATTGTTGATATATTTTGTTAGTGATGTGTGCGAACACACTATGATCAGTAGGGAACTTTTCTCCCTCTTTAGGAGGTTCTTTTCTCCCGACTTGTATATATCCCCCCAAGGTGTCTTCTTCTTCCTTGCGTTGTTTGGGTGCTTCCGTGGACCTCAAACTCCATCAATTGGTATTAGAGAAGGTCGCCAATTCATATAGGGAAAAGTTGACACCCCTCTAGCCATAGTCCTAGAATTGCACAGAAATTGGTGAGCATACTCAAGTTGATTAGGAGTTTGAAAATGCTTTGCTCGATGGTATCAAAATTTGGATCTAAGCTCGTTTTGGCCTCCGGATGCACTATCGCAATGGCTATGTAGATAATTTCATCCTTTTGTGCCAAAGATATATACAAGTTTTGGTTTGCCAATACAAGTGTCTCAAAGTCTACTATAGGTTTAACAAAGCTTGACATGATAGTTCTATTCAACTTTTTGAGATACAGTCATTTTTTTGCCTTAGGGTATTTTAGTCAGTGGCCATGGCTGAAAGAAATGATGTGTTTTGTATGTTGGCTATTGAGGATGGTACCAATTACCCATTGTGGGCATATATGATGCATCATGTATTGGTCACAAAAGGACTATGGAATATTGTGTAGGGTATTGAAACATGCCCTACTACACTTGCGAGTGGAGTTATTGAAGATGGTACAGATTGTGTTGAAGATGGTGATCTTCAAGTTCCTCTTCGTGTGGCACCTACTGGAGAGCAACTTTGTTGGGATGGCAGAGATGCTCATGCACATGAATTGATAGCTTTGTCTGTCAAATGTGTTGTTGTCCCTCATATTCACTCTTGCAAAATAGCAAAGGATGTTTAGGATAAACTTACCACTTTGTACCAGGATAGAAATGTACCAGGATAGAAATGAGGCTCGTGTAGCTTACCTTTGAAAACAATTGGAGAGTGAGCATATGAATGAAGGAGGTTCTATGGATAGTTAATGGTCTTCTAGATTCATATCATAGTCTTGCTTCTACTCTTCGATTGATGAGGAAAGGAAATCCAAATGCTTTAACATTTAAGGAGTTAGTCTCTATTTTGTTGCAAGAAGATCAATCTAGGTAGAATAGGTCAATTATGCATACTGTAGATCAAGCTTTCTTAGATAGATAGAAGGGAAAGGGTAAATGAAGCTCATCTACTAGTAAGTAGAAATCTGCTAATGTTGCACAATCAAAGAAGGAAGACAAAGAGAAGAAAAAAAACAGAGAAGTAGAAATAATTTTGCAAATACTGTAAAGGTAATGATCATGTCATAAAGAGTTGTCCAAAACTGGCTGCAAAAAGAGGCAAAACTATTTGTAGTTATGACTCATCTTCTCATGAGCAGTGTATGCTTGCAATAGACTAATATGTTTGGTACCTTCATGGTGGAGCAACCAAACATATTACCTTGCAACACAGTTTCTTCAGTTCACTTGAGCCTTACAGGGAATACTGGCACATGCACCAACCACTCCTCTTATCCTATCACAAGAGTTGGTAAGACCATTTTGACTACTCCTCATGGTATTTGTTTCACATTATCGGATGCTTTTTTTGTGCCACGGATCAAGAAAAATCTATTGTCAGTTTCAACATTAACCAAGGTCTGCTTGGTTGTCAAATTTGTTGATGATAGATGTACAATTTATGATTTTTCAAATGGCAATGTTATTATTGCTTCTGGCATTTTATGTCATGGCCCATATAAGCTCATAGACTATGCAAAATATATGAATGATTCAGCATATGCAATTCAAGATTCTCAGGCTATGTCAAATGCAAAGCTTTGGCATGTGGGTATACAAGATGAAATATAAACCTGATGGAACAGTTGATAGGTATAAGACTAGCCTTGTTGCAAAAGCATTTGTGCACTCGAAGCTCATCGTGGTTCGAATGTACATCAGTTGGACATTAAAACTACTTTTTTCAATGGTGAATTAGATGAAGAAGTGTATGTATTTCATCCCCATGATTTTGTGCAGAAAGGGCATGAAAACAAATTGTGCAGGATGAAAAAGGCATTATATGGTTTGAAACAAGCACCATGTGATTGGTATGAAAAGATACACGCCCACTTGATTGTGCATGGTTTAGAATAGTCCAACTGAGAGCACCTTATATGTTAAGCATGTAAATGAAGTGCTTTTGATCCTTGTTTTCTATGTTGATGACATGCTACTCACTGGTCCTAATGAGAAACGTATTGTTGATTTTAAGGCTGATTTGCATGCCTCTTTTGAGATCTCAAATTTGGGGCATTTCAATCATTATTTGGGCATTTAGTTTATGTGATTTGATGGTAGAATAGCTTCTCGTCCAAAAAAATATATTGAGAAATTATTGTAGTGTTTTGGCATTGAAGATTGCAAACCTAGTGCCACTCCTATGGAAATAGGTTTATGATTGAATCGTCAGGATGTTGTGTTGATATATTTAGGTAGTGATGTGTGTGAACACACTAGGACTGTCGGGGCACTTTTTTCCCTCTTTAGGAGGTTTTTTCCCCCTAACTTGTATATATGCCTATAGCCCTAATGGGTTACTTATCTTTGTATATTCTCTTGGTAATCCATTTAGTATTGTTGTGCTCCAAGCTTCTTCTTCTTCCTTGTGTTGTTCGCATGCTTCCATAGACATCAAACTCCAACAATCAGTATCAAAGCATGTTGTCGTTTTATCAGGGGCATCGTCGGCACCCCTCCGATCACAGTCTCAAAATTGCATGAAATTTGGTAAGCATAGTCAGTACGATTAGGAGTTCAAAATTGCTTTGTTATATGGTGTTGAAATCATGAACTGAGCTCGTTTCGGCCTTCGAACATGCTATTGTAGCACGTGTGTAGGCAGTTTCATCTTTTTGTGCCAAACATATATACAGGTTTTGGTTTGCTAGTATAAGCTTCTCGAAGTCTGCTACATGTTTGGCAGAACTCAATAGGGTAGTTCGGTTCAACTTCTTGAGATACAATCATTTTTTTGCATCAGGGTATTTTATCCAGTGGCCATGGTTGAAACCAGTGATGTATTCCGTTTGTTGGCTATTGAGGATACGTTGGATGGTACCAACTACCCGTTATGGGCTTATATAATACATCATGTATTGCTTGGAAAAGGATTGTGGAATATTGTACAAGGTGTGGAAAAACATCCCATTACACCTACAAATATAGTTACTAAAGGTGATGCAAATGGCATTGAAGATGGCGATATTCTTCATGTTATTGTTCATGCTATGGTTCTTGCTGCACCTACTGTAGAGCAAATTCATTGGGATGGTAGAGATGCTCAAGCACATGCGTTGATAGCCTTGTCTATCAAACGTGCCATTATTCCTCACATTCACTCGTGCAAAACTACAAAGGGCGCTTGGGATACACTTACCACTTTATATCAAGCAAGGATTGAGGGTCATGTTGCTTACCTTTGAAAGCAGTTGGAGAGTGAGCACATGAATGAAGGAGATTCAATGGACAATTTTTTGACAAAGATCAAAGATTTGAAGGAGGAGTTGATTTCTACTGATGAAGTCTTGCTTGACAGTTCACTTGTGTAGATTGTTCTAAATGGTCTTCCAAATTCATACCAGATTTTTGCTTCTACTCTTCAATTGATGATGAAAGGAAATCCAAATGCCTTAATATTTGATGAGTTAATCTCTCTTTTGCTGCAGGAAGATTAGTCTAGGCAGAACATATCCATTATGCATGTTGTAGATCAAGCTTTCTTGGCTCGTCAAAAGGGCAAAGGTAAATGGAGCTCTTTTACTAGTAAGAAAAAATCTGCTAATTTTGCACAATCAAAGAAGGATGATAGAGATGAGAAGAAAATAGAAAAGCTGATTTTTGTTTGCAAATACTGTAAAGGAAATGATCATGTCATAAAGAGTTGTCCAAAACAAGCTGCAAAAGAGGCAAAGCCTCTATGGTTGTTGCAAAGGCCTCTACACCAAAAAAAAAGTTTATTAATCTTTTGCAAAATGAAGAATGGGCATTTAGTTGCTTGCAGTTATGACCCGTCTTCTCATGAATAGTGTATGTCTGCAGTAGACTCAGATGTTCGGTGCTTTGATAGTGGGGCAACCAAATATATTACTTCGCAACATGGTTTCTTCACTTAAGCTTGCCCCTACAAGGAGTACTATCACATGTGCCAAAAACTCCTCTTATCCTATTATGGGAGTTGCTAAGATCATTCTGACTATTCTTGATGGTAGTTAGGCTATGTCAGATGCAAAGCTTTGGCATGCACACTTTGGTCATCTGAATTTTGCTAGTTTTCTATGCCTGTAGAAATTTTAAATGGTGTTTTCTTTGCCCAAACTTAAGGCACATGATAAACATGTATGTGAAGGTTGTATTTTGGGGAAAATGCAGCATTCCTCCTTCCCAAAAGATGGTTCAATTTGAGCCACTTAGAAACTAGAGCTTGTTCATAGTGATATTTATGGTCCTATGTAGACATCTTCTTTTGGGAACTATCTTTACTTCGTGACTTTCATCGATGATTTTTATAGGCATGCATGGGTATATCCATTGAAAGCAAAGTTTGAAGTGCTTATGTGCTTCAAATAGTTTTTGGTTTTGGCTAAAAATTTGTGACCATGTAAAATGGGCACCCCCCATTCTGATCGAGGGGAGGAAGATATGTCTTCTGATTTTAATGCATTTTTGACTGAACATGGGATAAAACATCATTGTACAATGCCATATACACCTCAACAAAATGGAGTTGCTGAAAGGAAGAACAAGTCACTCATGGAGATGGCGAGGTGTATGGTCAAGAGTCAGGCTTTACCACATAGTTTCTAGCTTAAGGCTGTTATGTGTGCAGGATATGTACTTAATGGGTGTCCCAATAAATCATTGTAGTCCATCACTCCATATGAGGCTTGGCATGGTCATAAGCCATCTGTTGCTCACCTGTGTGTTTTTGGTTATGTGGCATATGCAATAGTGCATGAACAACAATGCAAAAAATTGGGTGATAAAGCAGTGAAATGTATTTTTGTTGGGTACAATTCTAAAAGCAAAGTCTATTGTCTGTAACATCCATAGACTAAATGAATTTTGGCTAGCAGTGATGTTGTTTTTGTGGAAGATTCTATTCGTTCATTGCTTTCATGTACTAAGGAGACATCGATTAGCTCCAAAGACATGTATGACACTTTGCTGCCTCTTTATACAGCTGGACAGTCTAGTGCTGGTCCTAATGAGGCAACTTCTTAACATTTACAGGTTTCATGTGATGATGCAGATTATTCCATTTCTGATGCGAATATACATGATGCACTTGTTGATGAGAGAGCTAATATTTAGGAGCCAAAAACTATGCCAAAAATGGCTAGTGCAGACTTTGCATGATAGCAAATTAGATGCACCTCTCTCATATTATACTTTTTTAGGCTCTCATAATGCTTCTTTTGCATCAGATTGCTATGTTATGGATGCCTCTAGTCTTTGTGATGAGAATGATCCAGTTTTTTTAATGAAGCACAAAATTTAGAAAATTGGATGGCTACTATGCAATTAGAATATGATGCTATTATGAAAAATGGTACCTGGACTTTATGTGACTTGCCTCCTAATAAGAAGACTATTGCACTAAGTGGGTATACAAGCTGAAGTGTAAGCCTTATGGAACAGTTGACACATATAAGGCTAGGCTTTTTGCAAAGGGTTATGCTCAGGAAAGAGGCATTGATTTTGATGAGACCTTTGCTACTACATGCCGAATGACTACTGTTCGTAGCATCTGTGCAGTTGCAGCTCATCATGGTTGGAATCTACATTAGTTGGACATTAAAACTGCATTTTTGAATGGTGAGTTGCATGAAGAAGTGTATGTGTTTGAGCCACATGGCTTTGTGTAGAAAGGGCATGAAAACTAAGTGTGCAGGTTGAAACAGGCATTATATGGTTTGAAGCAAGCACCACGTGCTTGGTATGAAAAAATACATGCCTACCTTATTGCACATGGTTTTGAGAACAGTTTAGCTGAGAGAAACTTATATGTTAAGAGTGAAAATGATGTGCTTCTAATCATTGTTGTCTATGTTGATGCCATGCTGCTCACTAGTTCTCATGAAAAGCATATTATTGATTTTAAGGCTGATTTACATGCCTCATTTGGGATGTCAGATTTGGGGCATTTGCATCATTATTTGGGCATTCAATTTATGCAAGTTGATGGCGGAATAGATTTCTCTCAAACAAAATATATTGACACATTATTGTAGCACTCTGGCCTTGAAGACTATAAATCTATATGCCACTCCTATGGAGGCAAGTTTATGTTTGAGTCTTTATGATGTTGGAGATGCATTTGATGTTGTTCTCTATTAGCAGACTATTTACTTATGCATTACTCGGTGAGATATTCAATTTTTTATCTCACAGATGAACAGGTTTATGCATTGCCCAAGTGTCAAGCATTGGTGAGCCATTAAGCATGTCTTTCGTTACTTGAGTGGTACTCGGCTACTTTTATTGTTTTATCCCAAGGGGGATCACTACCGTGAGATTTAGATGCTTTTTTTGACTCTGACTGGGTTGGTTGCTATGACACTCGTGTGTCTACTAGTGGCTTTTGCTTCATGCTTGGTAGCTCATGTATATCTTGGTTGAGCAAGAGCAGCCTACTGTGGCCACTTCCAATTGTGAGGCTGAGTATAGGGCAACTTTCACAGTGACTATTGAGTGTGTGTGGCTCAGATGCCTTATGGTTGATTTGGGTTTTGGTCAGTCTTTGGCCACCACCATCTTCATTAATAGTTAGAGTGCATTGGCAGTTGCGAGGAACCCTGTGTTCCATGCTTGCATTAAGCACATTGAGGTGCACTATCATTATATCAAGGAGAGGTTCTCTGCTGGAGAGATCATTTTGACATATATGCCGACATAGGAGAACATTCTAGACCTTTTTACAAAGGCTCTACCTAGGGAGAAATTTGAAGCTTTCCACAAAGCTTTGGACTTACTTCCTTTTGTGGATTGATTCCACATAGCTTGGCACTTTCTTATACATGATTGCCAACTCCTCGTTCACTGCATCACTCCCAAGGGGGATTTGTTGATATATTTAGGTATTGATGTGTGTGAACACACTACGACTGTCGGGGCACTTTTTTCCCTCTTTAAGAGGTTTTTTCCCCGGGGTTGTATATACGCCTATAGCCCTAATGGGTTACTTATCTTTGTACATTCTCTTGGTAATACATTCATTATTGTGTGTTGTGCTCCAAGCTTCTTCTTCTTCATTGTGCTGTTGACGTGCTTCCACAGACCTCAAACTCCAACATGTTGGAGAGGCGTTTGATGTTGTTCTCTATCAATAGACTGTTGGATGCTTGATTTACTTATGCATAACTAGGCTTGATAGAATGCAATATTGTTTTCATCAACTCCAATTAGTACGGACGAATTTCCTCTACTTATATTAGAGGTGTACTATGTATTTTTCTATCAACTAATGCAATGTAAAAAAGTCTCCATTTAACATATATTCTCGTTGATGTGAAGTAAAACAAATTCACACTTAAACATTCTGAGAGAGTCCTAAGTATGGAGACAATGGTGGAGGTTTATGATAGCCTTGGAAGTTCAGAACACTCAAAGGATTGATAATCTGAAATTTGTCACCCTTTCGGATATTTCTTCTTTACTTCTCATTGTTGTTGAATCTTTGTCTCCTTGTGGTGGAAGTTAAGAAGCAAGCGTAATTTCCTTCCTATCAAACTGAACTTAAATAGATTCCAATGCTTCTGGAAAGCATGGAAAGCTGCTACCTAGCTAGGATTTTGAGAGACACAAGTGATGGTTTGAGCAATGAGGAGGGTAGCGAAGATGAAGTATCCAGTTAGCTGCACTAATGGTAGTTAGTTGCATGCCATTTGAATCTGAAACTATATCCATTTGTACGCACGAGTTGCGAAGTTGCGAACTTGCCCTGCAAGTTGCGATCCCGTTGAATGTGAGGGTGGATAAGATGAAGGCGGAAGTCGCATGTGGCCCGCTATCCAGGCTGATGGATTCGAGCACAGCATGAAAGCTATGTCGTGGGCGACGGGCATCTATCGTGAATGACGTGACTGCTAATCTCGCCCCGTCCTTACAAGCTCACAATGGATAGCCGCGACGTTAAAACTTACCCCGTCGAGTGATCCTAATATTAGCACCATTTTTGCAAGGATAGGATGCTAGCTGTGCTGAGAGGTGGGCCAATTTCAGATTGCTTCAGGCTCCAGGGGCTCGAGAGCGTGAGGTGCAGCCTGCAGGGCGTGGGAAACACGGGGCCACACGATAAGGTGAAAGAGGCGGACCTTTCCTTGACACCCTTCTCTCTCTCTCTCTCTCTTCCAATTTCGAGGAGTGGTAGATAATGCGCGATGCGTGCTACCTGAAGCGATGACTTCGAGCCACGTTTTCTATAAATCCAGAAACGCCTACCTTTCAGGCGTCGTGCATTCGTAGCCCAGTACTTTATCTGTCTATATATATAGCGTACCGGCACCAAGCTGCTTTATCCGCTCATACTCCGGTACGCGATCCGTCAAGGTATGTTACCATCTTCGTGTTCGCTGGCAAGCCCGATCCAGAGAGTCCAAGTTCAAAAACTCTCCTGACGCTCCATTTGCATTAGTGAATGGGAGAGTCTTGGCAGAATTTCCTACGGAACCACTCATGTCCTAGATTGTCCACTGAATCCACGTGATTTGGATCATTGTAAGGAGATGCAGAATTGCAGGCGACGTTTGCGCAAAGTAGTAGATTAAACATACTGCATCTCTTCGTTTGAGCATTCGAAAAATAATTTGGTACTCACTCTGGATAGGATTATGTTAGCTGATTGATTGCAGGCGACGTTTGCCCAAAATAGTAGATCAAACATACCGCTTCTCTTCGTTTTGAGCATCTGGAAATTAATTTAGTACTCATTCGGGATAGGATTATGTTTACTTACTATGGAATGGATTATTTGCAGGTCTGTCGCAATTGGAAACTGTGCGAGCAGAATGGGGCGCTTTGGAAATGAGAATGCCTATGAGACCGCTATAGATTCGTTGGACAACTTGCTTAAGTGAGTGATTATGAAAGATAGCCATTAAATATCGCTCCTTCGGGCTGACATTACATTGCGTTTGTTGGTTCAAGTGAGTGATTATGAAAGATAGCCATTAAATATCGCTCCTTCGGGCTGACATTACATTGCGTTTGTTGGTTCACTATCATGTAGTTCATATTAGCACTGAAAATTCAGGAACTTCATATGACATAATTTCGTAAAGCAACATGTAGTCACCATGAACTATGAGCGAGATCTCCTCACTGTAAAATGTCTGCTTAATGTTGTTCTAGATCAAAATACACGTTCCTCTGTATCATTGCCGGCTAATGATTGGAGCAATTGAGGGGTTAAATGTAGTTATGCCCGAACTCCATTGAAGGTAGAGTGAAACGATGTTGAGCGCCTGAATAATGTGCTTTCTGGAACAGGAACTGCCCGGAGTTGAAGGAAAAGGCTGGCAAGAAAATAGAGGAGCTTGTTAAGGAGCTGTCGCTTGAGGCTAAGGTCGAGCACGACGTGAAGGCGGTGGTGTCGCAGCTTGATCCCGTCGAGAAGATCAGAAAGGGTTTCCAGGAGTTCAAAGCTCATTTCAAGTACATCCTCTAGCTAGGGCTGTGATTTGCCAATGTTTTTGCTGTGACCAATATCTCATATGACATCACTGACAAAACAATGTCTTCACACCACAGGAAAGAGCAGACCCTTTTCAAAGCTCTGGCAGAATCTCAACACCCCAAGGTTTGCAAAGCGCTCCTCGTCCTCAGAAGAATGACTTTATATATAATGACTAATGTTCGTATGTTGGATTGACGAACTGCAGTGGATGATAATCGCCTGCTCAGACTCGCGTGTGGATCCTGCTCTCGTTCTTGGCTTGGGACTGGGGGAGGCGTTCATCGTGCGCAACATTGCGAGCTTGGTCCCTCCTCACTCTAAAGAGGTAAGACGGATGTGCTTAATCTTTTGTTAATCTGAACTTAATTAACTATGTAATTGACTGAACATTGCAGAGTGGTCATTCCTCCGGTGCGTCCGCCATTGAGTACGCTGTGCTACACTTGAAGGTAAAAGAGATTCGCACGTTTGGACCAGCGTTTGTTGTTTTGTAGCAAGAACTGATGTATCGATTGATGATTGAGTATATTGCGCGTTTGTCATTTTGTAGCAAGAACTATTGTGTGGATAGATGATTAATTATATTGCCTTGAGCAGGTTGAACATATTTAGAACTGTTGTAGTGATAGATGATTGAGTTTATTGCGCGTTTGTCATTCTGTAGCAAGAATTCTTGTGCGGATAGATGACTGATTATATTGCCTTGTGAACAGGTTGAGCATATTATGATCGTTGGTCATAGTCGATGTGGAGGGATAAAGGCCTTGCTAGGCATGAAGGAGGACGGCTCAAACAGATTCAGGTACAGTGATTGTTCCCTTTGTCATGTCGTTATAGAGTCGCTCCTTCACGAAGAATTGATGCAATGAAGATGATCACCTTTCTCATCGTTCACATGTACAATGTCCTCTATATGTCTTCCTGCACAGAAGAGAAACGTTTTAACTCCGGTTCTGGATATATGTCAGTGGTCTACAAGTATCGATGTCACTGAAGATGGTATGCACACATGCGCGTAACCTCGCAACGGAGAACGTCTTCCGTGATATTGATACCTAGAGACCACGGGCTTGTGTCCAGAACCGGAGCCGAAATGGTTCTCTTCTGTCTGTCTTATGATATGTATTTTAGAGGGAATTGGAAGTACACGCGCGGAAGCCAACATTTGACGAATGATTAGTTGGGTACGAGGTCCATAGCTGCAATTTGCAGGCACCTGAAGTTGATGACCGTTAATTTCAGCCAAGGTGAAAATTGTATTTCGGCGACCTCGGTAGTCGTGAACGAGTAATGTATCATTGTTTAAACTGACTCTACGAACATTCACATGTTTGCATTATAGTAAGGCACTCGCAATCATCTCCCTAGATTTGCCTGTTCTCGACAGACCCGAAGTATATACGCGATGAATGAATCATTGTTTGAACTGACTCTACGAGCATGCTGATGTTTGCATTGTAATAAGCCACTCGCAAATACCTCCTTCTATTTGCCTGTTCTCGACAGACCCGAAGTATTTGTGGATTGTAGTTGAGAGAAACACGTAGACAATACTTTGCTAAGCGGCTTACAACATATTGAGTATAGCTACGCTGGTTCCTAGTGATCAACTGTATAACTGAAACTGACCAGTTTCAAATTAGGATCAACAATGGTAGTTTGCGGATACTCTTATCCAATTTTGCTAGCCAAAGCGCAGGAAAGAACTAGTTACGTAGATAATTTCAGAGGCTTGTTGATGACACCTTGAAAGAATGTGAATTCAGAAGAGAAACGATGAGAATGCTGGATTTTCCGTAGGCCAATGTTATCGTCATGATTTTCGTACCAGCTGTTGTAATTGCACGATTACTGCAAATGAGAAAATTGTATCTCTCCGGTCGATTTTCGCCTGTACTGATGTACTTTGTACCACGAGTAATGATCAAATTGCTATCAGGAAGATAAACATGTGCGAGGTTAGTCCTCGATAAACATGTTCACAGATACTTGCCAATCCAGAGAGTAAGGTTGAGCATGGACTTGCATGCTTAGCAGCGAAATTGTAGTTTATATGTTTCGGATCCGCATGGAAACTCGGAAAGTCGAATTATTTGTACTCCTTGTGTCATATTAATTGTCTGTAGCCAAAAATTATGCGATTCGAGGAAAACAGCATCTAACTTTGCCTAGTCCTTTCTCAAATTTGGCTGAGCGTCTTTTCTTCATGTGCGTGTATGCAGCGAATACATCGAAGACTGGATTGCCATCGCGAACAATGCGAGCAAGACCGCGAAAGCTAAATGCTCCCACGACTCTCCGTTTGAGGACCAGTGGACATGCTGTGTGAAGGTATACGCACATTCATATGTAGTTTGCTGTCAGTTCTATTGCAATCCATCTTCATATGCTTTGAGGTGTCATTACGCAGACTACAAGTAGTCCAATTCTATGGTTTTTCTTTTTCTTGATCTTGAAGCGTGTGCTGCACGAGGTTATAGACAACATGTGGTCTCCAGATAGCGAAAGAGACGGATTAGGCCCCACAATATCTTTTTTTTTCTAATTGCAGTGGAGCGGCTTTTAAACTTCTACGAATCAAATTGTTTGATGTCTGTGCGATGTGTTGATCAACCGTTACGTGAATGACTTGACCATGGCTGTCCTCGGTCTATTTGTTTGTCTGAGGTCGAATACATTCATGTGTTACATCATCGAAGCTTACCTGATCGCTTCGTCTGTTTTACTGGACTTCCTCGAGCATAGAATCCCGCTTGCGGGTTTCTTTAAGCGTTCAACGGCGATGCACATGCGTTTAATTGCGATCCTTGAAAGACTTATGGTGGTCTGTTTTCTGCAGGAATCTGTTAATGTATCATTATGGAACTGCATGAGCTATCCATTTGTGAAGGAGGCGGTGCAGCAAAAGAAGCTCGCGCTGCATGGAGCCTACTTCGACTTCGTGAACGGTGACTTCCAGCGTTGGGCTCTGAATTATCGGGTCGATGAGCCAGAATCTCTCTAAATAGGCAAGAAGATACCTGCTGGACATTTTTGGATCAAATGTACTGCTACGCCAAAAATATTATCAGAAAATGCCATGGCAGGATGTCTGCGCGCGAGCTCAAATAAGAGAAACCTGGCCAAGAACCTTCAATCCTAACCACCTTTCCGCTTATTATTTTGTATTTGTATCTGTACCTGTATCGAATCTCGGTTTTGAGCAAATTAATGCATCGTTTTGATCTATTCCCTACCATGGCTTCCAAGATGGCAGAGACTAAACATGACGTGTTCTATGCTTTTAAATGGACAAGGTAAGGGATTAAAATTAATTCGAATTAAAAATTGATAATTCTTCTCAAAGATTTTGCATAGATCTCCTCATGTTCGCCTATATCTGAGGACGAGCGGAATGAAACAGGATTTATTTCATTTGTAGTAGTATGTGATAAAGAAAAAGGAATGGGTACATAGTTTTCTCTCAATTTTATTATTGGCTAACTAAATTTGACGTAGAGCTTGTAATAATTAGACAAAGTTCGACAAAAGAGAAGCACGTTACTTCGATTCGATAGGTTTTCTTAATTTGTTTTTTTTTTAAATTGGAGGTACCTCCAAAGCCTACTCCTTCGAGAACTTTGAAATTGTAACCGTACTAGTGAACATGCATAGTACGCATGTGACCCTTTGTACCCCACAAAGCAAAACTTTGAAATTGTAACTGTACAAGTGAACATGCATAGTACCCATGCAACCCTTTGAATCCCAGTATCCCATAAAACAAGGATTAGATTTCTTGAAAGCAATAGAAGAGAAGGCAACCCCATAAATCAGGGGTTAGATTGCTTGAAAGCAACACAAGAGAGGATTGCCTGAAGGACTGGTTTCAATTGGACACAATGTGGTTATGTTGGCCTTAAGCCCACAAGGTGTCTTGCCATAGATGAGGAACGAACCTTTGCCCTGCCTCAAGAGGTCAAAAGCCCATCCAGCCAAGCTCACATGTGCAGACAATGCGGGCTCCCTTATCCCACAGAGCATTGCACTCACTTCTGCCACTCAACAGTTAGACCATAGTTTACAATGGCCCAAATTTAACATGATGATAAGACAGCCCAAAATCTCCCATTGAGAACAAGAACTTGCAATGGCCCGAAGTCAACATGATGAAAAGACAACCCAAAGTCTCCCACTAAGCAGATACACAAGACTTTAAAGCTGCCCAAAGGCAACATGATGATAAGACAGTTAGACAAGAATTTGCAATGGCCCAAAGGCAACATGATGATAAGGCAGCCCAAAGTCTCCCATTGAGTACAAGAATTCACAATGGTCAAAGGCAACATGATGATACGACAGCCCAAAGTCTCCCACTAAGAAGTTAGACAAGTCTTTACAACTGCCCAAAGGCAACATGATGATAAGACAGCTCAAAGGTTAGAAAGCTTTCAGGACATTATCCCACAAAACAGGAGTTAGACAAGACTTTACAATGGCAAAGGCAACATGATGATGATAAGACAGCCCAAAGGTTTCAACTGACTTAACTGCCCGAAAGCTTACATATGTCTCATGTATTAGATGACTATGGGTGGATGGATGCATATTTTCAAATTGACATTGCTACATCTAGAATTGCTTTCACTCCACTAAAGCTAAGTTCAATGCAACAAGTAAGCTCCTTTCAACATGAATCTATAATTTTAGATATCTATCAACTAATTCCTATGCCGTAGAATGAAGAGGATGTGGCCTCAATACAAGAAAAAAAAAGTAAACATTGATGATGTAATATCTTCCAATGCTTCATCAGCATGGAGGAGTACGTTACCAACAAGTACTTATTTGCATTTTTACCAACCTACTGGTTATTTGCATCCTTGAAACCGAAAAATTACATTAAAATTCTAGCTTCACCAATATGAGTACAAAGTCCCACTAGGACTTCAAACTTGGACAATTATGACATTAGAATCACCAATATGACGTTTAAAACTTCAGTAATGATGAGCAAGTAATATCACCAATATGAGACCATGAATTTATATGAACTAAATTGCTCTAGGATTTAGAACTTGAACAACCAATGACATTAGAATTCAAGCTTCATCAAGATGAGATCATTTGTCCCAATAGTAATCATGTAGCAAGTTGTATTACCAATATGAGACCATAATTCCCACTAGGATTCACGCCTATATGAGGCAAATTGTGCTAAGATTTAGAACTTGAAGAATCGTCAAGCATATGAAGAGTATTTATACTAGAGAAAGTTAATGACTTGATATAGATAAAGCCTTTGCAACACAATATGTGGTTTTTAATGTTTCATAATACAAAAAGCATATTCTCAAATGTGTTTCTATGTTCTTTCAATTTTTTCCCTTGTGGATTCTTTTCTTGTTGCACCCACGTCTATATGCAACTATACATTTTTTGTTTATTTTTTCTTATCTTTTGTTTGCATTTTGTGTTAGGTTTCATTATGTCTAAGTTTTTCTATCACTACCCGGAATGATAAAATATGAGTTTGTAGGTGTTATGAATTATGGAATGTGTTGAACAAAGAATTTTTGGAGTGTTAATTTATTAAAATATTAATATGTTTTGGTGTTTTGATATAGCAACTAAAGGTTTGTGAGGGCGTGGAAGGATGGACATCAATGATCGAATTTATATTTATATAGTTTGTAAATAAACCTAACTAGAGGGTTCTATTTTTACAAAGTTGGTAAGATTCGTGGTTAGGATCCCAATGAGGCCCCTTGTTTTGGGACTCTCCCTGCACAATTTCCAAGACACCTTCATCTCTCTCAGAAGAACTCTCTGTTCTACATGGAGTCCGACTCCTCAAAAATGCCGCCCAGCCGCATACGATTCCAAGAAGACTCTCTCTCTCTAATTCCATAATTTTTGTCCTGCTACAGCTAAACCGCTGTAGCTTCACCTTAATGGTCTTCCCTCCTACATGGTTTTCTTTAGCCCATGTAAAATGAGTCACCTGTGGCTCTACACATGGGTGCCACATGGCACTCATGTGTGAGCCCATCTAAATGGAGTTAAGAGGTGGTTCACACCTCCTCCATAGGTTGACTCCATATAACATTTCCTTCCCCTTAACTCCATTTTTGTCCTCAAAAATGGTACCCGAAGGTCTAAAAGAAAGAGATAATCAATGGAATAGTACTCCCACTAAATCCACATGTATAAAAATACATGGTCATGACTCCGTGTTGTTTCCCCATACACTACAACAGATCGATGGTATACTGAGGTTTTTACCGAGGAAAATGAACGCGGCTTTATTTGCTGCGACACCAGTGTAAAGGTCGATGTGCGCGTCGGTACCAAAGCATCGGTATATGCGCCGGCATATGCGTCAGTATATGCGTCAGTATACGCATCGGTATATGCGTCGGTATTACCAGCGCATATACCGAGGCTTGTGCTGGACATACCATCGCCTATACTGTCGCATGCTGGGTGTATCGACGGTTATTCCGATGGCACTACTGAGAGTACCGTCGCATATACCGATGACCATACCTGCAATTTTTTGTTTTGGGTAGAGTGTTTTGTCTTTTGCTACAACAACATTACCATGATGTTGCTTAACAAAAGACAATACACTCTGCCCAAAAAAACCGAGTACATGTGATGTGTACTTTAATGACAACCGAAATATGATTTCATGAAACAGAGTATTATTGGACACAAAAGAGATAATCAGAATGAACTATGAACCATGTACAAAAGAAGTTATATATTTCAATAATGAAGCATGTACAAGAGCGTGGCAAACCACTGTCATATATGACGCTTTTACAAAATGTGGCAAAGCAATGTATTGCCATATGAAAATCAAATACAAAATGTTGGTCTTCCACTGCCATACACATGCAAAGAACGTTCCATATGAACAGTCCTGCAACAAAGAACATTAATGGAATGAGATAAATTCACATGAAAATTACAAACAACAAGTAAAAATCAAGTTTATAAATTAATTACCTCATTGCAAATGCTCCCATGAAACTACCACACTGCGTCCCTCCAAGTCCTGCAATAGTGCAGTCAACCCATGACTATATCCGTAAGACTCCTCCGTTCGTGTTGGAGGACGACCCATTGTCAGCTCCTGAAACAAATATAAAAAGATTAGAGTGACACCGGCAAGAGTGACACCGGCGGGAGTGAGGCCAGCGGGAGTGAGGCCGGCAGGAGTAAGGCCGGCAGGAGTGAGGCCGGGAGGAGTGCTACCACGAGCGATCCAATACTGTGATGCAGCAGCCATATACGCAGGAGGAACCTTAGAGATGAACTCCAAAAACTGCTCCTCTCTCATGGAATGTGGAGTGAATGGAGGACTATCTCCCATCGTGCTCTATAATAAAAGAACTCAAATAATTAGCATGCGATAAGAAAAGTAATATAGAGAATAAACAAAAAAAAAAAAAATTAGTACGTAGAAGTGTTTTATTCAAAAGTCCTCTATTCTAGCATCCTCTTGAAGATCCGATGCATCGAGAATATCTATCTCTATATTGATGGCTTCTAAATCACTTGCTATGCTGGTTTCCTATTGATCATCGTCTATTGCTTCGTCTTCTTGAACAATGACCTCTTCTTCAATGACCTCTTCTTCTCGAACAATGATCTCTTCCTCCTCGACTATCGAATGAATCTCCGAGTCCACTAGAGATGGACTTTCTTCTATATCTATGTTTTCAAAAATTTGTCTACTACGTGGAGCGACTTGTAAAACAAATAGCCACTCTCGGTCTTTTGAAGCTGGTATAAAAACAACTTGCTCACAATGTTCGGGAAGTACAAATGTATCCCTTTCATCTGTCCATAATCTTGTGGAGTCAACTTGAAGCAAACCGCTCTTATCCCGTCTCACTGTTGCGTTTCTTCCAGAGGTGACTACTTTGAACCGTTTCACATAAAAAACAAAGTAATCAAACTTTCTGAAAGATAGTTTTAAGATGTCTTGAATCACACCACAATAATCTAACTCGCCTTCTAGAGCATTATCATCTCTTGCACTCACTCTACTTTTTTGTGAAAAATTCACCATCACTCCACTATCAAAAGTAGACCTATTTTGATCGATTCGTGCGATTCGAAAGTGTCGTCCATGAAACCATAGTGCACCGTATTTAATATACTCCCAATCATATCCTTTTGCGAGTTCTTCTTATTCTTCAGAGATATCTTCACCCGCTGCCTTTGCTTATGAAATCGCTCTATCTAGCCATCTGCTCGTTGGAAAAGATGGGAGAGGTCGAAGATTTTCTGGAAGAGGCAAAAATCGAGTGGAACGATTTCTTAGAAACTGAGCTCTTTCCTTTGCATTAGTTTCCTTGGCAAGTTCATACCTTTCTAACCACTTTTGCATAGGCTCAGAGTTAACTATGCAAAACTTCATTGCCTTCTCTCTGAAAGCTGCATCCATTTTTCTTTGCAATCCTTTACCTTGTGGTTCATCGCCTATAAGACGAACATCTTCATCATCGCTCCATAAGCGAGGCATTTTGGGATCCGATATACGTAGAAACTCAGTTATGAATACAAGAGATTCTTGTACAAGCCATCCCTCTGCCATGCTACCCTCTGGACGTGCTCTCTGTCGAACAAACCCTTTTAATGTCTTCATAAAGCGCTCTAAGAAGAACATCTATCGACTATGGACAGTTCTTGCTATTGCAACTTCATCTACCACATGAACCAGTAAATGAAGTTGAATAGTGAGAATACTTGTGGGAAAGTATTTCTCTACCATACAAACAGCCTCGATAGCATTGAGTTTCGCACTCTCTATGCTATCTCTATTTATCTCTTTAGAAGATATCCACCGTACTAAAGAACTAATTTTATAAATGGTTTTTCGTATATCCTCTGAAAGACAATCTTTTAGGGCTACAGGGAGCACAAACTATAAAAACTTGTGCCAATCATGAGACTTGAGTTCTGCAAGATCGTCGTTTCGTGTGAAAGCAGTCTTTAGACACCTCATGCATCCAGTAGGTGTACGAAACTCTGAAATTATTTTCTTGACTTGTTGCTCTTCCATCCTACGAAGCACCCAAGGAGCTCTTGGTAACGATACTGTTCCGTTGGGCTTAGTAATTGCCCACAACTCTCGCATACGACCTCGCTCTTCTAAGTCCTCCCTTTGTGCTTTGCTTTCTTTCTTTCCGATCAAAGTTTTCCAAAGAATCTCTCCCACATTCTTAAAAATATGCATCGGGTCTACCAAATGATTGATCACCAATTCACTCAAATAAGGGAGTTCATGAAAAATGGACAACCGTTTCATGCCAGCAACTAGATTTTCTGAATCCCACAGTTGTTTCCAATCGCTAGCTTTCATTTGGTGTTGCGCTTGTCGACCAATTTGTCCTTCACGTAAAACATGTCCATCAGGCAAATATCTATGATGTCCTTCATAGACAGTTTTACGTAGTGCTTTGGAATAGTGTGCTTCGAGTCGCGGTCCGCATAAAGGACAAGCATGGTAACCCGAAATTGATAAACCTGAACATTCACCATAACCAGGGCAATCATGCATTTTCCACATAAGTATGCCTTGCACTCGCACGTCTCGTCTTCTTATAGGTTGAGACATGTCACGCACAGTAATCCCATCCCATAAAATGCGCAACTCTTCCACAAGGGGTGCAAGATATATATCCATGATTTTTACCTTATACTTACTTGGTACAATAAGAGCTAATAATAAATGACCTTTCTTTGTGGCCAACCATGGTGGGATATTATAATTGACCAAACATACAGGCCATGTGCTCCATGAAGAACTGCGTAATCCAAATGGATTCACTCCATCCATAGCTAGGCCTAGATGTATGGACCAAGGCTGACTAGCAAACTCTGGCCACTTACTATCTTTGTGCTTCCAAGCATCAGAGTCAGCTGGCACTCATATTACATTATCTGTAGACATGCTCTTTGTATACCATGACATTAACTCAGCTATAGATTTGCATCTAAACATGTTCTTAATTCGTGGAATGATAGGAAAGTGGCGAAGAATCTTTGCGGGGATTGCTTCGCCTACAACGTCTTCTGTAAATCTATTTGCTCCACACTTTGGACATACGTGGAGATGCTCATACTCATTTCGAAAGAGAATGCAATCATTCGGACAAGCATGAATTTTAGTATAATCCATTCCAATTGTTTGTAAAAGTTTTTTCGCATCTCCACGTGTTGGAGGCATGTCATTGCCCTCTGGCAAAAATTGATCTTTAAGAAGCCTGCAATAAGCAATTAAAATGATATTAGTAAATGAAGTTATTGTGATACAACAATGAAAGCCAATTTTTTCTCCACTTACCTGAACAATTCAGTGACACTACTATCTGATCATCCATAAATGGATTGCAGATTGAGCATCGCGAGTGAAGCACGTAGTACAAATATCTTTGCTCCATTGTAAAGTGGTAAACAAGCTAATCTTCACATGTTTTCATATTCTTCATCAACTTCTGATCGTGGAATTTCTGTTGTGTCCATGAAACTCTCGACACTTTCTTCACCATCATGATCTTCGTCCATCTCATAAAATGCTTCAAGCATCTCTTCCATATGTTCATTCTGTGTAATATTATTAGTGCTTGCTTGTACGTCTAAGTCCTTTTTTGCTCTCTTTTGTCCACGAGAGGTTACCGGTGCAATGTCGTTTGGGTCCATCTGCTCACCTGGGGACCATGCGAATGATAGCGTAGGTTTTCCAGTCAACTCCTATCAAAGGATCCATACTCTCTAACATGTGCAGTACAAATCCGTCGTTTCCGATAAATTTGATACTTGCACTGTGTGCAAGGACATGCCATTCTCTCTTTAGGATCCAAAGAAGCCATCTCCTACAATATGGATATTTTAGAACATTTGTTTTTTTATTAAACCTAAAAATCTAACTCTTAAGGACTTAAATCTGAAATACTAAACCTAAATACTTAAATACCTTAAAAAACTTAAAACCCTAATTTTAAAACCCTAATCTATATAGCTATCCTGTGTGTGTATGTGTATGTATGCATATGTGTATATATGTGTGTGTATGTATGTGTGTATGCATGTGTGTGTATGTATGCATGTGTGTAAATTTATATGTGTGTGTATGCATGCATGTGTGTATATGTGTGTGTGTATGTAAGCATGCATGTGTGTATAGGTGTGTGTATGTAAGCATGCATGTGTGTACATGTATGTGTGTATGTATGCATGTGTGTACATGTATGTGTGTATGTATGCATGTGTGTACATGTATGTGTGTATGTATGCATGTCTAAATGTGTAAATGTGTGTGTATGTGTGTGTGTATGTATGCTCTATTTTCCTATCTCTATCTTCCTTTCTTTCATTATTCTTTATCTCTCTCTCTCTCTCTCTCTCTCTCTCTCCTTTTCTCTCTCTATCAATAGAGAATAAAACAATCACTTACAAGTATGCCCCTCTTTTGGATCGTTGTCATCAAAGCGTAATGTATGTCGTCTATCGTCCAATTCCAAACAATCAACACCAAAGAACTTCTGCAAAATCAAAGAAAAGAGAAATTATAAAACCTAAAGCATAGAGAAACACAAATGCTAACAGTACGCGAAGCACTTACCAAGATGTGAGATCTAAGCCGAGAGAGAGTGTGTGTGTGTAGAGAGAGAGATCTTTGTGTGTGTGTGTGTGTGCACAAGACAATGCAGGTCGCAATTCGGTTCGCGCATGCAAGTTCGATAGAAGACCAACAGTACTCAAACACGCGCAAAAATATGAAGTTTTGCTCTCGGGTTCGCGGTATGTTTAAAACTCGCCACTGGTATAGGTATGGGCGTCGGTATACGCGTCGGTAATTCCCAGTAAATTACTAACGCTTATACCGATGCCCATACCGATGCCTATACCGACGCATATACCAGTGACTCGGGCCACACCGACAATCCGTTTAAAATGGTCATACCGACGGTCACTTGACCGTCGGTATCTCTAAGTGACATTTTTCGAGGCCCATACTGACGCCGATTGTGACCGTCGGTATATGCAGCGTCGGTATGCGCCTCATATGTTGTAGTGATATCCTCCCCCTTAAGAAGAGTCTTGGGAAGGTAAACCTAAGTTGGGAAACCGTCTCTGAAGGATGCTAACCCACTCCCATGTGGCACTATCTTCCAAACTATCTTTCCACTTTACTAGACACTCTTTATATAAGTGACTTCTCATCCGTTTCTCTCGAGTGCGTAGTATGATCTCAGGCTCATGTTGAATAGATTGAACAGAAATAGGCTCTACTACCTCACTATCTGGAATGAGGTTGTCAGATTCACCTAGCTTTTTCTTAAGCCGACTAACATGAAAAAATGGATGGATTTGACTATTCTCTGGAAGTTGGAGCTGGTAAGACATCTTTCCTATTCTCTTAAGTATTTGGAAAGATCCACAATACCTAGGAGATAGTTTTGGACAAGGTCCTATCTTCATAGTTTTAGACCTAGATGGAACTCTAAGATAGACTTGCTCTCCTACCTCAAAGTTGATATCTCTCCTTTGAGGGTCAGCATAGGCTCTAGCTCTATCCTGAGCTCTTCCAATGCTATCCTTAGCAAGGCTAAGCATATCACTCATCTCTTCCAAGAAGTCCTTTGCAGCTTGAACTTTCTCATTCTGCAAGCCTACTACATAAGGAGCTCTTGGCTGAAACCCATACATAAGCATAAATGGACTATGCCCAGTGGAAGAGTGCTTGGCACTATTATATGCAAACTCTACAATAGGTAAGTACTCTTCCCAATTAGTTTGCCTTTCATTCACATATGCTCAAAGCATATCCTCTAGGATTTGGTTAACCCTCTCTGTTTGCCCATCCGACTGTGGATGCTCGGCCGTACTCATGCTAAGTTTCGTGTCCAACCTTTTGAAGACCGCTCTCCAAAAGTGGCTAGTAAACTTCCTATCCCGATCGGAAACTATATCTAAAGGAATACCATATAATCGGTATAGGTTCTCTACAAAGAGTCTAGCCAACTCTGGTGTCTTCACTGTAGTACGTGTCGGAATAAGCCTAGCCATTTTGGTTAACCTATCCCCAATTACCCAAACCGAGTCGTTCCCTCTCTGTGTCTTAGGTAATCTGACTATAAAGTCCATGGAGATACTCTCCCACTTCCCATTAGGAATATCCAATGGGTGGAGTAGTCCTCCAATCCTCAACCCCTCAGCTTTGTTGACTTGGCATTTAGTGCACTTAAGCACATACTCTAGGACGTCCTTATGAAGTCCAGACCAATAAAACTCCCTCTTAACAAGATCATAAGTCTTGTTAACTCCTAGGTGTCCCGCACACTATGTGTCATGACACTCATACAAAATATGCCTTCTCATCTCAATATCTCTAGGGACACACACCTTACCTTTATATAACAGATATCCATCATGGACATTGTAGTTCTTCCACTTGAATCCTTCTTGAGTACCCGTTGATACTCCATCCTCATTGGAAACCCGTATATCACAATCCGCATTCTCTATGGCTTCCCAAATCTCGGAATATGAAGGATCAAGCCTACATTTCCCTCTATTGGACTCAAGTAGCTCACTAGTGATATGTGTAAAACTCAGCCCATTGAGCATAGGCATGCGGCTAAGTGAATCAACCACTAGTCCTATACCTAAGCTCATAATCAAACTCTTGAAGGGTCTCTGCCCATGGGGCCTTCCTACCTTTAAGGTCTGTTTGATTAGAGAGCCACTTAATGCTCTCTTGATCAAACACTATCGTAACTTTGGCACCATATAAATAATGATGCCACTTCTTCAAAGCATGGACAATTGCATACAACTCCTTCTCATAGACGGAGTAATTCTTCTGAGATGGTTCTAGTTTCTTACTCTCAAAAGCTACTGGTCGACCATCTTGAACTAGAACCGCTCCTATGGCAAAATCACTCGCATCAGTCTCAACCACAAATGGTTTGTTGGGATCTACTATATGTAAAAGTGGAGTTGTAGCAATTGCTACTTTCAATTTCTCCATACTTTGCTTCTGTTCGTCTCCCCAATGAAAGGCTTTCCCTTTCCCTTTAAGCTGTTATATCATCGGGATAGCAATTTTGGCATAATTCTTAATGAATCTTTGATAGAAACCTGATCAACCTAGGAAGATTTGCAGCTCTTCTAGGTTCCTTGGATGTGCCATTCCATAATAGCCCTTACTTTTTCAGGATCCATCTGGATTACATCTTGGGACACTATATGCCCAAGGTATCTAACCTCTGTCTTGAAAAATTCACACTTTGATTGCTTAGCAAAGAGTGAATTTTCCCTTAGCACTTGAAATACCTTTCTTAAGTGTTCCAAGTGGACCTCTTCTGATGCACTATAGATCAGAATGTCATTCAAAAAGTCTACTACAAAGCATCCTAGATAGGGCCATAAAACACTATTCATGAGCTTCATGAAAGTGGTAGGAGCATTGGTGAGACCAAAAGGCATCACCAAAAACTCATAGTGCCCATACCTAGTCCTAAATGCAGTCTTAGGGACATCCTCTGCCCTAATCCTGATTCGATGATATCCTAATCTAAGATCAAGGTTGGTAAAATACCTAGCTTGATGTATCTGATCAAATACATCTTCTAATCTAGGCATTGGAAATCTATTTTTTATAATTAAGTGCTCTATAGTCTATACATAGTCTCATAGATCCATCTTTCTTTTTAACTAGGAGCATTGGCGATGCCCAAGGTGAGTTACTAGGTTTAATGAAGCCTTTATCTAAATAATCCTATAGTTGCTTCTCAACCTCCTCATGCTGAGAAGCACTAAGCCTATATGGTGGCCTACAAATAGGGTTAGTGTTAGTAACAACCTCAATGGCATGGTCAATGTCCCCTCTATGAGGTGGTAGCCCTCTAGGTAAGTCAGTGGGAAAAACATCTCTATACTCAAACATAAGATCCTTAAAAGTTTTAACCACACACTCTTGCAAAAAAGAATAGTAGAAAGTCTTGTCCATATTTACATTCATAGCATGAAAATATACATCAGATGAGCTATCTGTACAATGCTCCATATCATGACTATACAATAAAGACATCTCTTGTACATGCTGAGAATAACAAATACTATACAACTCTAGTGATGAAATGAGAGGTGCAATAGCTACATCTCTCTCTTCTGAATACAAACTTTACTTCCATTCTTTTCAAATTCAAGTGTGTTGTTTTGATAGCTGCATTTAAGTGTGTCTCCCAACCCCCATAACCACTCTCTTCCTAAGACTAGGTCTGTCCTCTCCATATTCATAATTTGGAAATCCATATAATCTATATAGTCGTGCATCTTGACTTCCAAATTGGATACCATAGTATCCCATATCCTCTTATCTTGCCCTTGCATCATAGATACAACGTATTTATGTGCACTGGGTTGCTAAGGAATCTTTAATTTCTTGACCAAAGCATAGTTTATAAAATTATGAGTGGCAAAGTCATCTATCATGACCCGCACCCTGGTCCCGTACACACTACCATGCAGTTTAACTAAGTCATGTGGTCCAAACTGTTGTGACCACAATGACTGAGTCAAACAAGAGGTGTGCTCTATATCCTCATGCATCACCTCCACTCCCTTGTAGCTAGAACTGTCGTGAATAGGAAGGTTCTGCACTAGGTGGACTGCCTTTTTGCCCTTTTCAGGGGCCATACTAGTCTCTGGTCCCTTCTTCTTTTCTTCCCCCTTTGTGAGTGGACAGTTCCACTGTGAATGGCTAGGAGACAAACACCTAAAGCACATGTTTTCTCTTTTGGCCCTCTCAAACTGATCTGTAGATAACCTAGGCGTTTGTTATCTTTGTTTTTTAATAAAAACTTTGTTTTTCCCAAAAGGCAACTTCTTCTTGAATTTAGTCATACTAAGAGGCTTGAGGGGCTGATCCATCTCCATAGGAGTATATTGAGGATGGTTATGGTCCTCATAGATCTGTACATACTTGATCGCCTCCTCAAATGTCTTAGGTGCATTTATGGCTTTATCTAAGCCCCTAACAAACCCTATGGTCTTCTAGAAATCATCTAAGCCCTTAAGTTTCAAAATGATCTCTCTATAGTGGGATAGGTAGACCGTAAGAGGCCTACCGTAAGAGGCCTACCTCTCTATGCAATCCTATCCCACTCATCCCAATTCCTCTCCTCCTCATTCTGAGGAAGAAACTCGTTTAGAAAAAGAGTCTCAAACTGAGTCCAATCAGTAGGGATAGAGTTCGGTGACTGAAAAACTCATCTAAAAGTTCCTCATATGTATACTCTTCTTGTTGAGGCTCTTTCTCTTCTAAGTTTTCTTCTACTTCTTGTCCTAATTCTACTTCTTCCATTCTAGAATCAGGATCCTCTAGTTGCTATTTAAATGGAGAAGTTTGTTCAACTACGTGTTTCCCTTTAGATTCCATGTTTTACTTCCCTTCCCCCGTTTGCTAACTAGATTATGTGAAAATGAATGGAAGTAAAGCTTAAATATGCAAGAAGAAGAGAAATATATCACAAGAGCACTTCCCTGGTACAAAATAAAGCTGGTAAAGTGAAATCCAAGTGATCCTTGAAGCTTTAGGTTGCTGATTTTGAATCCTCGCCAGGCCCATACAAAAATCGGAAATGTTTGGTTGGTCCGAAGAGGTTCTAATCACCAAAAACCAACAAGAACAATGCCAAAACCACATAGCAATAGCCCCAACTGGGAAAACTAAGAAAAACTGAACAACTTTTGAGATTTGACAGCCCTCGCCAGTCCAAGAAATGTAGCCCAACACCTATATTCAAATATTTAAAGCTATCCCAAGTGAAAAAAGTGAATTTGGACACCAGATGAGGAAAAACTAGGCCTTGGAGTGGCTGCCTAGTTTGTGTTGAAGCACTGTAGAGAGATTTTGGTTGACCAAATCTCATCCAAATGCAACACCAATGGTCTCTAAGTGAAGCTTAGGAGTACTGCTTTGTAATCTGACCAATATTTTTGAAATCACGTATCGTATGAGGAAGCTATGATGCGGAGAAGCTGGGTATGTCAAAAGTAGGAAGTGGAAAAGCTAATCTTCTTGGAAGGGTGACTTTGAGAAGCTCAAAACTGAGGAACTAAAGCTTTTCAAGAAAAACCCATGACCCATGCCCCATATCCATAGCCCATAATACATTTATGCATCCTCATTTTGCCAACATCTTGATCCATAGCATCCATTTTTTCCTTCAAAGTTCAAGGAAATTACAAAATCTTCCCCATCTTCAGCTTGATTTTGGTGATGATTTCAAAAATGGTTCTGAACTGTCGTCGATGGAGTATTTATCCCACATGGAAGCTCAGAACCAACATGTCTCTCTATATAAACAAGAATAATCCTTTCATTTCCTCATCCAAGAGCAGGGGAGGAGGGAAGAGGAGAGATGGGGGAGCTCCCTCGTCAGCTGCCTTCTGTCCATGGGTCTGTTGGCGCCTTGATGTGTGTTCACCGTCCGTTCACATGAGCCTTCTGTTGCTGTCCCGTGGGCTCTGATGCCAGTGTTAACTTCCGAATGATGCCGCTTATTTTGGGACTCTCCCTGCACAATTTCCAAGACGCCTTCGTCTCTCTTAGAAGAACTCTCTCTTCTACACGGAGTTCGACTCCTCAAAAATGCCGCCCAGCCGCGTACGATTCCAAGAAGACTCTCTCTCGCTAATTCCATAATTAATGAGTCATCTATGGCTCTACACATGGGTGCCACATAGAACTCATGTGTGAGCCCATCTAAATGGAGTTAAGAGGTGGTTCACACCTCCTCCATAGGTTGACTCCATATAACAGATAGGTATTGTTGTAGACCGTGATTTCTATTATTAAAAGCAAAGGCTCTCTACAAAAGAAACCAACTTTTACTTTCATGCATGCTTCTCAAAGCCGCTCTCATGTAACCACTATTTTCGACATAATAAAAAATCCTATAAATACATGCACTCTATGGACTGTCAAAATAGAGTGCATGGGAGGAGATTGCACCCAATACTACCTTCTATCTCGTCTCCTTGCATATCTATTTTTTTTTTGGTGTTTTCAGTAAGATCTTGATAGTAGTGGTATTAGAGCTCTGTGTGTGTCACTACAAAGGGGTCTGTTTCTATTCATTTTGGCATTTGATCTCTGTTTTGTTGTTCTTTGTTCGTGATTCCGTCTTCGTCTCCATTTTTGTTTTCGATCCGGTTTTGGTTTTGGTTTTTGTTTTTGTTTTCGGTTCTAGAACTAGAACCTACGTTTACACATATGTTTATGCTTTTGGCTTACTCCAAGGCAACCACTAAGGCATCGGCTAAGGCATGGAACTTAGGCATAACTAAGGCATTACTTTGGCATCTTTGGCACCCATGCTCCCTTGGCGACCATTGGCTATGTGCAAACCATTTTTTATTTATGAGTGGCAAATATTATGTTCACCAAAGAGGAAGGATTTGAACCCACAACCTAACTCTCACAATGGAAGTGTTTTACCACTACACTATCTCTTTGTGCTGTCACTCTAATTCCCTTTTCTTATATTTAACACAACTTGCATCTCTTTCTTACTTTTTTGATTCCCAAGAACAACCCTTCCTTTTACATTTTAATTCAAGAAATCTAAAAATTGTTTTTACATATCTAACAAGAGGGTTTTGTTCTCTACATACCCATGGACCCTATGAACATCATGGAGGATTTTGGTTAGCCACCTCTACTTGAGGTAACACTCAAGCAATAACTCGAGCTCCTATGGCAGGAACTTCGAGGCGCTCAGAATGAGATCTGACAATGCAACAAAGTACCTTAGAAGATGCAATATGATGAAGATAACCTTGCGAGGGTGGTAAAAGCTATTGTCTCTGTCCAATCTGACGGTGCACATTCTAAGATTATTGTTAATGATTACCAATTTCTACAACTTGATGGTCATAAGGATGGCCCTTTAGTTCTTTCATTGTTATCACAGTTTGAGGATTTTTATACTCATGAAACATATGTTGAAAGTGAAAAAGTAAAATTTTCCACTAACTTTTTAGTAGGAAAAGCTCAGCTCCAGTGGAATGTCCTGCATCACATCATAGATCGTCCAACAACATGGAAGTCTTTCCAAGATAAACTGAAGGATACTTTTCTTCCTCCTGAATATCATTTACATGTTCGATGTGCATGGACAACCTTTATATGGAAGGAGGGTGACACTGTCACTACCTACACGAAGCAGTTTTGGCAAAATTTATTATTGGTTCGAATGCTCAAAGATGTACCAGAGGATATATTACAACGAAAATATAAAGATGGATTGGAGATGCGAACCCAATCCAAGCTTCACACCCTACGACCTACAACCCTGAACGAGGCTACCTCTTTTGTTTATGATGCAGAGAATGAATTCCAATCCGTAACAAGTCAATCTGTCTACAACAGCCACTTCAACGCACAACTTTTTGTTAAACCAACTTTTCCTATGAAACATAATTTTAATGCCCCATCTTACTCTAGTTTTTCTTGTCCTCCACAATCCAACTACTCAAGTGTACCTATTGCTTTTTCTCTCCAACCTACCAAACCACCTACCTTGCAAATTTCAATGGTAGACACCCAACAGAATTGACCACGTATCACTTGTTGGAATTGTGATAAACTTGCACATACAAAATCGAAGTGCCGATTACGACCTCTTCACATGAAACCAGCTGCAGCTAAATTGCATAACATGGAGGCCTGTAGTGAAGAAATTCCTCATGTTTGGATAGAGGAAGCATTGGAGAAGGACTTAAGTACCTTGGGTAACGATATCTCTATTTATTCTTTACTTTTCATGAAAGGTACTATCAATAACAAACTGGTATATTTTACATGATGATGGTATTTCACATGATTTCATTTCACATTTATTACTACAAGAACTTAAAATTTAAAAAAATCATTCCTTGTATAAAGTGAAAGCTGCATTTTCAGGTAGTTGTTATAATGTAACATGAGAAGTGCAAGATGTTATGATTAGCATAGGCCCATATGTAGATGCACGAACATTTTTAATTGCACCTTTGCAATCTTACGATGTTATATTCGGTATGCTTTTTGTCATCATTATAACCCACACATTGACTACCATACACATGCCTTTAACTTTGAATTTAAAGGTCAAATCATTACTTTGACTTCACGACATGATTTCCAACCATTTCCATTGATTGGTCATATTCAAGTAAAACGTGCATTTAGGAAAGGATACAATTCATGCATTGTTTTTGTCAATGTCATAAATGATTATACTCATACACTTCTCGATGCACATAAAACTTTCTTGACTAATTATAAGGATTGTTTTATGTCTGAGTATCCCTCTGAACTACCACCATCTCGAGGATCCTTCGACCATAGCATGGACTTAATTCCCAGTAGTTCTCCTCCTCATAAAGCGCCTTATAGGCATGGCCCACTACACCAAAAGGAAATAGAAAACCAAGTGAAAGACTTCCTCCACAAAGGACTTATCAGGCCTAGTTCTTCCCCATTTGGAGCACCAATTCTTTAAGTAGAGAAGAAGAATAAAAGTTATCAAATGTGCATTGATTATAGAGCCCTTAACAAGATCACAATATAGAATAGATATCCTATTCCTCGAATAGATGATCTCTTAGATAAATTATGAGGATCTCATGTCTTTAGTAAAATTGATCTTAAATCAGTTTACCATCAGATTTGTATGACACAAAGTGATATTTTAAAGGCTACATTTAGAACGCAAACCAGCCATTATGAATATAATGCCCTTTGAACTTACTAATGCTCTTGCTACTTTTGCATGAATGATGAACAACATTTTTCTTGATTACCAAGCTTTTGTTCTTGTATTCTTCGATGATATACTTGTTTACAGTAAGAATGATAGTGAGCATGAGAAGCATCTTAAAACCATTTTTCATTTGCTACAAGAGAACACACTTTACGCTAATCTTGAAAAGAGTTACTTCTTTTGATGTAAGCTAGAATATCTAGGACATATTATTTCAAGTGAAGGTGTGCATGTGGATCCAATAGTAGAATGGCATACACCACAATCAGTCAATGATGTTCGTTCTTTCCTTGGCTTGGCTAGTTTCTATAGGAAGTTTGTTCGAAATTTTTCTTATTTAGCATTGCCTCTTACCTTGTTATTGAAAAAGAAAATAAAATTTGCATGGGGACTTATGCAACAACAATGCTTTGAAAAAATTAAACATGCACCAGTTTTATAGCTACCTAATTTTTCACAACTATTTCATGTCGTTACTGAGGCTAGTGGCTTAGGAATAGGTGCTCATTTAATGGATAATGATCACCCCATTGCATTGAGAGTAGGAATCTTAAACCCTCAAAAAAGAATTATAGTACATATGATAAAGAATTGTTAGCAGTTGTGCATGCTTTGGGAATTTGGAAACACTATCTTATGGGATCTGAGGTCTTAATCAAAATCGATCAACACGCTATTGAGCATTTATTAAACCAGCCCTTAATCTTTGATCGACATCTTTAAATGAATTTTTTGACATCATGGATTTCCTAAAGGAATGTTATCTGATCGTGATGCTAGATTTTGTAATCATTTTTGGGTTGTCTTATTTAAACATTTCGGTTCTAAAATAGATTTTAGTTCTACACTTCATCTCGAAAGTAATGGGCAAAGTGAGGCCACAAACAATACTATTCTTGATTTATTGCATTGCTATTCATTAAATAGTCACACTAATTGGGATGAAAAGCTTCAATTTGCTTACAATAACACCACACACATCACTACTTGTCATGCACCTTTTGAAATTGTTTATGGTAAAAAGCTTCCCACTCCCATGTCACTCACTGAAATTGACATTTTGATCGCTGATTTTGTTGCTCAAGATCACATTTCTATACTTCACAATGTTCACGAGCACATTAAGAAAAGTCAAGAATGTTATACACGTAATCTCAATACAAAATGATTAGCCAAGGAATTCAAGGAAAATGATCTTGTAGGGTTGCGTATCATTAAAAGACATCTCAAAAATATTTTGCAGCATCCTAAAATTAAACTTGCACCACACCATTGTGGACTGTTTCACATTATATAAAAAATTAATGATAATTCATTCAGATTAGATGTACCATCACATTGGATATACATAAATCTTTTCATATTAGTTTACTTAAACCATTTAAAGGAACTTTACCACTCACTCCACTTCTTGATGACCCTCCTTTAATTGAAGAACAATAAAAAATCTTAGTTCTTGAGTAAATCATTGATCATGATATCGCTACTACATGCAGATGTACTCAGTATCATCGATATTTAGTTAAGTACAAAAATCACTATATTGAAGAATGTCAATGGATGCATAAAACACAATTAACACCCCATTATGATCACTTAATTTCTACATATCATACACATACACATTAATGTAACTCCTCCATGAACATTTCCATGCATGTGTTTTGACATGGAACATGCCTATTTTCGTTCAGTGATGGAACATGTGATTGGCCATCCATGTTTAGTTTTATTTTATCAACTAAGGTCAGTTGGTTTTTCAATTGAGGGGCATGTTATGAATTATGAAATGTGATGAACAAGGAATTGTTGGAGTGTTAATTTATTAATGCATTAATTTGTTTTGGTGTTTGGATGTAGCAGTTAAAGGTTTGTGAGGACATGAAAGGTGTGAAAGGATGGACATCAATAATCAAATTTATATTTTATATAGTTTGTAAATAAACCCACGTAGAGGGTTTTATTTTTACATACTTGATAAAATTAGTGGTTAGGAAAGGTATCATTGTAGACCATGATTTTTGTCATTAAAAGCAAAGGCACTCTACAAAAGAGACCAACTTTTACTTTCATGCATGCTTGTCAAAGACACTCTCATGTAACCACTATTTTTTACATAATAAAATATCCTATAAATACATGCACTCTGTGGACTATCAAAATAGAGTGCATGGGGGGAGATTGCACCCAATACTACATTCTATCTTGTCTCCTTGCATGTCTATTTTTCTGAGTGTTTCCAAAATTCATAACCTCTATGTGCGCATGAAGTAGGGTCTTGATAACAGTATGAATCCTTTTGAGTTCATGCTTGTGGTTGTGTCCATTATGGGGTATGTGTGTTCCATTCATTCTTATCTCTATTAAGCATTGATAACATTAGTGGGCATGTCATACTATTGATTTGTGTAACTAAATAGTATTGTTGATATATTTTGATAGTGATATGTGTGAACACACTTAGGACTATTGGGGCACTTTTTCCCCTCTTCAGGAAGTTTTTTTTACCTTGAGTTCTTTATATGCCTATAACCCTAATGGGTTACTTATCTTTGTACATTCACTTGGTAATTCATTCAATGTTGTGTTGTGGTCCAAGCTTCTTCTTGTTCTTCCTTGTGCTATTTGTGTGCTTCCACAGATCTCAAACAGCTTAACAATTGGTATCAAAACAGGTTGCCATTTCATATAATGTGTCATCAACACCCCTCTAGTCGTAGTCTCAGAATCACACTAAAATTCGTGATCGGGAACCTAGGGTGATCGGAAGTTCAAAATAGATTGTGGGCTCGAAATTTTGAACTAAGATCATTTTGACCTCTGAACATACTACCGTAGCATTTGTACAGGAAATTTCATCCTTTTATTCCATATATATATATATATATATATATATATATATATATATATATATATATATATATATATATATATATAGGTTTGGATTCGCTAGTACAAGTGCCCCGAAGTTTGCTACATATTTAGTAGAGTTCAACAGGGTGGTTCTGCTCAACTTTTTGGGATACAATATTAAATAATCTTGTCATAGAGATTTGTCCAAAAGTGGCTGCAAAAGAGGCAAAGAAGAAAGAGGCTGGAAAGTTGTTGCAGAGGCCTCTAGGCAAAAACAGAGTATGCTAAACTTATTGAGTATGAAGAATGGGCATTTACTACTATATGAATCTATGAACCATCTTTGCATGAGTAGTGTATGTCTGTAATAGACTTACATGTTTGGTACTTTGATAGTCAGGAAACCAAACATATTCTCTCCCAACATAGTTTCTTCAGTTCACTCGACCCTGCCCTTATAGAGCATATTTTCACATGTGCTAACAACTCATTTTATCCTGTAATGGGACTTGATAAGATCAATCTAACTATTACTGATGGGAGTCCTTTCACATTGCGAGATGCTTTGTATGTACGAGGGATCAAGAAAAATCTATTGTCAATTTTACCATTAGCAAAGATTGGTTTGGTTATCAAATTTTTTGTTCACAAATGTATGATCTCTCAAATGGTGATGGTATTATTGCTTCAAGCATTTTTTGTCATGGTCTATATAATCTCCTTGACTATGAAAAATCTATGAATGAATCAGAATGTGCAATTCAATATTCTTAGGCTATCTCAAATGCAAAGCTTTGGCCTACATGCTTTGGTCATCTAAATTTTACTAGTTTGATATGCGTGCAGAAGCCTGAAATGGTGTCATATCTACCCAAACTTGAGGCACCTTGTAAAGATTTCTATCAGTGCTATATTTTGGGCAAAATATAGCATTAATCCTTCCCAAAAGATGGTTCAGTTTGATTTGCTCATAAATTATAGCTTGTTCATAGTGATGTTTGTGGTCCAATGTGTTGGAACATCAAGCTTACACTATGCTTGAGGTGGATTTGATCTACATCAAAGGTTATCATGTCGAAAGAATATCCGTTGGAGAGTTCTTTTTCTTATGCTCACCTATTGTATTGAAAAAAAAAAGATTTTTCATGGATTTTTACCATTGTAAATGCTTTGAACTTTACACATGTAAAGGTAGAAAGATAGAGCCCAAATTCCACAAATTTGTGGTGGTTGAGTTGCATTCAATCAAGCAATCAATCACCTAAAAGTAGATCAAACTAGATCTTCACTTTTCCTAGATTGTAGGAAAGTGAATTCATTCCCTTCAACAACCATTGCCACCTTCATTTGAATTCAAAATCCACTTGTAGAACTCATGGAGCACTTCTAGAGTCTATATAAAGACTTGAAATCACTTGTACAATACATGGAAGCAATATACATACACCTGTGATCATCATTGTCTTGCTCCTTCTTTTTCTACATCATCATATTCTACCATCCAAATTGAGTACAAGATGGCTCATTGGAAAGGGATTAGTGTCTAGTTTATGCCTATAAAGTTTTATAGCTTTTGGTTTAGTAGATTGGGAGAAATCTCAGTTTTTCTGTCTCAGGGTCAATCTTTGCATATTCTTGAAAAATAGGAGATACCACCGTTGAGTGTTTGATTCATTCCTATAGCATATTTTTCTTATTGCTTATACTTTTGTGCATTATATACACTCAATACTATGTGTATCACTCCCATAAAATGATTTCTTCTAATTGTAATCACGCTCGTCTTCATTGTCTCTTCCATAGATAGTAAGTTTTTTGAGTTAGTCAACCCTCAAACCTATCTGTTTTGTATCAACTCTTTCTCCTTGATTCTCCAAAGTACATAGTGCATTTTTTTTGCACTTATCACATGCCTATAAGGTCTATTTGAGTGTCCATAAGCTCAAGGGCTGGTCTTGTGCCGGTTGGCTGGACCAAACTTCATCGCTTCGAAATGCACTTTTCTACCTCCTACAAGCTTCTCCAAGTTCTTTCCGTGGTATCAGAGCTAGATCAAGATGGGTGATGGCTTTCCCTCAATGATCGAGAAGCTTGATTGACACAACTATGCGGCTTGGAAAATCAAAATGGAGGCCTATTTGCAAGGTAGAAATCTTTATGGAACTGTAGCAGGTGATGAAGCTATGCCTATTCCAAGATCCAAAGGAGGACCTACACAAGAGGAGACAGATAAGGTCACACTTTGGTGCGCATGGGATGCCCAAGCAAGGTCTTACATACTAAACTCTATCTCTGACTTTCTATTACCACATATTAGAGGATGCAAGACATCTCAAGAGACTTGGGATGCCCTTGAGACTTTCTTTTCTGCTAGTACCAAAGCAAAAAAGAATCATCTTTGGAACAAGTTCAACCAAATGAAGAAGACACCTAAACAAACCATCACAGAGTTTGTTACCTCAAATATGATGGAGGGGGACAATACATCTCCAAAGAGTTTGATGAGTTCTTTCAGGATAAAGGTATCAAAAGGGAAGTGACTAACAGGTACTCTCCTCAACTAAATGGAATCGTCGAGAGGAGAAACAAGACATTGGTTGGATCAGCTAGAACAGTGCTTGAAGAGAAGAAGTTGCCACATTATTGATGGGCATAAGCTATTTCAAATGTTGTGTACCTTGTTAATAGACTGCCATCCAAATCACTTCAAGGTATGACTCCTTATGAAGCATGGCATGGAAGAAAACCTAGTCTTGGACATTGCAAGGTTTTTGGTTGTTTAGCTTATGTTCATGTATCATCACAAATAAGAGGTAAGCTAGATGAAAGGGCAACAAAGGCCGTGTTCATTGGATACGATTCAACTCAGATGGGTTACAGGTTATATAATCCTTAAACCAAGCAATTCACTACAAGTAGAGATGTTGTGTTTGAAGAACATAGATCTTGGTATGATAAAGACAAACAAAAGGTAACTCTACCATGTGATCTTGATTCTGATTCTCCTCAATTAGGAAGCAAGCATGATACACAGGTCCAAGATCCAAGAAGTGATACAAATGATGAAGAAGATGAAAGGGAAAAGGATCACAAGCTATGGAAGTCAAGAGGCAAAGCAAAGATGCAAGAGGTTGGAGAACGCTCCAAACAAGCACCTAGAAGATCAGCAAGAGAGAAGAAACAACCAGAAAGGTATGGATATGATTCCACATTTGTTACAAAGCATTCAATCTACTTGGCAAAAAATTCAATTTTAGAAGAACCATCAACCTATGAAGAGGCAAAGGGAAACCCTAATTGGGAAAAGGCCATGAAAGAAGAAATAGATGCATTGAAGGAGATGGACACTTGGGATTTGGTTCCAATGTTGCTCAATCAAAAGGTAATTGGTTGTAGATGGGTATATAAAGTTAAAAGAAATTCACATGGATCAGTTTGCACGTACAAGGCAAGATTAGTTGCCAAAGGATGCTCTCAAACTCATGGTATAGACTATGAGGAAACATTCTCACTAGTTGCAAAGATGACTACAATCAAGACATTGATAAGTGTAGCTACTGCAAGGAATTGGAGATTCCTCCAACTTGATGTGAAAAATGCATTCTTAAATGATTGGATAAGTGAAGAGGTATACATGTCACAACCACGAGGTTTTGAAAACCCTAATCATCCATCTTATGTTTGTAGACTTAAGAAAGCATTGTGTGGATTGAAACAAGCTCCTAGAGCTTGGAATTACAGGGTGATTACATACTGTTAAACGCAGGTCTTGCCGTCAGAGACGCGTTTAAACATCTCTATTCGGGTTCTTGGGAGTGGACGGGGTCTCTTAAACAGAGGCCCTATACTTGATTTTCCCAAATCAACTCACTCACATAACAGTCTGTTCAATAACTTTACTAATCCAACTTACTAACCAAAACTCGGACTTCGTCTGATTCATCTACTCACAGAATGTCGATTCATACACAAATTAAGACTTCCTCAGTAACCAACGCACAATGCAAAGATGACCATAACACAAACTCACAGTAATAAACTTAGCGGAACCGTGATTCAGTACTTAACTTAACATAAACATTACTATAACTTAATCTTTACCTGATAGGTACAGATAATCAACAACACAGAAAGACACAGAATAACTCAGAGTTTTCAAACACACCACGGAAACTTCACAGACTACATCAACCAGACAGACAGTCTGGCGACTCCTCTGGTCATCACCGAAGCGTCTCTTTTCATTGATTTATAAGAAGGTTACAATGTCTACGCAACGACCTTTCGGTTCGTGCGGAATATAAAAAGAGTCAGACTTTACAATTGCCAATCCGGTGGCTTACACTAGCACGCACGGTGGACTTGAACCCGCAGGTATACAAAAATTACGGTTCATCTACTATACCTTCTAAATACATAGTTCTGGCTAACTTAAATGTCCGGGAAATTTTCTTTTTCAATGACTCTACCATCTGCTTCAAAATTTTTGGTTCTACGAGCTGAGCATTTGTCCGTACTGAACTTAAAGAAATAACTTGGGTCATTAAACTCTCTGCTTGTGTCTGCAAAAAAGCTTCCTGTAAGTAAAATTCATTTGACAGAGCCACATCACGACTGACTTTCATATCTGCAATTTGCTTATCAACTTTGGATAATCTTTCTTTTTGAACATTCAGTTGATACTCCCTTCTTTCTAACTCTTGATTATGAAACTGTATGGTTTTGTAATACGCATCGCGCTCTCTTCTTATCCCTGGTATCTCCTTCTGTAGTTGAGCGACTAAATTCATCTGTATTTTAAGATCTGTATTCGATTCAGATAAATATGCTTCTGTTTGCTGGAGTTCTTCATTAGTCTTTTTAGCCAAATCAACCATCTCTTGTCCTTTGTGTACTGCTTCATTCAGTTCTGCTCTTATCTCTTCTAAAAGATTTCCCAGAGCTATGCGTTCATCCTCTTTATCTTGCACTAACTGCTTCAACTGGACTAGTTTCGCATCAGCAACACTTAATAACTCATCTTTGTCTCGGACTTCAGCTAGTGCCACATCTCGTTGACTGATAATTGTTTCCTGTTCAGCAAGTCTAGTCTGTAACTCCTTAATTTGTTCGTTCAAAGCTTGATTGTCTGCTTTGGCTGCAACTAGTTCTTCCTGGAGAGGGCTAATGTCTGCTTCCAGAACATCAACCTTGTGTTGAAATTCTTCTCGCATGTTATCAGTCACTTCCTTCATTTGTGCTGGTAGCTGCTGCGATAGCTGGATTAGCATTTGACCCATGGATGCGAGCTCAGAAAACATGGGAATTGATGGAAACAAAATAGAAGGACGTGGTTGAGATGAAGAGGCTGTCAGAAGTTGATGTGAAGAGGGGGGAGAGTAATTCGGTGAGGAAGATGAAGCAGAAGGTTCTTCAGTAGGCTGTACAGGTATAATAGGGTTGTTTGGGAGGATGGATGGCGAAGTGGGTTGTAGAATGTTAGTCTCTAATACCTTTTCGGTGGATTGTTGCGTAGACTCATCAGGGTTGGCAACTTTAGATTCGACTGCCTTAATCAGTTCTTCAAAAATTTCTTTAATAATAGGTTTCCCATCTTCTTGCTTTTCTTGTTCGGATTGTTCTTGAGATTCTTCTTTAAAGGAGCTGGCTGCAGAATCGGCGGTATCATTATGCTCTTGTTGCTGATTTGGAGAGGACTGCGCTGATGAATCTTGGAGCATTGATGTTGCTGTGTCATGGAAAGTCTCTTCTTCATGCTCTTCCTCTTCTTTGTCGTCTGCTTTATCACCTACGGCAGACCCTTGCACCTGACTATCAGATGAGCTAATCCTGATGCGTTTTTGGCGTAGAAGTTGGAAGATTTCTTCGTCGTCCTCTTCATCATCTTCCAATATCTGCACAGATTCTTCATGATAGAGAACTGGACCTCGTGAAGGCGGTTGTGCTGCTTGTATGGTCGGAAACAGGAAAGTTAGTATGTGGGGGAGACGAGAACGCGGCATATCTCCTTTGTTGACATGTTTAATTACTGAAATGCATTCTCTGTGAATGTGGCGGAAATAGTACGAGGCAAAGTTAACAGGCTCTCTAGCAGCCAAATCTATCGGTGAATAAAAAGGGTGAGATATGCCATATGTACGTTTCTGCAAATTTAGTATTGCTACTAAAAATTGCAGGGCTGTTCTCTCAGGTTTAGGGCGACAAAGGATTGCATATTCATTAGAAGAATGTCTAGGAAATAATTGGATCATTGTAGCTATCGGTAAATTAGGGCCATTCTCTCGACCTTCCGAAGAGAGTCGGAATGCATCATCAAAGGTTTGTAGAGTAATTACGGTACGAGATGGCAAGGAAGTGATTGGCCAACTCTGCTCCGTAGCAGGTGTGGCAGCGATGGCGGAAATCATTTGAGCGTAGAACGGGTGACATTCCACTGAATGCCAAGGCAATTCAACGAAATTGGCCAACCCACGGACACGCAGGAACTCACCTACATCTGCAGGGAGTCCGTCACGAAACGTAGCAAAGTTTGCTAACGCTTCCATGATGCGCACACGAATAACAAGCACAAGAACACAATTGCACAGGGTATACAGAGAGCACAAGCACGCAAAACACACAGACACAATAGTGATTAATAGTGGAATGAAAAAGCTTAAGTAGATACTTGGCAGTGTGATGCGACCAAAGTTGTTAATCATCGCGCGATGTTGAGATGATAACCTTCATAACTTCGGTGTGCATGCATGAGCAAAATGATAATGCAAGGCGGCTATTGACCATAATTAGGTATCAAAACGAGGATATTTACAGACTTATTTTATTAATCATGCAAAACTAAAAAGGAAAAGAAAAGAAAAAAGAAAAAATATGCGGGCAACCGTAGAACACTTTAGTGCGAATCAGGCGCTTGATGATACGGCCGCAACTTTGAACCATTTATCACTTTTGGAAGAGGAATTCCGGTCAAAGTAGCCAACCGAAAAGTTACTGGGCCTACTTGTTCAGTAATCCGGTAGGGACCAAACCATCATAACTTGAATTTTCCAGCAGAACGATTTGATTTTGCATTATAAAATAGCACAAGTTGCCCCACCGAAAAAACTGGAGTTTTTAGATACCGATCATGTGTACGAGCTTGTTGCAACTGCACTTCTTGAAGAGTCAGAAAACTTTCCCAGCGATGCTCATCTAGTTCTCTGAGTGTGTCCAACCGAAATGGCAAAGAATCTTCAGGTAACAATTTCTGAGAGATGGCCACACGTAAGCTTGGTACTACAAGCTCCATTGGTGCAATTGCCTCCATTCCATATGCAAGTTTGAAAGGAGTCAGTCCGGTGGCAACTTTGTAAGTAGTCCCGTATGCCCATAATACTGCAGGTAGTAACTGATCCCATCTTTCTGGTGATTCGATAATCAATTTACGAAGCATACTCAGCAAGGTCTTGTTTGTACTTTCAACCAAGCCATTAGCATGAGGATAGTACGGTGAACTGAATTTGTGCAAAATCTGAAAAGAGTGTGTGAGAACTTTCATTAAATTGTTAACAAAATGTGTGCCTTGATCTCTCACAAGTTCCAGAGGTGATCCAAATCGTGGGAATACATCTTTCATTAAACATTTTGCTACCGAAATAGCTGTAGCGGACCGTAAAGCCCAATCTTCGGCCCACCTGGTAGCATAATCTGTACATGTCAGAATGTATCGATTATTACTGAATATTGCTGAAGGTGTGATTGGTCCAATAAAATCAAGACCCCATTTCTGAAAAGGCTCCAAAGGTAATACAGGTTGGAGAGGGAAAAAATGTCGTTGTAAAGGTTGTCCAGACCGTTGACAATTGTCACACTGTTTGACAAACTGAGATACATCTCTGTACATGGTAGGCCACCAAAGCCCACTTTGTAGAATTTTCCGGTGTGTTAAATCTGCTGCAAAATGTCCCCCGGAAGGTATGGAATGTGCCAGAGCGATAACTGAGTTTACTTCATGTGGAGGAATACAACGAAGTAAGACTCCAATGTGATCCATATAATACAATTCTCCAGTAATCAACCAGAATCTACGACTGTAAACTGCAATTTTCCTACGCATTGCAGGAGAAGTCTGAGAAGGAAGATATCCATCAGTAAGAAAGGCTAATAACTCATCATAGTAAGTAGATGTCCCAGGAGGTTCTGCAGATTCATCATTAGTTGGGTCACTAACATAAATTGCAGGTGTGGTGTCATCAACACCGAATGGAGCTACACCGGAATCCAACCGAGAAAGGAAATCTGCTAATGCATGTGCAGTTCCAGGGCGATGAATTACTTCGTAATCAAACTCTTGTAATAGTAGAACCCAACGCGCTAAACGACCACCTAAATGCTGCTGCCGAACCAGATATACTAGCACAACATGATCTACATGAAAGACGAATTTTTGGCCTAACAAATAATGCCGAAATTTCTTTACAGAATATACCAAACCAAGACATTCTCTTTCAGTTACAGAATAATTCTTTTCAGCACGAGCAAGCCTTCTACTTGCATAATAAACAGGTCGAAACCACTTATCAGTTTGTTGCATTAAGACACTCCCAATGGCGATATCTGATGCGTCTACAAAAACATGAAATTGACGTTCCCAATCAGGAGGTTGTAGAATTGGAACCTGTGTTAATAAGCCTTTTAGACGATCAAATGTTGTTTGACATTCCTGAGTCCAAGCAAACTGTTGAGGAGTACTGGTTATTAATCTATTGAGGGGTATTGCCAAATGAGCAAGCCACCATAAATGTCGACCATGCCATCTGACTTGACCCATGAATCTCATTACTTCTTTCGGCGTAGTAGGCACAGGTGCTTCTAACACAGCTGCAATTTTATCTGGATCAACTTGTATGCCTTGTGCGGATACAATATGACCAAGTAGCTTACCACAAGAAACCGCAAACACAGATTTGTTTGGGTTCAGGCAGAGTCTGTATTCACAACATTTCTCAAAGCAACACCGTAAATGATACAGGTGTTCTACCATCTTACCGATTAAGCGAAATCGTCTAGATATACTTGCATAAAAGAAGTAAGATAGGGTGAGAAGATTTCCTGCATACATTGCTAAAAAGTGCTAGGAGCATTTCTTAATCCAAACCACATGACTGTACAAGCAAAAACACCCTAGTTGGTAATGAATGTTGTTTTCGGTATGTCTTGTTCAACCATTCTGACTTGATTATACCCACTGTAACCATCCAAAAAGGAGTACATTTCGTGTCCTGCTACTTTGTCTAGCATTATGTCAAGAAATGGAAGTGGAAATGGATCAGTTACGGTGGTTGCATTCAATTTCCGGTAATCGACACATATTCGGAGCTTCTTGTTTTTCTTTGGTACAATTACAATTGGGAGATCCATTCAGCGTGCTCAATGGGTATAATGAATCCAACTTTTAATAACCTATCAAGCTCTGCCTTTACCTGTGCTACATAGTTAGGATTCATCCGGTAGCTGGGTTGTTTAATTGGTTTTGCCTCCGAGGTTTAAGTACGACCCGATGCTGATATATGCGAGGGTCCAGACCCTTCATGTCACGGTAATCCCATGCAAAAACATCAGAGAACTCACGAAGAAGCTGGATCAAATTTGCTTGAAACACTTCAGACAACCCTTCCTTTATCTTGACAGGTCACGGATTTACTTCATCTCCTAAATTATAAGTTATCAATTGATCTTCAGGAACATAGAGTTGACGAGGGCTTTCTGAATCATCGACTAATTGCAAAAGTTGTTGTATAGTAGCTTCATCCTTAGCAGCAATATCCTCTGTCTCTACTTCTTCGGTCACAGGCACCACCGTACAAACTGTCGGATTCCAGTTATCTACAACAGATTGTAAGTCGACAATTCCCAAGGAAATCAAATCAATGTTATTCTTTAAAAATTCTTCTTCTTCATCATCGGATAAACCATCTAGCATATGGACCGGCTCTGCTACATACGGTCTAGCATGTAGTTCATAGGGCTGAATAGCATCTAATTTTACAACATATTTTTGGTTATTGTCTTTGAAAGTGAGTTCCTATGCGGACCAATCCTATATAACCTTAGCTTGTTTCAACCAAGGACGGCCGAAAAGAAGATTATAATCAAGACTAGATTCCGGTAGTTCTAGAACTATGAAAGTCATCTTAAAAGTTGTACCTTGCAAAGTGATTGGGACATTCCGTACAAGTCCTACTGGGTGGACTCTGGATTGGTCGGCCATTCTAACAAAAAACTGAACAGGCTCAATTTCGGTCCATCCTAACTTCTTACAAAGTGCTCCAGTAGCTATGTTTACACCAGATCCACCATCAATTAGTACTTGAGTAATCTTATGATTTTTGTACCATATCGTAATTAAAGGGACCGAATGATCCACCGTAGAGTCAGTTTCCGGTTGTACTGTCGTTGTTGCTGGAATGCAGGAAGACGCAGAACTGAACTGCTACTGGAATTGTTGCCGAACTCCTGGTACTAATGCCAGTAACTGTCCAAGAGGAAGAGTAATGGATTCCTTAGATAAAATTTCCCATACCTGATCTACTTGACTTGTACTTTTTACTGATTCTGAAGATGATGCATCTGTTTCCGGGATCGACTCTTGCTCCTGCGCAGTTTCCTTTGGCAGTGGAACTTGTGTCACCGGAATTGGATCTGGGAACACTGGAGGTTCTGTGGTGGTCCACTGACTAGCTTTGTCATACATTCTTTGTTGCTCATGAATACCTGGTTCAAATACTTCAGCTGCTGGTTGCAACGATTTACCGGATCGGGTCTGAACTACTGCGGCTTGTGTTTCTATTGGTGTGATATGAACCATATTTGTCATTGGGTTCTGACGCTCTTTTTTCCTCTGATCATATTCGGTTGCATCTTTATAGAATCTTCTGATATGACCAAACTCACCGCAAAAATGACAACGAGCTGGTGGCAAGGCATTACCTTCTTATGATGTTCCTGTCTGCCAGCGATTTCCATTATAGTTGGTATTCCTCTATCCTCTATAATTTTTGTATCCTTGCTGCTGATTATTTCTCATCTGAGGTGGTACATAGTGGGTGGCAGGCTGCCCTGGTTCTTGTATAATTGCATTTAATGTTGTTGTTCCCTGCACTTTGGCGTTATAGGCACAGTTTTCGGTGGAATGTCCATTGGTATTGCAGATAGCGTAATAAAATTGATTAAGGGCACAAGTGGCACTGGTATGCCCTGAATTCTTGCACGTGGTGCAGTACATCTATCTAGCCGAATCTTCTGCAACACTTTTACTGGCTTTTAACCATTCCAGGTCTTCGATAAAACCTCCAACCTTATTCTCGAGCTACAGGGTCATTGCAATAACCGCATCTAGTGTCATAGCTCCCACACAGCGAATGATCATAATCTGTCTGAGCTGTGGAGTCAAACCATTAATAAACCATTGAGTGATGACATCATCCGGCAGGTTTGCATGCGCCGGTGGTAGTTGTCTCAAATGAGTTCTGAATAGGGTGGCATATTCCTGCACTGTTTGGTTCAGCTTCTGTCTATTGTTTTGCAGGTAATCAAAAATTTCGGTAAGGTTCTTCTTTAGCCGAAATCTTTGCAAAAACGCATCCCTTAATGCTTCATAGGTGCCGAAATGGTTAATATCATATTCTGTAAGCCATCTGGCCGCTTCATTAACTAGTGTTGACTGGAATACTATGGCCTTGTATGCCGGATCAGGTGGATGATTAAGTACTGCATAACTAATTTCAAATGTTCGTACATGAGCATCAGGATCATCACCTGGAAATCCACCGAATTTTGTGTAGGTGACTCCTGTTGGAACCGGAGGAGGTGGAAGTATCTGTTGCTGTTGCTGCTGCTACTGTTGTTGTTGTTGTTGTTGTTGTTGTTGTTGTTGTTGTTGTTGTTGTTGTTGCCCACTCATGGTGCTTGTTGTTGTATTGTTACTATCTCCTGAGTTTCGAGGTTGAATTTCTTGATCGTCGAAATCTGTATCGTCAGCCTGTGCACTCTCCAGCTTGATAATATCATTCAGTCTCTTTCGTATTTCAGCTTTGAATAAGCTACCTTCCTCCTTGATATCAAATGTAGGGAAGCTTACTCTGAATAGTGGTGACCGGAATGAAGATTCACCAGGAAACGGTAAACTGTCACTGGGAGACTGTGAACTCTCTGTAACTAGGACCGAGATATCACCGGAATTTGTCAAAATTTCACCAAAACAAGGTACTTTTTCACCTTCACTGATTTCTTTGGCCAACACGCTTCTATCCTCAGACAAATTTGAATCTTGACCAGATGGTGTTATGTTAACTGCATACTGCGTCCTGGTAGACTCTAGAGTTACTATATCTTCGACAGACTGTGCCGAAATCGCACCTGAATCTGTCGAAATTGTAGTACGTTCCATCAGAATGCTACCGGAATCACTACTAACGTTCTTCGCTTCCTTGACAAATGGGCTTAACTTATCTGCGCTTCTAGCTCCTAGGGGCGTCCTTAGCAAATTAGGTATCGCCCAAGACTGTTGGTTTCTCCTATACTTCGGGTACGTCTCACCGGAATGAGTAACCGGCATATATTACGTTTGCAATACTTTGCATATTACTCTTCCTTACTGTCGATTCACAATCTATAACCACTTCACAATCAATTTACAATGCTCTAGTGCCACTTTCCCACAACTATATTGCATCACTCTGGTGCCACATTCCCACAGACGGCGCCAGTGTTAAACGCAGGTCTTGCCGTCAGAGACGCATTTAAACTTCTCTATTCGGGTTCTTGGGAGTGGAAGGGGTCTGTTAAACAGAGGCCCTATACTTGATTTTCCCAAATCAACTCACTCGCATAACAGTCTGTTCAATAACTTTACTAATCCAACTTACTAACCAAAACTCGGACTTTGTCTGATTCATCTACTCACAGAATGTCGATTCCTACACAAATTAAGACTTCCTCAGTAACCAACGCACTATGCAAAGATGACCGTAACACAAACTCATAATAATAAACTTAGCGGAATCGTGATTCAGTACTTAACTTAAGATAAACATTACTGTAACTTAATCTGTACCGGATAGGTACAGATAATCAACAACAGAGAAAGACACAGAATAACTCAGAGTTTTCAAACACACCATGGAAACTTCACAGACTACATCAACCAGACAGACAGTCTGGCGACTCCTCTGGTCATCGTCGAAGCGTCTCTTTTCATTGATTTATAAGAAGGTTACAATGTCTACACAATGACTTTTTGGTTCGTGCAGAATATAAAAAGAGTCAGACTTTACAATTGCCAATCCGGCGGCTTACAATACCTTCAAGATCAAGGGTTCAGACCAAGCAACTGAGATCCTTCTCTATTCATCAAAAGGGATCATGATGAGGTTATCTATCTATGTGTATACATAGATGATATTATTGTGACAGGTGATGATCTAAATGGCATTCAAAGGATCAAGAGACACATGCAAGAGGAGTTCAAAATCAGTGACCTAGGTGAGCTCACATATTTCCTAGGTATGCAGGTGACATACATAGATGAAGGAATGTATTTGACTCAAAGAAGATACATTCAGGATCTACTTCTCAAATCCAAAATGGAGAACAATAAACCTACAGGTACACCTTTGGAGATGAATCATAAACTTAGTGTTTATGAAGGTGAGAAAATTGAAGACATAAGGAGTATCAAAGCTTGGTAGGTAGCTTGATATATGCTACTCATACAAGGAGATACCTTATATAATGTGGGAGTGCTTAGTCAGTTCATGCACTTGCCAAGAAGACCACACATGGATGCAGCTAAGAGAGTGCTTAAGTATCTGAAAGGGACAATCAATGAAGGTGTATTCTATCCTTACTCTTCAGATTTAGATATCAAAATCTATTCAGATGCAGATTGGGCAAGAGCTAAGGATGATAGAAGAAGTACTTCTTGTTACTTAGCATTTGCAAGTTTGAAGCTAGTGTCATGGAGTTCCAAGAAGCAACCAACAATTGCTTTATCGTCAATGGAAGCAGAGTACAGAGGCTTGACCATAGCAACTCAAGAGGCAATATGGTTAAAGGCATTGTATATAGATTTGGGACTTGTGAGTTCCAAACCTCACATATTTGGAGATAATGTAAGTTCCATGCATCTAGTGGAAAACCCTATTTTCCATGCAAGAACCAAACATATAGAGGTTCATTACAACTTCATTAGGGAGAAGCTCATGGCAAAGGAGATTGACATTTCTTTTGTTCCAACTGAAAAGCAAGTAGCAGATATGATGACGAAGGCACTTGATGGAATAAAGCTTTCTAGATTCAAAGCTATGGTAGGTATTCAACCTATCAGAGAATGAAGACTCAAGCATACTTTAGCTTGAGGGGGAGCTGTTGGAACATCAAACTTACACTATGCTTGAGGTGGATTTGATCTACATCAAAGGCTATCGCGTCGAAAGAATATCCGTTGGAGAGTTCTTTTTCTTATGCTCACTTATTGTATTTTTTCAAAAAACGATTTTTCATGGATCTTTTACCATTGTAAAAGCTTTAAGCTTTATGCATGTAAAGATAGAAAGATAGAGCCCAAATCCTAGGAGTTTGTGGTGGTTGAGTTGCATTCAATCAAGCAAATCAATCACCTAAAAGTAGATCAAACTAGATCTTCACTTTTCCTAGATTGTAGGAAAGTGAATTGATTCCCTCCAACAACCATTCCCACCATTTGAATTCAAAATCCACTTTTAGAACTCGTGGAGAAATTATAGAGTCTATATGAAGACTTGCAATCACTTTTACAATACATGGAAGCAATATACATACACTTGTGATCATCATTGTCTTGCTCCTTCAATTTTCTACATCATCTTCTTTGCCAACAATAATTTTGCAAAGGCTGTTGCTCTCTCTCTCCAGAGGTTTGAATTGAGTGCAAGATGACTCGTTGGAAAGGTATTAGTGTCTAATTTATGCCTATAAAGTTTCATAGCATTTGGTTTAGTAGATTGGAAGAAATCTTAGTTTTTTCTATCTCGCGGTCAATCTCTGCATATTCCTGAAAATAGGAGATACCATCGTTGAGTGTTTGATTCATTCCTATAGCATATTTTGCTTATTCCTTATACTTTTGTGCATTATATACACTCAATACTATGTGTGTCACTCCCATGAAATGATTTTTTCTGATTGTAATCACCTATAAGGTCTATTTGGGTCTCCATAAGCTCAAGGGTTGGTCTTGTGCCGGTTGGCTGGACCAAACTTCATCACTTCGAAACACACTTTTCTACCTCCTACAAGCTTCTCCAAGTTCTTCCACTATGCAGACACGTTCTTTTGGGAACTACCTTTACTTCATGAATTTTATTGATGACTTCTCCAGGCATGCCTGGGTGTATCCACTGAAAGGAAATTCCAAAGTGTTTATGTGCTTCAAATAGTTTCTTATTATGGTTGAAAGTATGTTAGCAAATAAATTGATCACCCTCATTTTGATCGAAGGGGGGGGAAGATACATGTCTTCTAACGTTAATGCATTTCTAGTTGAGTATGGGATAAAATGTTAGTATAGTTTTGTATACACCTCAAATTAATGGAGTTGCTAAAAGAAAGAACATGCCTCTCATGGAGATTTGGGGTGTATGGTCAAAAGTCAGGCTCTACCACATAGCTTCTAGCTTGAGGCTATTATGTGTGTAGCGTATGTACTTAACTGATGTCCCACCAAAGCATTGCAATATGTCGGTCCATATGAGCCTTCACATGGTCTCAAGCCATCCGTTGCTTATCTACATGTCTTTGGTTGTTTGGCATATGCATTAGTTCCTGAACAAAAACTTAGGAAATTGGATGATAAAGCAATGAAATTTATTTTTGTTGGGTATAATTTTGAAAGCAAAGACTACCATCTCTATCATCCACATACTAAATGCATTTTGGTTATCTATGATGTTGTTTTTGTGGAAGATGCAATTTAGCCATCACTTTCATGTACAAAAGAGACTCCAGTTAGCTATAGAGATGTATGACACTTTGCTACTCCTTTTATGGTGGATAGCCAAGTGATAGTCCAAACGAGGCAATTTTCTAGCTTTTAGAGGTCCCACATGATGATAGATATCATTCCATTTCTAATGCAAATTTACATGATGCACTTGTTGATGAGAGAGCTGATATAAAGGAGGCAAAGGCTATGCCTAAATGGATCTCGTAGACTTTGAGAGATAGCAAATTGGATGGACCTCTTTCACATCATACTCATTCAGGCTCCCATAGTCCTTCGTTTGCATTAGATTGTTATGCAATGGTTGCCTCTAGTCTTTGTGATGAGAATGAGCCTGTTTCTTTTGATGGAGCACAAAATTCAAAAAATTCGATGACTCCTATGCAATTAGAATATGATGGTATTATGAAGTATGGTACTTGTTCTTTATGTGACTTGCCTCTAGCCAAAAAGGTCACTGGCACTAAATGGGTGCACAAGCTAAACTGTAAGCTTGATGGAGTAGTTGATAGGTATAAGGCTAGGCTTGGTGCAAAGGGTTATGCTCAAGAGAGAGTCATTGATTTTGATGAATCCTTTGCACCCACTTGCAGATTGACCATTGTTCATAGCATCTTTTCATGTGGAGCTCATCATGATTGGAATGTACGTCAATTGGACATTAAAACTCCATTTTTGAATGGTGACTTGCATGAATAAGTGTATGAATTTTAGCCTCCTGTTTTTGTGCAAAAAGGGCATGAAAACAAAATGTGCAGTTTGAAAAAGGCATTATATGGTTGGAAGCAAGCACGATGTGTTTGGTATGAAAAGATACATGCCTACTTGATTGCATGTGGTTTTGAGAATAGTCCACTTGAGAGCACCTTATATGTTAAGCATGCATATGATGTACTTCTTATCATAGTTGTGTATGTTGATGACATGTTGCTCGTTGGTCCTAATGAGAAGCATATTGATGAATTTAAGAATGATTTGCATGCCTCTTTTGAGATGTAAAATTTGGTGCATTTGCATCATCATTTGGGCATTTAGTTTATGCAAGTTGATCGGGGAATAGCTTTGTTTTCAAAATATATTGACACATTATTGCAGCATTTTGGCCTTGAAGATTGAAAACCTATTGCCACAAAAGATGGTTTAGTTCGGGCTACACAGAAATTGCAGCTTGTACAATGATTTCTGTGGTCCTATGTAGAAAACTTCTTTTGGAAACTTTCATTGATGATTTTTCCAGGCATGCATGGGTATATCCACTCAAAGCAAAGTCCTAAGTGTTTATATGCTTCAAACCTTTTTTTTTTGGCGGAAAAATTTTCAACATGTAAAATGGGCACCCTCCATTCTGATGGAGATATGTCTTCTAACTTTAATGCATTTTTGGCTGAACGTGGGATAAAACATCAATGTAGAGTGCCATATACAGCTCAACAAAATGGAGTTGCAAAACGGAAGAAGAGATCACCCATGGAGATGGTGAGGTGTATGGTCAAGAGGCAGGCTTTACCACATAGTTTCTGGCTTGAGGTTGTCATGTGTGCAGCATATGTACTTAACACATGTCCCACTAAAGCTACAATCTATCACTCCATATGAGGCTTGGCATGGTCACAAGCCATATGTTGCTCATCTACGTGTTTTTGGTTGTCTAGCATATGCATTAGTGCATGAACAACATCACAAGAAATTGGATGATAAAGTAGCAAAATGTATTTTTGTTGGGTACAGTTCTGAAAGCAAAGGCTATCATGTGTATCATCCACTAACCAAATGCATTTTGGTTAGCCGTGATGTTGTTTTTGTGGAAGATGTTATTCAGCCTTTACTTTCATGTATGAAGGAGACATTTGTTAGCTCCAAAGACATGTATGATACTTTGCTACCTCTTTTTTTCAAGTGGACAGTCTAGTGCTGGTCCTAATGAGGCAATTTCTCAGCCTTTGCAGGTTTCATGTGATGCTGCAAATCATTCCATTTTAGATGCAGATTTACCATGATGCACTTGTTGATGAGAGAGCTGATATTGAGCAAGCAAAAACTATGCCAAAATGACTGGTGTAGACTTTGTGTGACAACAATTTAGATGCAACTCTGTCATATTGTACTCGATTAGGCTCTCATAGTGCCTCTTTTGCATCAGATTGCTATGCTATGACCGCACTAGTCTCTGTGATGAGAATGAGCCTGTTTCATTTGATGAAGCACAAAATTCAAAAAAATGGATGGTTTCTATGCAATATGAATATGATGCTATAATGAAGAATGGTACTTGGTATTTATGTGACTTGCCTCTTTGCAAGAAGGCCATTGACACTAAGTGGGCATACAAGTTGAAGCGTAAGCTTGATGGTACAGTTGACAGGTATAAGGCTAGGCTTGTTGCAAATGGTTATGCACAGGAAAGAGGCATTCATTTTGATGAAACCTTTGCACCTACTTGTCGAATTATTACTATTTGTAGCATTTTTGCACTTGCAGCTCATCATGGTTGGAATGTACATCAGTTGTACATTAAAATAGCATTTTTGAATGGTGACTTGCATAAAGAAGTGTATGTTTTCCAGTCCCGTGGCTTTGTGCAAAAAGGCCATGAAAATCAGGTGTGCAGATTAAAGAAGGCATATGGTTTAAAACAAGCACCACATGCTTGGTATGAAAAGATAAATGCCTATCCGATTGCACATGGTTTTGAGAACAGTCTAACTGAAAGCACCTTATATGTTAAGCATGCTAATGATGTGCTTCTGATCATTGTTGTGTATGTTGATGACATGATGCTCATTGGTCCTCATGAGAAGCATATTGCTGATTTTAAGGCTAATTTACATGCCTCATTTGAGATGTGAGATTTGGGGCATTTGCATCATTATTTGGGCATTCAGTTTATGCAAGTTGATGGTGGAATGGCTTTGTGTCAAATGAAATATATTGCCACATTATTGCAATGTTTTGGCCCTGAAGACTGTAAGCTTATTGCCACTCCTATGGAGACAGGTTTATGATTGAGTCTTCATGATGCTGGAGATGCATTTGATGATGTTCTCTATCAACAGATTGTTGGATGCTTGATTTACTTGCATTACTCTGCCAGATATTCAGTTTTCTATCTCACAGATGAGCAAGTTTATGCATTGCCTAGGTGTCAAGCATTGGCAATCGATTAAGTGCATCTTTTGCTAATTGAGTGGTACCCGGCTCCATGGAATTTTTAATCCCAAGGGGAGATCACTACTGCCAGATTTGCATGCCTTTTTTTATAGTGACTAGGTTGGTTGCTATTCATGCTTGGTAGCTCATGCATATCTTGACTGAGCAAGAAGCAGCCTACTGTGGCCACTTCCACTTGTGAGGATCAATATAGGGTAGCTCTCACATCGACTGTTGAGTATGTGTGGCTCAGATGCCTTATGGCTGATTTGGGTGTTGGTCAGTCTTCTGCCACCACCATCGTCACTGACAGTCAGAGCGTATTGGCAATTGCAAGGAACCTTGTGTTCCATGCTCACACTAAGCACACTGAGATGCATTATCATTATGTCAGGGAGAGGTTATCTCCTGGGGAGATCAGCTTGGCATATGTGCCCACGCAAGAGAACATTGCACATCTTTTCACGAAGGCTATACCTAGGGAGAAGTTTGAAGCTTTCCGCAAAGCTTTGGGCTTACTTCCTTTTTTGGATTGATTCCACATAGCTTGCCACTTCCTTATACATAAGTGCCAGCTCCTTGTTCATCGCATTACTCGTAGGGAGGATTTGTTGATATATTTAGGTAGTGATGTGTGTGAACACTCTAGGACTGTCAGGGTACTTTTTTCCCTCTTTAGGAGGTTTTCCCCCCTACTTGTATATATGCCTATTTCCCTAATAGGCTACTTATCTTTGTACATTCTAGTGGTAATGCATTCAGTATTGTGTGTTGTGCTCCAAGCTTCTCCTTCTTCCTTGTGTTATTTGCGTGCTTCCGCACACGTCTAACTCCAACAAATACTACCAACCCAATTTGTGTCGGTGTATCCATGAACCTGCAAATCTACACCAGCTTCATAAAACAATGCATAATCCAAAAAAATAGCACTTACATAACATAGAGGACACCTCAGAGCATCTAAATGTGACTTCCAGGGAACCCGCATAAATTGACTTTCAAGTCCAACCGTGTAGCTTAGATCAAGCCTTGTAATTGTTAGATATATCAAACTTCCCTTAACTTTCTTGTACGTAGTAGCATTTTCCAATGCTTCACTTGATGTAGTATCCAACTTAAGATTCTAATCTAATGGCATAGAAATTGGTTTACAATTAGTCATACCATACTTTTTTAGCATACTCAAGGCATACTGCCTTTGCGACATCCATATACCTGTTTTGGTATGTATAAACTCAATGCCCAAGAAATAGCATAGCACACCAAGATGCTTCATGTGAAATTTGTACATAATGAGTTTCTTTACCTCTTTAATGCTTGCTTCATTGTCACCTCCTACAATCAAGTCATCAACATAAATAGCCATAATCATGATGCCATCATCACCCTTCCTTGCATATAATGAATCATCTCCATCACAGATAGAAAATCTAATGGTCAGTAAGTAGCCAACAATCCTTGCATGCCAAGCACGAGGGGCTTGTTTAAGCTCATACAAAGCCTTTTGCAAACTGCAAACATATTTTGGATGCTTTGAATCTTCATATCCCTATGACTAGTGCATGTATACTTCTTCCTATAACTCACCATGTAGGAAAGAATTCTTCACATCCATCTGATGCAAAGTCCATCCTTTTGTTGTAGCTAATGCAACAAGTGTTTTGATAGTAGAGATTTTAGCTACAAGGCTGAAAGTTTCCTCATAATCAATGCCATATGTCTATGCATATCCTTTTGCTACTGCTTATGCTACCATCAGCATTGTGCTTTACCTTGTAAACCCACTTGCAGCCTAATGGATTTCTTTCCTTGTCGTAATGGAACTAGCTTCCATTTTTTTTTGTAAAGTGCAATCATCTACTCATCCATAGCTTTCTCGAAATCTGCATTCCCAATTTCATCTTCAAAAGAAGAGGGTTCATCATCTTGTATTACCTTTGTCATGTAGGCACAATGAGGAGCCATGTAACTCTCATATGTCAATCATTGCACTAAATTCTGCATCCTCCTAGATTTTCTTGATCCTGGGTCACTTCTCCTTGTATCATTTGCATTTGCCTTTCTAACTCCTCGAGTCTTCATAGAGGGCAATCCAAGTTCCTCATCAAGACTCTTTTTTGAACTGCTTCAATCTCCATCAATGTCTTCAAAAGCTATAGATGTTTTACTACTAGTAAAAAGCTTTTCTTTGCCTTTCTTGGATGTATTTGATGAATTCATTGGACTGAAATTTCCTCACTCCATGGATTTGAGTTGGAACTATTTCTTGATGATGGATCACATCCACTCAAAACTTGAGATTCTAAACTTGATTTTTCAACATTTCCTTTGTCATTTGAGTCAAGATTAAGTCATTCCTTGGCATCTGCATAGAATCTTGACATCTCATCAAACACCACATCTCTGCTTACCTTCACCTATCCTTTGAGTGGATTATAACATTTATATCCATTTTGATCAAGGGAGTACCCAATGAAGATACATTTTCTGCTTTTGGATCAAGCTTCATCCTCAATCATCTGGAACATGTACATATGCAATACAACCAAAAACTTTCATATGTGATAAGGTTGGCTTTTTACCTGTAACTTCCCTTTAGGTGCAACTTGATGTACACGGCCGTCAAGGCTCTTTCTATTTCTACAATATGTCTATTTTTGTGTTTAGCAACACCGTTTTGTTGTGGTGTGTACCTACATGAAAACTATCTTTGAATTCCAAGAATTTTTAGAAAGCTACTAAACTCATTTGACATATATTCACCTCCTCCATCATATCTTAATTTTTGAATATACCTCCCTATCTTCTTTTCCACCATAGCCTTAAAACCCATATATATGGTCTTTGCAGGACCCTAAACATCTTTATGTACTTTTTCTAGCACATTCTCACTAACATGCTTGTCATGCGGAAATGATGCTCTTGATTGTTTACCAAATTGACATGATGCACATACCTTTTGCATCTCTACAACCTTGAAATTTGGTACTCCATTGACAATATCCTTTGACTGCATCAATTTCAGCCTCTGCAAGTTTTCATGTCGGATTCGTTTGTGCCAGATCACTTTATCAGTAATAACTCCTGCACCTTTTGCAAATATGGTTGCATTCATTTAAGGAATTTTCACATTTAAGGTGAATATCCTACCCCCTTTGTTTCCTTTGGCAATCAATCTTCTATCTTGTTTGTACTCTTTCCATCAACATTGAGCCTAACTTGTAATCACTCGTCAACCATTTGTCCAAGAGAAGCAAGATGCTTTGTTATACTTGGAACATGTAGCACATCAGCAAGATGTTTTACCTTCTCATCCTCCATAGAGAGTGATGTGTTTCTTGTATGCTCGATAGGGTGTAATGTGTCATCACATGTTTCAACATATCCAAGAATTGGTAATTCTTGCAAACTACTAAACCATTTTGCATGATTGTTCATGTGATTTGAAGCACCTAAATCAACATAGAAGACATTACCATTTGATTTTGAAACATCAACAAACATGGTATTCATCATATGATGTTGGACCATGAACAACTTCTGAGAATCATCTACACTTGTGGATGCATAGTTGTTTTGTTGCCTTCTGTTATTTTGATTCTTCACCTGCAATTACATTCAAAGTTTCTAACTTTACCACAATTCTAGCATCCTTTACTCTCATTACCTGAATCATTTCTTTGAAAATTTTTGTGGTCTCTTTGGCTCCCCCTGCCTTGAAATTGTCCTCTATCTCTTGGATGATTCTGTTGCTGAACTTGGTCTTGGTTATTGTGTCCTCTTCCACTTATGAAGCCTCTATCTCTACCTCTTCCTCTGCTAGAGTAGAATACCTACTTAGAACTAGGTTTTCCTTGGGAGTTTGAGTCCTCACCAAGATTCTTTCTTTAATAGTCAACACAGGCACCATATCATCAAAATTTGGAATATTTTACTTGGTTTGAGTAGATGTTCTGAATTGCTTATATGTAGCTCCTAAACCACAAAGACACACTTCCACCTTATCATCATCATCTACATTCACACCAATAGATGCAAGTGACTTACATATGCTTTTGATTTTCAGGGTGTAGTCACTTATTGACATGCCCTTTTTCTCTAGTGTATGTAGTTCATTCTTGAGTTGCAATTTTCGTGCCTTTATATTGGCCATCAAACCATTCCTAGCCTCCTTCAGAGTCTTGGCATCTTGTATGTGCCTAATCATGCTATCCTGCATGCTAACAGATAGCCAATGCATTACCTTTTGTGCTCCTTGATTCCATTCTTCATATGCTCTTAACTAGTCCACAGTCTGATTCCTCCTTGGTAACTACAGAGCATTTTTGTTCTCTCCTTTGATGTACTTCCAATAGCCTTTTCCCATCAGGAAATTCATCATTTTGAATCTCCAAGCCTCGAAGTTGTTCTTATCCAGCTTATTGCTCGTAAGCTGACTCATTCCATCCACATTTGCCATTTCTGCAAGAATTCGCAATACTACAAAAACACTACAAGCATTACTTCTCCTTGAGCACTGTTGCACTTTGACATGATAGTTTGATCTAAAAAAAAAACATAGTTTTGGTGTATGAATAGTACACAAAATCACTTGAAATTCTTGATCTGGAATATATATATATATATATATATATATATATATATATATATATATATATATATATATATATATATATATATATATATATATATATATATATATATATATATATATATATATATATATATATATATATATGAGTGTTGTCGAGCAGGACACAAGCTACAATTTTGCAAACTGACTTGGTTTTTTTTGTGGACACCACCTTGCATGCTTGAAACCTGGTTTTTTATTCCTTCTACCTTCATGCCAGTTGTCATAGAAATTTGATGCCAATTGTGAATCGCACTTTGTCCATGCTTTCTCGAGTACTCTTCATCGTTAGCCTTCTCCACGAGCTCTTTATAGCCACAGTAGCTCTGATACCATGTCAGGAACAAACAAATAAGCAAGTGAGCTCACACACACACGCTCACAATCAAAGAGGAGCACACACATATTGAGGCAAGGAAGAATGATCTTCTTCTTCTATTACATAAAAGGAATGTACAAGAAAATGATCTAATACAACAGTACATCTAGTGCAATATATAAAGGACAATACATAAAGAAAATCCTAATGTTCACAAATGAGTGAGCTAGAAAGAAACAAATGTACATCACTATCAATATGTAAGTCTAGTAAATCTCAACGAAGTATCTCTCACATATACTGGTGTGACCACTATACATGTTAGAGAAATGAAAAAGTGATACATGTCATCATCGATCATCACATGTTGAGCTTGATATCTCAACAAGAGGTAGAGAAAGGGTGAGAGAAGTAGAAAGACAAGGTAGAGAGGTAGAGAGGGTAGAAAGAGCTTTTTTGTAAATTAGAATAAGAAGCAAGGGGGCGCTTTTTTTCTTTTTTGTGAAAAAACGCCAAAAATAAGAAAATAAGAAAATAAATTCCAAACAAATTTCAAACAAAATCCCAGAAAATTAGGAAAAATTTTCAAAAAAATTCCACGACTTTTAGAAAGCTTTCCACGTACAAAACCATAAAAACCCTCCCTTTTTTTCTAATCTCAATAAAAAAAGAGCAAAAAAAAAAGATAAATAATTCCCTTAGAAAATCCTAAAATAATTCTTTTAAAACTCTAAAAAATTCCAAGAAATTCCTAAGATTATCCAACATGATTCCACTTGGGCAATAAAATGACCTAAAAAATACATAAATAAACTTAAAGAGGTATTATGAAAATTGATGAAACTAAGAAAAGTAAGCAAATAAAAGGGTACAAGAGGAATTATGTACAACATGGACAGATTTTGCAAGTTCCACATGATCCAAAACACTTCACTTTTATTGATGATAAACCTTTAGCCTGCAAATCTCTCATTGCACTGCATCCCACTTTTTTTTTCTTCTTGTTGGCCATAATGACCTTGGAATAGGGCGACTCAGAAGGCTCCATTGAAATAATTATTCTAACATCCTCCCTCTTTTGTATCTCCCTATAGACAACTCCAACACACTTGGGATTTAATCAGTAACATTTCCCTCTTACTGGTCTAGCTCTTTCAATCACTAGAATCCTTTGACCCTCAAAACTGGCAGGTATTCCTTCCGAATTCTTATAGTTCCGTGTAAATTCTCCACATATATTCTCATAAAAAATGTTATCCATATTTTTATCCAAAACCAAGTGGCCACTAATATAGGATATGAATCACTTCATCAATGTTGCCCTTAAGGGGATTTTCCTTCTCGCTTCTATGGCCAATCATTGGTTCACCCAAATCAGCAACTCGAATGATCTCCTCTTTTCATTCATAGAATTCCTTTCTACTTGAGTTGTTTGGAAAAATTCCATAGCAAGAAGATGATTCTCCTCCTTATAGCCAAGAAAACATGTCTTCTTCCTCATATAAATTCAAATTTGGTTCCATCATATCTTTTTCCATACAAATACCAATTTCTTGCATAATGCTCATATGTACTTGGTTGTCTAGTCCTTCTTCTAAAAATATCTACTTCAACTCTCTTCCCTCTTGTTTTACCGAGATAGTATCCTTGCCCCCATCATGCAACACATTGGCATGCCTTAACGAGGGTCTCCAATCAATAGAGGAAATCTTCCATCTACCTATGGTAGTCTCAATAGAACAAAGTCCAAAGTGAAGTTGTTACCTTGTAAATCAATTGGAACTCTAAGGGCCACTACCATTAGTCTTACTGTGCTTTGGTTGGCCAAGGTCAAAATTAAGTTCGTTGGTCTTGATGGTTTCGATCATATATTTAGGCATTAAGTTTATGCTTGAGCCGCCATCCACTATAACGCCTTGTAGAAGTTTTGCTTTGATCGTGACAATGAGTCATGGGCTCATATAATCTATAAGGCGGGCTTCCCCTATAACTTCACCCTTACTAGTAGCATTAGCCTTTGCAACCACAGAAGATGTGGAGGCTTAATCAATGATCTGCAAAACTTTTGATCTGAATTTTGCATCCATCTTTAATAGGTAAAAAATAGTAACCTTCTTTTTAATTGATTTAAGTAGTCTTGAAGCCTCAGATTCCATAGGAGCATGGGCTATCTACGACTATTTGAACCTTTCAATCCTTGCTGAATGCATGTCCCATGGCTTCACTTCTGCTTGTTAGATCTTCTTTTTGTTGTTTGGAAGCCTCTGTGTCTTGATTAACAATAAGATATACAATATCCTTGTCTAGAATGAGACAAAATTGTTCTCTATGTGTGGTGCATAAGCTAAAGAGCACACACTATTTTACAAAATACCACGATTTCTTATGCACTCAACCTCCTCTGTGTTGGTCCTCCACCTTGTCCAATAGCTTGCCCTTGTGCACACCTTGCACTGAAGCTTCCAATAAGGTTGAAGGAAGGATCACTCTGTATTGCCGATGCACAACACTTCCTTGATGGTACTTGTTCCACCTTAGGTGCTCTCGTAATTGTTCTTTGTGTACTCATTGTTCTAGTCTCTTTCTCAGTCTTACTCTCTCTTGCTCCTTTCTAACTCCTTAGTCCAAGAAATGCTAATCCTTTGGTTGTGTGTCGATTCTTCTTACATATGTCAATTCAAGTGCTAGTATATCTTTCCATATGTTTTTCACTTTTGAGCTTCATTTCTTCAAAATGTATGCATAAGCGGGCATTCAATTGAACCTTCCAAAACACTTAAAAAGCCTTGTCATCCTTTCAAAAATACCATTCTACAACCTGTATTCAAATTTTCTTGCAAAACCATTGTGAACAAATTGTTTGTGCACTACCTATGCACCCTTGTTCTTGACCATTTGTGCACCACTTGTGCACCAGTTTGCACAACAAGGTAGATCTCCTCCATGTTGGTACTCCTATTGTGCTAGAGTAAAAATGCATAAAAGAGACTTGGAATGCATTTATTGACAAGAAAATTTATCTACGAGAGGAAGAAGTCCACTTTTAGAGTAGTGTAGAACCTCGAAGTGATAGAAAATCACCTTTGTTGCATTCCCAAGTTGAAGTCCATCATGCTCGTGTCACAAAAGACTTCTTATGAAGATTATGGACTATGAACAATCAACTTCAAAGCTCTATATAGAATTTTAACAATGATAAATGGTAGGCTCCAAGGATTCATTATAGATCTCTCAAAGACGAGATTCCATAGGACTTGGAAGTACATTTGGACAAATGAAGAGGGAGAAAAGCTTCTTTTAGTGAAGAGAGGTATTGTAGATGTGCTTTGTAAGAGAGGACATTTGAGGAAATTGATGGCTTTTCCTCCTCCTACAGCATTCCATATAGGCAGAAGTCCAAAGATGTGCATGCCAACTTGGTCTTAATACCATATGTGAAGCAGTCAAAGTGTTTGGCAGGTATATATGTAATAGTGGTCAAGGTGGATTAACATGCCACGAAAGCATGAGGAAAGGAAGCTAGAGAGAGAAAAGTCAAAGAGAAGTTCAAGGAGGGCCAAGCATACAACGAAGCCAACAAAGATCTGGCGAGTAGGCCAATCATGTTTTCCAAATCAAGCATACAACAAAGAATGATTGTTATTACTACAATTCATTGTAAATGCTATCTTTGGTAGAAGAAACTCTATTTTCTTCAAGCTGAGGAGTCCTCAAGCTTGAGGAATAGTAGAATAACCTATGTATCAAATTTCATAAGTTTTTGAGCCCGTTTGAGCCTTGAAATGAGCTGGGGAACTATGTACCTAAGTGCCAACTTAGGGACTTGTGGAGAAAGAGACTATACCTCGATCCCCTTCAAGTGCATATAGTGGGGATTCACGCTTTATTTATCAATCCGAGGAGTATCAAAACCTATCCGAGTGTATGAAGACGTGCATTCAACTGATGGTCAATGCAAAATGAGCTCTCACAAAGTGCAAACAAGTATACATCCATTCCAAACAAGTTTCAGGGTTTAATTATGGTGTCACGACATTTGGAGCAGTAGTCAACAATAAATCGAGCTTTTCTCTCAGCCCCGAACTCTGAATATAACAAATATCGGATTCATTTCAAAGCTCTCAAGAAGACGCATCCAATGGTGGTAAAAATACTTGATTCTAACACTTCTACTTCAAGTTATGAGCAAAATACTGAGTTGCGGGATTGATCTTCCTACACTTCAGTACTTTCTACACTTTGCACACACCTTACCAACAGCAAGCAACCACTTTCATGGATAGACTGATGGGTGTGTGTAGAAGTGTGAGAGACACACGAGAAGCACACACAAAGAGCACAAACGCAGCAAGACACACGGAGAAGACAATGGCTGGAATAGCTCTCTCTATTGATCGATGAACTGAACTGAAGTAAGAGCTGAATAATATTCCTAAGTACAAAGTACCACCACATATGAGAGTATCAAGTATGTGGTAACATGGGGAAAAAACCTCTAGCCAGCACTAGAGTAAAAAGTGCCCATGTATAGGGAAAAGGTTGACATCAAAGCTACTCGAGGAACACATAAGTGTAACATAGACAACACTCCCAAGCACTCTTCCCAAGCATCACACATGCATACAAGCTCACAAAGAAGAAGATACAGAGAGGAGAAGACACAAATTCGAAATTCTGTGCTCTTGATTCTCACAATGGCAAAAAGTCTCTACAAAGAGTCACAAATTGACTTATATACATGTGCCCTAAAAATGGTCCTTTCACACAAGAGGCCGGCACTTTATTAGCTAAAAGGATAATTTTCTACTCATTTACAAAGGTAAGCTACAAATCTCTATGGATATGCATCTAGAGGACTCCTCTAGTGCATTTACATTGGAAAATATATTACAAAATGGCTATAATACAAGAATCAAGTGTCCAAATCGGAAAAATTTTGGGGCCCCTCTTTTTCTCTGCCTCTTTGCTCTTCTTAGCTCTGCAACAATCTCCCCCTCTTTGTCTTTGTCGTCCCTTGCAGGCTTCATTTCTTGTCTGCAGCTCGTTTACTTCTTTCCACCGCTCGCAACCCATGGATGATTTTCCAATCGCTCCTTTTACATCTGGGTTGTTGTGTTAAGTCGAACTGCCACGCATGCAACCAGTTGAAGGTATGAAGGTTTGGACCTTCAGCCTTCGATCTGGACCTTTGGAAGACCCAGATGTTGAAGGACCTCCTTAAGGGTCAGGATCTACTAGATATCTTCTTGCACCTCTTCATGGATACTTGTTGGCCTTGATCCGCCCTTGTTGCTTACGTGCCTTCCCTTGTTGTATGCCCCTGCGGGGATCTGTGCAGAGATGGGTGTTGCGTGCCCCTGCGCGGCTTTTTACAGAGATATGTCTTCAGATATAATACCTTTAGTGAAGCTTCTTTCTTGGTCTTCTTCTTTTCTTCTTTTTGCTGGACTCTTCCTCAACACTACCCCCTCATGAACACTGTCATCCCCGACAGGCTTTGGAATTTGATGGGATTATTTTTTGTAAACCTTTTGCTCTGTCTCATTAAGTAGATTAGCTTCACGTATCAGTAGTTGCTTCCATTGTTCAGCTTTTACACCGTCAGGTGGTGGCTGTCTGTGATCTGTGAAGAAGCTCAATTCATATGCCACCATTCTAGCATTCAGATTCATTGACATTTTTAAGAAAATCTAGAAATCAATTTCAAAAAATCGAGTAAAAAAAGCTTCTCAAAGGTTTGCATATATGTACTAGGTAAGAACATGAGCCTTGAATAATATGCCATGATTGTTGGGCGGCTGAGCATAACTGATAGATCAAAAATAAGGATATCCATGCCCTGGTTAATGCCAATGAAATTAAAAAATGTATATGTTGCATATTTGAATGCTTTCAAAACTATAAGTATCATGCTGAGGATTTTATTTGTCATCTTGATATTTAAATCAGGTACTATCGCATATCGATGTAGCCAAAATTCAATGGTTTTCATCATATAATCCTCAGTCGATAAGTAATTGTGAGGTTGACTCAGAAGTAGCGAGTAATTCATCCACTATTTATTGATCACACCACTCTTTTGCATATCCAAAAAATTCGCGTGCTTCTCTGCGACGTGGTGTCGGGAAAAATGAAGGATTTACTTGTAATAAATATGGGGCTGCTTACTAGTGCACCCGCAAAGTAGGATTTTTCTCCAAAATTTTTCTTCTCCATAAGGGTTATGCAGCTTCAAATTCTTCTTGAGTGTAATTGAATGTATTGTCTTTGAAGTACAGCTGCTCATCTCGATCCTTTTGTGTGATCTTCTTTATATATTGTCGTGTTTTCTCTTTCAAGAGTCCATACGGAATATTGAAAGGCTTCATTATTGTATCCAAGTCTTTTCCTTTTATTTTGGCTTCTTTCATGACTTTGACAACTTCATTTTCAAAATTTTCTGTCAATCGGGACACCAATAGTGCCCGCTCCTTCTAACCTATTTCTGCAGTATATGGCATGGGATGATCATCACATGGTTCCACCATCTCCTCTTTTATTGGAGAATGATAGATCGGGGGAGATAGAGGATGTACCTCTACCTCGTCAGTAGGATTCTCTGGTTGTGGCTCTACTAGCGTCCGGATCTTTGCTCTTTGTTCTATTTGAGCTTCTAGTTGTGCAAGACGTTCAATCTTTTCTTTAACTTCGTAAAGGGTTGTCTGGAGCGCATCTGTAGCCACAAGAAGCTCATTACTGATCTCTGCTATTTGATCCGCATTTTCATTGTAGCTCACCACAAGTTTTTCTTGGGCATTTTGCAGTTGTTTTTCGAGTTCATTGGTTTCGTTGATATACTTGCGTTCCCATTCGTCTTTGAGAGTCTTCTCTTGTCTCAGCAATTTGCCATATTCTGCTATTTTATCGTTCAATTCCTTTTGGTTAGTTGCTGTTGTTTCTTGTTTTTCTATTGGTTGGTCATACAGCAATGCCTTCATCAATTCTTTATTTCTGCTGCATAAGTTACCATTTTCCTCCATATATGCTTTTAGCTGTGTTTCTAGCAGATTGCTTCTAGCTTTCATCCTCTCTTTGTCCGCTTCACTTACTTCATGTTGTTTTTGTAGCTCTATCAGTTGTTCCTGGAGCTTGTGATTCTGCTCCATTAATGTAGTGCATTGTCCTTTGAATTCGATTATTTCCGTTTCTTTAGCTGACATCACCTGTTGAACTTGTATTAGTTGCGCAGATAGTTGTTCACTCATCACTTGAAATTGATTCTTTTCTCTCATGGCCTTGTCATAATCTGCGTCTGTTTCCATCATTTGCTGCTGCATATCCATGGCCGTTTGTATCATTTGTTTGACTATTGGTTTTAGTTGAGTAACATCAACATTTAACCGCGTTGTCGGGATGTTAGGTTCTTCCCCTGTGGTCACGTCTTTTCCTTGTGCCACATGCAATGTCATGTCCTGGGGTTGCCTAATATGAAGTTGTATCTTTGGCTCAACCCCCTTACCTTCTGTCTTACCTTGGGGTGTGTCATCAGGAATCTCAATCACAATTTGTTCCATATTTTGTTGTGGACATCTTTCTTTTTCCATGCTTGTCTGTATTTCTTCTTTTACGGGTGGTACTGCATCTTTATGTGAGATTGAAGCTTCTTTTATGCTGATTTGGGACTTTTCCTTTAACTGAATGAGGCGTGTTTGTTCCATGGACGTTTCTTGGTTCGGCATGCGTGATTGTTGATTGTCTAGCAGGACTTTGACCTGGTCTATCTCTATCCATTCCTCATTTTTTGTTTCAGTTCTTATGTCGGTGTCCAAAGTGTCTTTCTCCTGACTAGATTCCTCATTAGAACTCGAATCCTCCAATCCCAATTCTTTGTATCTGGCAGCTAATTCAGGAGTATGTTCTTTGTCCTTGTGTTGTTGCCCTTGTCTTGCTTGTCTATATTGATGTCCTTAGACATTTAGGTTCACTTGGCCCCGCATATACATATGCGTTTCTTCTAGAGCCGCTGAGAGATCTCTTTTTGTGATGGGGGTTTTGTCAGAGGGATCTTTGGTAATATATGTGTCTGCTTGGACTGTGGTGTTTCTTGTGCTGCTTCCTCTCTAGCATGCTAGTCCCTCTCATGGGTTTCTTGGAACTTATTCCCACTTCTTCTATGGAAATGATTGTTTTCTTTTTCTTTGGAACAGTAGCCAATTTTACATATTTCACGGTGTCTGATCTTGGCCGATATGTAACCTAAGGCTAATTGGATAGTCACTTCATATTCATATATCCAATCTTGACCCAACACGAGTTCCTCTTATAAGTCCTGATCATGACACACTAAGAGTTTTTGTTGCATTGTGTTGTTTCCAAGATGCACGGATAAGGTAATCTCGCCTATGCATTCAGTAACTTTTCCTCTATTCCAATCAGTTGTGCCTTAGAGGGGCGTAATTCTTCCTTGAGTTTTTGAGTCAATGAAGAATTGATACAGCTTACAATTGCTCTTGTGTCAATGAGAGCATCCACCAATGGTACTCTTCTGTTCCATCACCCAAATTCAAATATGGTTGCTTTGTGACCTGTCCTAGGTTTTCAGAGGCTCTAAAGTTAGCCATTGGGATGAATTCCTCTCCTTGTCGATACCTTTCATCCCTCTCTCTCATCCATTCCTTTCGTTTCTTGATTCATTCTAGAGCTTCTTGTCTTGCTTCCTCTTGTATTCTTTCATCTTCTTCTCATCTATGTTTAGCCATCCATCTAGGGTTGCTAAGCTAATGGCTCCGCTGGTAGATATACGATTGATGATCAATGGGCCATATCCTCTTTTTTGTAGTTTCTTTGCATGTTGCTTTAAAGTATAAATCAAGACCAAATCTCCTTCCTTCAAATTTTTATCTTTAATATGAGCATCAAAATATGCCTTCTGTCGCCTTTTTGTAGCGTAAATACCTGCTACAGCTTGTAATCTTGTTTCGTGTAACTTTTCTTTTTGATCCAATTGAGTTGATAACTCATGCCCGGTCCATTCGTAATTTGCAGCTACTCTGAGAGTAGGTACCAAGAAATCAATTGGCAAGATGGCATTCTGTTTGTACACTAGGTTAAAGGGAGTAGTTCCTATGGTTGTTTTGTAGGCTACTCGGAATGCCCATAAAGCATGATGTAATTGCTTGTCCCAATTGGATCTACCATTGTTAACAATTTTAGTGAGGACTGTGCATAAGATTTTGTTTGAACTTTCAGCCTGTCCATTGGCTTGTGGGTGATAAGGGGCTGATTTCTTATGAATCACTAAGAATTCATTCATTAAGGCTTCTATTACTTCATTGACGAAGTGTGTGCCCCTATCACTCACAATTTCAATAGGCAATCCAAACCTAGTGAATATGTTCTCAAAGAGAAACTTCGTCGTAGTCCTCACATCGTTTTTCTTGGTTGCTTTGGCCTCTACCCATTTGGTCAAATAATCCGTTGCTACAATTATATATTCAGTGTGAGAACCTTTAGCTGGTGGGCTAATCGGTCCTACAAAATCCATCCCCCATTTGGTAAATGCTCTAGCACTCATCATAGGTTTTAGTGGCATTTCATCTCTTCTCATAGGATATTTTGTTTGTTGACAGGTGTCCCATCTTTGGACGTAAGTGGCTGCATCTTGATGTAGAGTTGACCATAACATTCTTGCAAAGAGAATCATTTTTGCAGTTTTATCTGTAGAAAAATTTCCTCATGCAGCTCCTGTATGTGCCATCTCTAAGACAGAAAGATACTTGTCTTCATGAATGCACATTTGTAGATGATTGTCCCTTCCTCTCTTGAAGAGCTGTTTTCCTATAGGAACATAGTCTTTACTTTGCTCTATGAGGGCACGTTTTCTTGCTAGAGTAGCTCCTTCTCGGTACTCCTGGGTTTTCAAGAATTTTACCAGAGGCATACTCCATCTGGGTGCTACAATGGAGTAACATAGAGTAGAGTTCTCTTCTGTCCTTCGTTCTTGACAAGTTGGGCAGGTAGATACATAGTTATGTGTATCCCTCTACATGGTTGGCCAGTATATGCCTAATCTCTTCAGTGTTTGCCATGTTCCATTCGCGTTTAAATGAGTTTTCCATTGATTTACATGTGCTTTTTGAAGCCACATCTCTTGTTCCTCTTCCTCCACGCATCTCATGAGTAACCCACTTGGATCTTGGTGGTATAAGCTTCCAGCAATGATGTGGAGATTTTTAGTCTTCCATAATTCCTGACTTCTGTTTGTAGTGATCCCATGTTTAGGTCCGTATGTGAGGATAGGGATCAACTTTTCTGCCCATTGGGGACATACTTCAAGATTGAAAAAGATAAGTATCTCGCAGATCATCTGGTACTCCTGTGGGGGGCTCTCCATGTGTCATTCTTGATAGGTGATCTGATCTAATATGTGTATTCCCTTTCTTGACTACTACTTCAAAATCAAATTCCATTAGCAATAGAAACCATTGTACTAGTCGTTTTGTATTACAAGGCTTGTTGACTAAGTACAGTAGTGCTTGATGATCGATGAAGAATTTGAATTTGTTTTCCAATAGGTAGTGTCGAAACTTCTTCGCTGCGTACACCATCCCTAAACCCTCTCGCTCCATCGTGGTATAATTGTGTTCTGCTTGATTTAATTGTCTACTAGCATAGGCTATAGGGTGGTCTAACTTTCCTGTATATGCAGGCTGCGCTAAGATGCACCCAATGGCAAACTTGGAAGCATCTACGTGAATATCAAATGGTTTATTCCAATCAGGCACTCGGAGTATTGGTGCTGAACTCACCCCACTTTTTAATTCATTGAAGGCCTTTTCACATTCTTCTGTCCAATTAAACTGAGACAATAGTGCATAAAGAGGTCTAGCAATTATGGCATACATGTGGATAAACCTACGGTAATATCCACAATTTCCCATAAATGCTTGCACTTCTTTAGCAGTTTTTGGTCTCGGCAAATCTAGGATCACTTTGACTTTATCTTCATCCGTGGAGATCCCATTTTTAGAGACAATGTGTCCTAATATCTTTCCTTGTCGAACCATGAATGCACACTTCTCGGGATTAAGACAAAGTCTATATTGTCGACATTTGGCAAAGATCTTTCTTAGTTCTGGGATATGTTCTGATCGTATAGCTGAATAGGTGCATAAATCGTCCACATATACCTCCATGCTCTTCCTTAATAACTCCTTGAACACGTGACACATCAACCTTTGAAAAGTGGCTGGGGCATTAGTTAGACCAAAAGGCATAACCCTAAATGCGTACACTCCCCATTCAGTTGCAAAGGTTGTCTTATGTTGGTCCTCAGGAGCAATCGCCACCTGATTATACCCTGAAAAGCCATCCAGAAAACTATAGAATTCCTTTCCTACCACCCTTTCCAAAAGATGATCGGTGATAGGTAATGGGTAACTATCTCGTATGGTAGCAGCATTTACTTTCTTCAAGTTAATACATACCCTTAACTTGCCATTCTTCTTCGGCACGACTACTAAAGGTGATACCATTCTGTGTGTTCGATCTCATAAATGAAGCCTACGTCCAACAACTTATCTATATCCTCCTTAATTTTTGCCGAGTAAACATCATTATATGTGTATGGTCTTTGTTTGGAAGGTTTGGCTTCTGATGTCATAGGGATTCTATGGGCACAAATAGAGGGATCTACTCCTTTTAAATCCTTGTATGTCCATGCAAAGATGCCCCTATATTCTCTTATGAGTAGTATTAGCTCTTGTTCTTCCTTCATTGATACATCCTGCCCTATAAAGGTACATCTTTCTTCTCCTTCCTCCAAAGCTATTTAAATTATTTTCTTGGTTTGTTCTTTGTTGTCGTATGCTATTCTTGGTTGTGCTTCCCATTTCGGCATTTGGATAGCAATCTTCCTCTCTTCTACCTCATATTTCTTGAAGTGGGCAGGCACTTCGAATTGATCTTGAGGCTTGGTTTCTCCTTCTTCGTTCTCTTTATCTAGTCCAAGTTCTTCTCCCTGTGTCATTCCTTGGTTCAACTCATTAGTTATGACACTTACTCTTTAATTTTCGTTTTCTACCTCAATTTGTTCATGCTCCATTTCAATGCTCTCATAATCCTCCTTCCATTCTTTTTCAATTACCTCTCCTTCTTCGGCTTCTTGGAGAACAACCATGTATAAACTTACATCATATCCTTCCTCGTCGATGCATTCATTCATTGTTATTACCTCTTCATTTACACATACATCAAGAGTGGCTAAAATCTCCATCCAACCATGAGGTTCGAATTCTTCATCTGGGGCATGTAAGCTGGATCTTGTACAGATCTAGCAACTCCCTGTCTTTGCTGCCATCCTTTCTTCCTTTCCTCTTCCTTTTTTGATGTCTGGCATATCCATAGATGAGTGTCTTCGTTCATCCATGATTGGTCACTTGAACCTATAATGTGAATCGATTGATCATCTTCCTCCTTATGAATCAGATTCCATTGTAAGGGGGGAACATCTTGATACGTATAGGTATGGATATTTATCCTTGTTGTGGTTCCTTCGTGCTATAAGTATACCGCGTCTTTTCCCCAATCTTGCACCACCTTAAGCTTTCTCATGAAAGGTCTTCCCAATATCATCCTGTAATTGCTAGCCTTTTCAAATTGACAGATTGCTAGGGTGTGCTCGAATTCAACTCCGCAGGTAGTAAAGGTTACTTTTTCCAATAATCACAGGGGTCGTTCAGTGTGTCCATCTGCCATTTGAATCTTCATGCGTGTTGGTCTTTAAGCTGGTTTTCCCCCCAAATTTCCTTGGTTGCAATTCCTACTCCTGCTCCCGAGTCTAACATGGATTTACTGGTATAACCTCGGTAAGTGATTGGGAGGCATGTGTTTCCTTCATCTCCCTCACAGAAATCTCAAACCTTATCGACTGGGATTTTGATTGTGGTCACTTCATCAAGCATCTCCTTCTCATCTGACTTTGTCTCTAATTGACTGGTTAGCTTCTCCTTCAAATGTGGTTTTACCTTCAAGAGTTCTTCCAATGTCAGAGTACAAGGGATTTTTACTTTTTTAAGATGTTGTATAATGTCTGATGTTTGGATTGATGGGTTCTGCTCTTTTCTTCTCATGAGGGAATGCAATATAATTCAGAATTATGTTCGTATTCCCCCATGTAATTTGGCAAAGCCTTCACACGGTCATCATCCTTTTTGCTCTCGTCAAGTTGTAACAATCCTTCTGAGTTTAATTCAAGTATTGAGGCTTCAAATTCACCTTCTGCTTCTAACTCCTCAAAGGGTGGTTCAATTCCTTCCGCTTTCTTCCATCTATCTTCTTGGACTCTTGCCCACAAGTCTTTAGGCCACTCCCTGTCGACTTCGGGGACAACGGATCCTTCTCTTTTATCCTCGCAGTAATTTCCACCACAGGTCTCACCTTCTTTTTCTTTCTCGGGATCATTAGGGATGACACACTCTTGGAATTCCTCCTCGGGAATTCGTGAGTTGGGTAGTCGCTGAACAGGTTTTTCTAGGGTCTGTTGAGCCACTTCAATTAATTTCTTACATATCTCCAACCTTTCTTTCTCTAGGTCACCTCTAGGATATTCCTTTTCATGGTTTTCAATGGTTGGTCCTGCTCTTATTCATGCATGGTATGCCTGAATCCACATGGCTAACTCTTCTGGCATAGGATCAGCTAGGACTAATCCTACTTCTTGTTTTCTACATTTTTCTATCTTGTTGTTTCCCTCAAGTTCTTGTTTTTCTTCTTGACCTTGTTCATTATTTTTGCTCTCCATTTTTTGTTGTAGTTTCTTTTCTTTCATTCTTTCTCTACGATTCTTCCATCTTTGGGTCCGCTTACTCTTAATACTTTTCCTAGACTCTTTAGAGTCTGCAGCTACTTGAGGTGCGGGTTTATTCAATTCTTTGTCGGCTTGATCATTCTCTCTGGTTTTTTTTGGGGTCTCTCTAGCCTTAGCTCTAGTTATTGCCTTTAATGGCACTGTGTACTCCTTATTGCTTCCCAATGACTCTATCACCTCTATCACATTAACCTGCACGTTCAAGTTAACTTTTTTGGGGTTCTTGGGCCAATCTCTAAAAAGATGTTCTTTACCACAATCACTACAGTATCCTTCCCGAATTCGCTGCGGTGGTGGTGTGTTGGGTAATGTACATTCTCTGATGAAGTGATCTCCTCCACATCTATAACATGGTCCTCTAGGTGCAAGTGGTCTATTCATTGGTCGGGAGGGTAAAGGTGCTCTTGGAGCTGTGTACATTAATGACACATTATCTTGCTCATATGCGTAAGAGCTATCCGGTCCTTCCATACCATAAGCATATGACTCGTAAGATTGTCTATATTCAACTATAGTGCCCTCATATGCAGAATAATTTCCTTGACCATGGTCATAAGATGGATCATACGGTTCATTACTCGCCAAAGGCGTGGCTAGGACTATTGCTCTCTCTGGGTTCTCTTTCGATTGAGCTATTTTTACTGGGACAACATTTTGAGGGTGGGGCGGTTGTTGTCCTAACACCAGTTGTGGTTGAGTGTACCCTTGGTAAGCATAAGGTCGTGGTGCTGGTGCTTGTTGCTGATATGTGGGATATCTAAAAGCTTCTCCTCCTTGATCTCTCTGAGGGCATCCATAAGGTCTCATGGGTGGTTGTACCGGTCTTGACTTCCTATTGTAAGGACAATTTTCTATGCTGTGATTCGTGTACCTTTGTTCTATGCTACAATAATGCATAGGGCCCTGGACGGGTGGTCTATTGTAAGCATAAGCAGGTGGTGGGACTACTCCCCTATTACACAAATGAGAGGGATGAGCACCTCCACAGTGCACACATCGTCTAAGCATGGTACTCTCATTGGATTGTTTGGGTAGTTCCTCTGCCCTTGAACATTCAGTTTCTTTGCCATTAAATCAGCTATTTCTTCTACATTATTCCTAGGGTTTGACGTGTTGCTGGTTGTATCTTCACTTTTCACACTGCCTTGAGGTATTTTCAAATCTTCTGCTAGATTGTCCTCTAGGTCAATACACTCTTTCATGCATTCTTGCAAATTTTGAACTCTTTTCACATATACCAATGATCTCAATGATCCATTCACTAATTCTTCCAAAAACAATGACACCATTTTGTTTTGAGTGGATTTCTCTTCAATAGGGCATCTATCCACATATTGCTTAAATCTTCTTGCTGCCAATCTCACCGATTCTATAGGAGCTTGTTTTAAACTATGGATTAATGAGGAAGAGTTGTTTTTTATCCAGAGTTGGTGAATTCTTCAATCAATTCTTGATAGACTTGTTCCATGTTTTGAAAGTTATTAGGGTCTAATGGCTGGAACCATGCTAAAGCTGTGTCTGTCAGGGTTAGTCCAAAGGATTCATATTGAATCAAGAAGTCTTCCACTTGTTCGGCTCTTATCACTTGCTTGAATTCAGCTATGTGGTTGTATGGTTCACTAGAGCCATCATAGTGGTTTCTCATGCATTTGGCAACTTGGATCAGTCTTAATCTTCTTCCTAGTTCTGGTGGTCTAGGCATTACAGGGAAAATCGGTTGTTCGATGGGTATTCCTGGTCCTCTTCCTACTGGTGGTCTCTCCTGAACAGGGACTCTAATCCTTGGTTCTATAGGTGTAGGTGGTCGATAATTCAGATTATTGCCCGGTGTAGCAAACTGCACATGAGGCCTAACTGGGACATGTGTTTGTTGTGTCTGTCACGAATGCTGATATGAATTATCTTGATGGGTTCCTTGGGGGTTTTACGAAGTTGTGGCTTGATCCCTAGGTGGGAAAACTGGGATGTTTTGATATTTCAACCCGGCTCTTTCTAATTCCGTTAAAGGCCAGTACCTCCTTTAATTCTTATCCAGATACGTGATGAGTGGGGTTTTCAAGATCTTGCAATTCATAAATGGTAGTTGGGTGAATGGCTTCTTCCTACAATGACCAGTGTGATCACAGAAGATGTTCCATTCTGTTTACTAAATAGACATCCATTAGGGAATCATCTTGGGGAACTAGGTATCCTCTCCAAACCCTAATTACAATGGACTTTCCTTGAGGTGTAGATACATGTTCTTCATGTTCCTCTCCATTAAGGTTGTGTTCATTGATTTCTTCCCTTTATTCGTTGATGTTTTTAGGATTCTCAGTTACTACATACAGAATATCCCTTTTGTCCATATAGAATCCTCCAGCATACTTAACAGCTGGCCTAGGTACTATGTAAGCGTCTGTAACTTTCTTCGGCCTAGCCAATGATCTGTTTAGCCCATCTAGGTAGATAGGTAAATCCTGTTGATTGGTGTTCACATATTCTAAGGATGCTCGATATTCACCCTCAATAATTGATATCGTGCCAATTATTGGTACGGAATTCTGCATGTCCTCTGAGGCCATAAGAGTTTCCTCCTCAGACTCACTCGAGGTTTCAGATATTCACCCTCAATAATTGATATCGTGCCAATTATTGGTACGGAATTATGCATGTCCTCTGAGGCCATAAGAGTTTCCTCCTCAGACTCACTCGAGGTTTCAGAGTAATGTGAACGACTACTTGGTTCAGCTACACTTCCCACTGATGAGATTACACTTCTTCTACTCCTTGGGGTTCTTCCGGATCTTAGGTTCATTCACTTAAAAGCTTCAGTCGAGTTTGACTACCCCTTAACTCCCAATGATCTTGGCTCAATCTTAGAGTTGTATGAAATATTTGGTTGACTTGGAGGTTCACACTGAAGTATTTGAAAATCTCCTGACACTGTTTAGACTCGATATTGGACAATTATCGTTCTCAGAACTTCACGATACTCGACATTCCCCTGATGTCGCGATAGTGGAACCACGATACTCGATACTTGGCCCAAAAGGAATTCCACGATACTTGACACTCAATAGATATCGCGAGAAACAAACTCACGATACACGATATCAGATAAGTGTTGCAAGAGAATTCTCACGATAGACGATATTCAACAGGTGTCACGACTAAGATTCCACGATACTCGAAATATGACAAGTATCGCGAGAAAAACTCAGCAATGGCCGATATCTGTCGGGTATCGTGAGCAAACTCCAGCGATTCACGATATCCCACAGGTATCATGAGAAACTCAACGATACACGATATTGCTCAGGTATCGTTAGAAACTCAACGATACACGATATTGCTCAGGTATCGTGAGAAACTCAACAATACACGATATCAATTAGGTATCGTGAGAAACTCAACGATACATGATATTCCACAAGGCTGGGTATCGCGATACTCGACCAGAGGAGATCACGACATCCAGATGTCGCGATACTCAACCGCGGGAGAACACGATACTTGGCATTTTTTCCAAAGTTTAGCAAGTGATTTTAAGTTTCAAATGTATTCCTAGAGCTTATCCCCCCTCTTTCTAATACCTGAACTGAAGAAAAACATTCTCCTAACCCCTGTAGAATCCTTCTCGATACTCGTCGCAGGTCGTATTTTCTTCTTTGATAGACATTTGAAGGAAATTTTGACAAGGATGGGATGAGCTCACCTCTCTAGTGTCCTCAAGCTCCTTTTTTCAGCTCTGCTCCCGCTATTTCAGCTCCACACAACACGTTTTCTCGCTCTCGCGATATCTGACCGATAGGGCTCTCACGATACTTGCGTTAGCAGAACTGAAGTGAAAAGTTTGAATTTTTTTTGGGTTTTTATACTTTTTGTGAAATGCTTAACTCAAAAAAAAAATGGAAGAGCTAACTTAAAAATTACCCTATCTTCCTGACCTACTTGCCTACTACCTCCCTTCTACTCTAAATCACGTCTCTACTCACTTCCCTAGACTATCAACTCACTACACACACTCCAAGAGCGAGACGTAGTAAGTGAAAATGAGAGTGACTTACTAAAAGAATTGGAGATGTAAGTGAACGAGAGGAAGGTAACACTTATCTTCCAATAACCCATCAGGGTTACACCACCAAAGCCATCTTAGATTCAGGAGCCGAAGTAGCCATCGCTACCACCACTTTATGGAAATGTTGGGGTAAGCCAGCATTGAGACCTACTAGGATGAAGCTACAAATGGCTGACGGACACATAGAAAAGCCATTAGGCTTACTAGAAGGCATATCTCTCACCACTTGTGGTGTGGAGTTTGAGCATACTTTTGCCATTTGTGATTTTGTGAAAAATCATGCTTACGAGATAATCTTAGGACCACCATTCATGCATCAGTTGCAAATTGTACAAGATTGGGGAACTAATTCTTTGTACTTGCAACATTTAGGAGTGACTACCAAAGTCAATCTTAAAGACTATTCTCATCGAGACGTACCCCCAATACAATGGAATACCATCCATAAAACACAAGGAGAAACCGAATCAATACACTCATTGGAATCAGACCCCTCTTGGTTGCATGAGGATACTCATCTATGGATGTGTAAGGTAGCAAAACAAGAGGAAGAATGGTTAGAAGCTAGGACTTTAGGTTCAGAACAACATCCACGAACCCGTCAAGACCTAGCTTATGCACCTATAGGAATTCGAGCCAAAAGAGTTGCGGGCAAGGAAGTTTACAGCTTTCTTGATGGATTCTCAGGCTATAATCAAGTAGCCATTGCTCCAGAAGATCAACACAAGGTGGCTTTTGCCACAGAATGGGGCATTTTTGCATTTTGTGTGATGCCATTTGGCTTAACAAATGCACTCGCCACTTTCCAGCGACTCATGTGTCATGTTTTCAAGGAATTCTTATGCAAGAATTTGGAAGTTTATGTCGATGACATATGTGCACATTCGAATATGAGGCAGACACATATCCCAGAATTAAGACAAGTATTTGACAAATGTCAAGAATATTAGGTTTGTCTGAACCCAAAAAAGTGTGTTTTCATGGTCAGACAAGGCAAAATTCTAGGACACATTGTGTCAAAGAATGGAATCTCTACAGACGAAGAAAAAGTGAAGGTAATTGCCGATCTACCTAGGCCAAACAACGTAAAAGAAGTACAATCATTTATGGGTCATTGTGGTTATTACAGACGATTCATACACATGTATGCAATCATAGCCAAGCCTTTATACTCTCTTTTAATCAAGTTTGAATGGACAGATGAGTGTGAGAATTCATTTAATGAACTTAAACGACGTTTGTGCTTAGCACCTATATTGACAACCCCAGATTGGAGCAAGCCATTCCATGTACATGTGGATGCTTCCAACTATGCCATAGGATGTGTGTTAGCACAACCCACGAATGAAGGGAATATAGATCTCCCCATAGCATACACTAGCAGACAATTGAATGCAGCAGAAATAAATTACACCACTACAAAACGAGAAGGATTAGGAATGATCTATGCAATAAAGAAATTTAGGCATTATTTGTTGGCAAACAAGTTCAAATTCTTTACAGATCATCAAGCATTATTGTACTTAGTCAATAAGCCATGTAACATAGGACGGTTGATACGTTGGTTTCTATTACTCATGGAGTACGACTTTGAAGTAGTAGTCAGGAAGGGAAAGACACATCTTAGAGCTGATCACCTCTCAAGATTAACCACAGGAGAAGCTCCTCAAGGAATAGTGGATGAATTACTAGATGCATATTTGTTTAACCTTGAGATAGTACCAGAATGGGCTAAGCCTATCGTCCTTATTCTCACATATGGACCCAAGAATCCTAGGATAAGGATCAAGGAAGGAGAGATTACCAAGTCTCAAAGATACCAAATAATAGCAGGAAGCATATACAAACAGGATAATCAAAAGATTCTTGCTTGTTGTGTAGATGAATCAGAACATGCGAATTGGTTGCAATTAGCACATGTAGGTGCATTAAAGCAACATCATTAAAAACATCATACATTGCAGACTCTGCATAGACTAGGAGTATATTGGCCTTCTATGGAAGCAGATGTCTACAAGTTGTGTAAAGAATGCACTGTTTGTTGTGAAAGACCACCAGTAGAACATGCTACATTATATCACGTGTCTCTCACACCAGAATGGAGTGAACCCTTAGTGACGTACTTGAGGACGAAAACATTCCCTCAAGGAATGACCTTAGCATGACAACGCAGTCTAGAACAGGAAGCTCAAGACTATTCACTTATTGGCGACAATCTATACAAGCAAGGACGAGATGGATACCTAAGACAGTGTGTTCATGAAAGTGATTATTTGAGCGTACTAGAGATTGCGCACCAAGGTGTTGCAGGAGGTCATTTTGGACCCGATAGGATAATCAAAGTCATCCTCTTTGCAGGATTATGGTGGCCCACTCTTCACATGGATGCACATACCTATGTTAAGAGACGTGATGTGTGCCAAAGAACTCAATTTCCTACTCACAAAGATGAAGTGCCATTGAAACCCATGATGGGAGGATGTGCATTCTCTAAGTGGGGTATAGACTTTGTAGGACCCATTAACCCCCCTGCAAAAGGTACACATGCTGAATACATTATTGTTGCGACAGATTATCTTACCAAATGGGTAGAGGCTAAGGCCACAAAAAAGAATGATGCACACACGACTACAAAATTCTTACTTGAAAATGTCTTTACAAGATATGGATTGCCTATAGGGTTAGTGAGCGATCGAGGAACTCACTTTCTAAACCAAGTCATTGAATATTTGTTCCAGGATTTTATAGTGATTCACAAGAAATCCGCACCATATCATCCTCAGGCCAATGGTCAAGCAGAAAGTACTAACAAGATCCCTTGTAACGTACTAATGAAACTCGTGAACAACAAACGTTCAGATTGGGACAAATAGTTACATCACGCTTTTTGGGCATATCCAGTGGCCTACAAGACCGTACTCAATGAAACTCCCTTTCAGATGTTGTGCTTCCTTTGGACTTCTTGATACCGACCCTTAAGGTTGCACAAGAACATCAGTGGACCGGCCATGAATTGTCAGCAAGAATAATGGACTTGGAACGATTAGGAGAAACCAAGCTGAAAGTAGCAGCAGTAATATATGCAGCAAAGAAGCGACAAAAAGCCTATTTTGATGCTTATGTGAAAGATAAAGGTTTAAAAGAGGGAGATTTAGTCCTAGTATATACGTTGAAACAACATTTCATCAAGATCATCTTCGACAAAGCTTATGATTGGCATGAGTGGGACTTCATTCTTCAATCCCTAAAAGATCTAGGTTGTGTCTCTAAATTCATCAAATATGATATTAACACTTATGGAAAACACTTATGCTTGGATTAATATCAATGGTCAACTCTCTCATGCAATGAGATTAAAGCGCTCTATCAAAGAGGGCTGCCCCTAGCTCCACTTCTCTTTGCTATTGCCAGCGCTGGTCTTAGTTGCTTGGTTAATCATCATGCCCACCTTAGACAGATCCATGGTTTGTTTCTTCCCCGTAGCCAAAACTCGATAATAATGAGACTCTTCACGGACGACATGAATTCTTTTATTCATAATGACCTTAATAGTAGTCAAGAGTCACGAGCCAAAGTTAGGAGAGATTGATTAGCAAGAGAATTCGCAAACTTGAGGGAACTTTTAGTTCAATCCCTCCAAGTTTTGAATTCAAAAAACTCCTATATATACACATATGTGTAGTCGTGGATTGGACCAAATCATTTGAGCTACAATTTGATGAGATTCTGACCAAGGACCTAGTTATTTGTGAAGCACACATTGTGCTCATCCTTCCCAAGCTTCATGCCCATTTATATCATGTACCATATGTGCAGATTGATTTTCAAGCTACATCTTGGAGTTCTACTCATCTACTGCTACATGTCTATGTTCACGTTTCCTATCAACTTCAAATATTGATTTCTCTATGTATACTTAGTCTTTTGATGAGATTTAAATTGGTATAGGTACCTTGAGAAGTCTATTTGCATATATCAATTTTCATCATCATTGCTTCATTATTCTATGAGTTACATTCATTTGAAGTCACCTATGTATTCTGGCAGATAAGTCTTGAAATCTTGAGATGACACCCCTATATTGCTAAACTTATTTCTCTCAGTATGGTTCATCAAAATTCATCAAATTTGTTGCTTTAGATTCATTATATATCTAATTAGAGGTGCAAAATATCGGTCAATTTCTAGTAGGCTGTGAGCTCTGAGGAAATTTCTAGAGTGCATCTCATCCAAAAATAGCAAGTCTTGCTTCATTTGTTTTGTGTCAAAGTGTCTATTTTGAGGAATCAATTTAAGATTAATGCTCCAAAGCACTAGGATGGTTTACATGTATCCTTAGCAATCTCAAGGTGTCTACTTATCATCCTTAAAGCTATCTTGGTAGATGTAGAACAAGTTTTTGCAACACCAAGAACATCCTTGGAGTGTATCTACCATCTCTTCTCATAGTGGTATCAGAGCAAAGTTAAATCAAATGGGAGATGGTTTTCCTTCCACCATTGATAAATTGGATATGAACAACTACTCAACTTGGTCTCTAAGGATGGAGGCCTCCTTTAAGGGAGAAATCTTTTTGGATACATATCTGAGGATGAATTCATGTCAACAATAACAAGCAAACGACAACCATCACATGAAGAGTAAGAAAGGCTTACAACTTGGTGTTCCAAGGATGCACTAGCCAGGTCCTACATCTTAAACTCAATTTCTGATTTTCTTTTACCTCATGTGAAAGGATGCAAGACCTCAAGAGAGACTTGGAAAGCTCTTGCTTCTTTCTTCTCTTCAAATACTAGAGCAAAAAAGAATCAGCTATGGATGGAGTCCACTACATTGAGGAAAAGTCCCAAGCAAAGTGTGACTGATTATGTCACCAAAATGAAGGAGATCTCTGATCAACTAGGAAGCATTGGAGAAGTAATTGAAGAAGAGAAAATCGTAAGGCAAATCATCAATGGCACGAAAGCTGATGACATGTGGGAATCATTTACAACTGCAGTGGATCTATATATGGACGTGCAAGTGCCTAACCTCAACACTCTGATGGGCAACTCTTCACATATGAAGCAAAGATAAGCAAGAATGGTGAATCCTGAAGAGGTAATCAATCTTCTGCCTTATACTCTAAAAAAGCTAAAGCCAAGGATAAGGCAAAGTCTAGGAAGGATGAACATCAAGGTAGCTCTTTCCAAGTCAACTTCATAGTAAGAAGAAGAGCTAGAGGAAGAGCCAGAGGAGGAAAGCAAGGCAAGGGGAGACCCCAAGTATCTCAAGCTTGCAATATCTGTGGTTACTCTGATCACATCACTGAGGAATGTTATAGGAACCCAAGGAATCTCAGAGGAAGAGGATTCAATAGAGGTGGCTATGGACCAAATAGAGGCAGATACAATGGAGGATTACAACAACTACTACAACAACAATAACAACCATCAAAATGGATACAGAGGAAGAAAGGATCAGAACAACTACACCGAAGATCAAAGTCAAGAGGACTCATTACTCCTCATGAACCTATCATTTGAAGCAGGGTAAGGATGATGACCATGTTTTCTATATTGATTCAGGGTGCTCAAATCATGTGTCATGAAATTTAGCATTGTTCTCTGATCTAGAAGATCCCAAGAACAAACATGTAAGTACAGACAGGTGATGATACAAGAATTCAATGGAAAAAATAGTTAATGTCAAAGACATTAGATGGTAACTTGAGTCTTCTAAGCAAATGTTTTATGTACCTACAATAACCAAAAACTTGATAAGTGTTGGACAAATTATGAAGAAAGGATTGCAGGTTAGGTTTACAAGACATGGAGCATATGTGGAAGATCCCAAGCAAGGATTTAGAAGGATTTCCAAAGGAGAATAAATAGGAAGACTCTTCACCTTTGAAGTGGAGGACACCAAGAACATAGCATTGTTTAGGTATGGATCTCAAAAACTCTCTGAATTGGAGTTATGGCATAAAAGGCTTGCTCACATTGGTGAGAGAGCCTTGAAACAAATCTGCAGGGATCAAAGTGTACTTGGATTGCCCAACATCACAAAACAACATATGATATACAAGTGTGGAGCTTGACAATTAGGCAAGGCTCATAGACAACATTTCAAGAGGAAAGGCTATATCCATCAAGAACTATTAGATCTTGTTCACATAGGTGTGTGGAGTCCAAGCAAAGAACCTTCTATTTCATGTTCAAAATATTATGTATCTTTTATTGATGATTGTAGCAGGTGGACAATTGTGTACTTTATGAAGCATAAAGATGAAGTCTTCAATTGCTTCAAAAGGTATCTTGCTCTTGTAGATAACCAAACATGTAAATGTCTCAAGAGACTCAGATCAAATGGTGGTGGAGAATATTTCTCAACTCAATTTGATGCTTTCCTACAAGAAAGAGGCATCAAAAGAGAGGGAACAACTAGATACACATCTGAACTCAATGGAGTAGCTAAAACAAGGAACAGAACTATAGTTGAGGCAACCAGATCTATGCTAAATGATAAGAGTCTACCTAATTATCTTTCAACATAGGTTGTATCAACAGCCATATACCTTGTAAATAGACTTCCATCAAAGTCTTTAGATGGTATGACTCCCCATGAAGTGTGGAATGGAAGAAGGCCAAATCTATAGCATTGCAAAATCTTTGGATGTCTAGCTTATGCTCATATACCTTCCCAAGTAAGAGGGAAATTTGATCCCAAAGCAAAGAAGTGTGTCTTTATTGGTTATGATCAAAACAAAAAAGGATACAAATTGTATAATCCCACTAACAAAGGCTTCTTAGTTAGTAGGGATGTATTCTTTGATGAAAATAAATCTTGGTTTGATGATGACAAGAAAGTGAAGCTACCCTATGACTTGGAAGAAGACTTTCCATCTCTTCCAACAAAGGAACCATAGCATCTTGAAGATAGTGACTTGGAAGATGACTTGACAGATTTGGAGAAATTGAAGTTATGGAAGAACAAAGGGAAAGCTAAGGTGCAAGATCTAGCTCAAGGCTCAGAAATCTCTCTACAACCAATCAGAAGGCCAATAAGAGAGAAGAAGAAACTAGAGAGATATGCATTTGATACCTCTTTGGTCACAAAACATTCAATCTATATGGCTAAGGACTCCGACAATGAAGAACCACTTCTTATGAAGAAGCTCAAAGCAAGAAGGAATGGAGAGAAGCAATGGATGAAGCAATGGAAGCTCTTATGGACAATGACACATGGGAACTTGTTCCTAGTAAACCATCAATGAAGGTAATTGGATCAAGGTGGATTTATAAAGTAAAAAGGAACTCAGATAGTAGTATTAATAGATACAAGGCAAGGTAAGTAGCCAAGGGGTTTGCCCAAACCCATGGGATAGATTATGAAGAGACCTTCTCTTCTATTGCTAAAATGCCTACCATTAGAGTACTTGTTAGCATTGTTGCATCTAGGAATTGGATGCTATATCGACTAGATGTAAAAAATGCATTTCTCAATGGATGGATTTCAAAAAAAGTTGATATGGCACAACCAGCTGGTTATGAAGATGCACATCATCCCAATTATGTGTGTAAATTGAAAAATTGTATGGTTTGAAGCAAGCTCCAAGAGCTTAGAATCACAAGTTAGTTACCTACTTGCAAGACCAAGGATTCAAAGCTAGTAAAGCAGACACATCTTTATTTATCAAGAGGAATGGATCAAAAGTGATATATCTTTGTGTATATGTTGATGACATTATAATTACTGAGAATGATATCAATGGAATCAAACAGGTAAAAATTGGAATCAAGGATGAATTCAAGATCAGTGATCTTGTTTATTTTCTTGGACTTGAACTTGTCTATACAGATTCTGGTACCTATATCATTCAAAGAAAGTATGTACATGACTGCTTTCTAAGTTTCAAATGGAGAATACTAAGTGTTCAAGTACACCTTTGGAGTTGAATCATAAGCTAAGTGCTTATGAGGGAGAACCTACTGAAGATATCACAAGCTATCAAAGCTTGGTAGGAAGCTTGAACTATGCAACTCTCACAAGTGTGGACATATGCTATAATGTTAGCATACTTAGTCAATTTATGCACAAACCAAGGAAGCCACACATGGAAGCAGCCAAGAGAGTGCTCAAATACTTGAAGGGTAACATCAATGAAGGGCTTTTCTACCCCTTCACTTCATAAGTTGATCTCAAACTTTACTCTTATTTCGGTTGGGTTGGATCAAAGGATGATAGGAAGAGTACATCATACTATTTGTCTTTTGCAAGTTCCAAACTAATCTCATGGACTTCAAAGAAACTAGTCGTGGATTAGAGAAGATCATTTGAGCTACATTCTAATGAGATTCTGACCAAGCACCTAGTTATTTGTCAAGCACACATTGTGCTCATCCCTCCCAAGCTTCATGCCCATTTATATCATGTACCATATGTGCAATACAGATTGATTTTCAAGCTACATCTTGGAGTTCTCCTCATCTACTACTACAAGTCTATGTTAACATTTTCAATCAACTTCAATTATTGATTTCTCTATGTATACTTAGTCTTTTGATGAGATTTAAACTGACATAGGTATTTTATAAGTCTATTTGCATCATATCAATTTTCATTATCATTGGTTCATTATTCTATGAGCTACATTCATTTGAAGTCACCTATGTATTCTGGCAGATAAGTTCTAAAATATCGGGATGACACCCCTATATTGTTAAACTAAGTCTATTTCCATAATATCAATTTTCATTATCATTGGTTCATTATTCTATGAGCTACATTCATTTGAAGTCACCTATGTATTCTGGCAGATGAGTCCTAAAATATCGGGATGACACCCCTATATTGCTAAACTTATTTCTCTCTCAGTATGGTTCATTGAGTTTCTTGCTTTAGATTCATTATATATTTAATTAGAGGTGTGCGAAATATCTCTAGTCAATTTCTAGCAGGTTGTGGGCTCTGAGTAAATTTCCAGAGTGCATCTCATCCAAAAATAGCAAGTTTTGATTCATATGTTTTGTGTCAAGTAGTCTGTTTTGACGAATCAATTTAAGATTGATGTTCCAAAGCACTAGGGTGGTTTATATCCTCCTTAGAAAGCTCAAACTATCTTGGCATGTGTAGAGCAGGTTTTTTGCACCACCACGCACATCCTTGGAGTGTATCTACCATCTCTTCTCTAGGATGCCCTTTATATTCATCTCTCAAACCCCAATACAATTGACTAATGAAATATCACCCATAGCATGTGTGGACTATTCAAATTTAGAGGCATTGATTCATGTGAGAATTATTTCTATGATTTACGATTACTTCATTACCAAAAGTCACATCTACATCTCCGATTGATATGATTAATCCCATTGCCTTCAATGATTGTAAGAGATTACTCCCATGAAATCTATTTGCATAGGTTTTGGTTATTGATCTTTGATGATTTATAATTGGAGTTTGAAAAAAGACATGCATTCATGAGCTATACATTTACATGTACCAAGGCGAATGGGACGCGCTTTATATTTATCTCTTAGATCCCAATAAAATTGAATAATGAAATAACACCCATAGCATGTGTGGACTATTAAAATCTAGAGGCATTGATTCAAGTGAGAATTATTTTCTATGATTTACAATTACTTCATTACCAGAAGTCATATCTACATCTCCAATTGATATGGTTAACTCTCTTACTAAAGCTTGGAGGTCTTATACAATGGGTATAGCCATTGTTAAGATGAGTAAACCATGATATACACTATGCACTGAGAAGTTTCTCCATTGAACTAACTTAAGAAGGATTTTGAAGATCTCAACTTTGTTGCATCTATACTAAGTGCCTCCACTACAATTAAGAAAAATCAAATTCAATCAAACTTCTCTAACAAGATAGCCTTAAGCTTCTTCATTTACACAACAAGCTTTGAGGACAATACAACTTTATATTTAGCTCTACGTGCATGTGAGCATGTAATACTCACTTGCTGTCTTAATTTCTCTAGAACCTCCCAAAATCCATGAATTTCTTGTTGTCTGTCTTACAAGGAAGACATTCTTTTCTAACGTAATCACATTGTCTTGCCAAATTATTATGGGAGCCAATGATCCTATTCACAAAAACTAGACTAAATATATGACAATCCATTCAAGGAAACAAAATATAATGTTAGAAAAATATTACAAGTCCCACAATTTAAGACCTATAGATTTAAGTATAAGCATGGTAGGACATAGGTGGCCTTGATGCTTGGAATCTCATGACGAATGAAGATATCTATAATAAATGTGACTTATTGAATTCTCCCAACCCAAGATATCAATACAAGTTTGAAATTTTACAAGAACCTACTCAATAAAGATGTAGACAAAACAAGAGAATAATTAGCAAGATAAGCTATCATGACTTCAAGATTCCAAGATCTTAAGATTGTATTGCAAAAAAAGGCAAAAACTAGAATATTGAACTCTACAACCCCAAGAACTTGGAAATCAATTGTATTCACTTTGAAATAGTAATTCTTTAAACGCTCAACACTAATTAGTATGAGCAAGGAATATGACAAAGGTCCCCTATTTATACTAGTTGAGGACGTCTGAAAATGTTTGATTATAGTATTCACTATAATGTAAGCAAGAACTATAATTACAAGATGATAAACACAATGACATAAGGAAAGTACATGAGAACACTCCATAATTATATTATGATGAGAGTTTCTTTGCACAAAGTCCTACAACAAAGTTTGTTAAAGACCTACTCACACAAGCTTTTCATAAGATTAAAATCAACACGACATGAACCAATTCGGCTATTTGATCATGGAATGTCTATTATGATGTAATCGCTCTTGAATCCCTCTCAATTAAATTTTGATGAAAAATACTATTTTGGAACCAAATATTTCGTGTAACTCATGAACAAGAAAATGCAACTTCATGTAGTAAATTAAGAGCGAAATTTTATGAAATATAACTTTGATGAAAACAAGTATAAATATGAGATATTGAGATAACTTGTCCTTTAACCTATCACTCCGAACATGTTACAACATGAGAAGGCACTCATTGATAAGCTTGGTCCCCCAACATTCTCTCAATGTGTGGACTTAGTTTTGTTTGATCATATCTAGTGGTTCTTACCTTCAAAGCACAATTAAAATATAGAAAAGTTTCGTGGTTCCATCAAACCCTCTCCCTCGGGTTCAACAATTGATTGCCTTGACTTGGATCGAGACCCATAGCACCCATGTCTCTCTGATGAAGTGTTAGAAGTTGGTTTTCAAGAAGACTCAATATCCCTTTAGCAAGGCTCAAAAGGAGATTCAAAGCATTCAGTGTGCAAGAAGGGAAAATCTTTATCGTAAGCTCTAGGGTTTCAAAGTTGAAGTTAATATAAGGAAATTCCCACCTCAACTAGGGCTCCAAAAAATTAGAAGCTTAGATAGAAAGAGGAAATTCAAAGAAAAAATCTAGAGATTTATTTTAAAGATTGTTGGGGCAGGAAAAGCAATAAATTGACAAAAGAAATGTGTAAACTACTCAAGCAATAGCACAAGAAAGAGATCACGTACAATCATAATAAGACTCTTCACGGACGACATGAATGCTTTTATGCATAATGAGCTTAATAATAATGAGACTCTTCGCGGATTACATGAATGCTTTTATGCATAATGAGCTTAATAATGAGACTCTTCGCGGACGACATGAACGCTTTTATGCATAATGAGCTTAATAATACTGCCACATGTGACAATCATGCTCGCAATTTTGATGTCTTACCTCAATAAATATCGAAAGTTTTATCGACAATGTCAAGATAGTATTTGTTTCATCCAATAATCGTTTTGATTTTCTTCGTTCATTCTGTATTTACTCGAAATGCACCATGTTTAAGGTGCTTTAATCCTCGTTGATAATCATATCCATCAATACTTATTTTTTACGTAACATGCGTTCGATGCGAAGTCTTCAGTCTATATTCCAGAAAAGATAGTTCTATGGATTGGACTACGAGTATCCATCAGCAACCTTTTTTGTATCACGTAGCTAACACATATCATTGATGAGCTTACAGGGAGCTTGAATGGCTGGCTCTGTTCTTTAATCTTTTTATATGTACATTCGATCTGCTTAAAAACCTACAAAAGTTTGCAACTTAACGTCTACCTTCGTAGTCCAACACAGAAAATACAATTTGATAAAAGGATAAAATAATATTAGAAGATTATCATTCTATCAACAACATGCTATGGATTGTTCTTGGATTTTGATTTGAAAGATCTGCAAAACATAATTTGGTTCAAAAGTAGACAGACCTGCATCGAATGCAAGAAAAGAATTCTCCTTAAAAATCCATGTGATCACACTATGACGAATAAAAGACAAGGTTGCAACATCAAATTCTTCAAGAAATTGTATATTAACATATAAGGTGAACGGTAACAAAATTTAACAAGAAGATAAACAGCCTGACCTCGATTCATGAAACTATTCCGGGCGTGAAGAAGGATTCTCAGAAGAATTGCGAAATATTCCACCAGAATGGAGCATGTACACAAAATCCATATCCTGAATATAGCTTCACCACCCTTCAAGAAAAGCATGGGAACGTTCTTGCAATCTTTTTGGGAGATTCTTCATGGCTGTTTGAATCTCCTGCAAAGAAATAAAATCGACTTCAGTAACCACATTGTTCAAAGAAAAGCAAACATTCCTTACTGATGATAGATGATGCTAAGGAATACGACAGACCTCTACTCTGTGTCTCGCTGAAAAATGTATGAAGAGAATACCCTTGTTGTTAAATTTGTCTGAGAGAGCAACAACCTGTAGAAGTTTGCTGAGAATGTGAAGACAGAAAATGTATCCAAGGAATACTCACTCGATAGTCAATCTCCCAATTTCTCAATTTTTACAAAACGCCTTGAGATCGACACCCACTAAAACAATATTGATATGATTATTCATGTAAAGTCGCAGAGCATTTCTTCGGCCAATCTCAGTGTATACTTGATTTCCATTTTTCAAAACCATAACTTTTTGCTTGGAAATCAGAGCATACCCTAACAATAGCCAAAAAAAAAAATCTTAAACCAGTACTTGAAGTAGATTAGGAGGTGAAACTTTGAACAAACAGTCCACATGTACTTTGTTTGCCTAGAAAGTAGACGTCAATAAGTGACGAGAAGTAGATTGCTGTATATCTTATAGCTATGGTTTTCACATATAGCTCTCAAATTATTTCAAACTGCCCAACACCTATTTGAAAAAATTACAAGTTTGGATTTACGTACAGCCTACTCAAAATGAAAACTCGCATATTTGAAAACTACGCTACAGTAATTATCAATTCACTGAACAGCACAAAAGCTGTCCTCTTATGGCGAATTCTCCACTGGGGTATGGAAGCCATCCTATTATGGTGAATTCTCCACTGGTATATGGACCAATGCAAGAGCCAGTAAAATCTGCAGTGTTCCCGAAAGATGTTGTAGAGGAAGAGAGGACATCTGTCACCTCTCCTTCTCCTGCCCGAAGAGTGCCACGCTGTGGAAGCAAGTTAGCGAAGCCCTCCTGCTGGATCTGCCTAAAAACTGGAAATAAGCTCTTCTGGGAGTAGCCATAGGCTGCACCACTGCTCAATGGAATGTGATCAGAAGCCAAGTCCTTTGGAAAATTTGGAAGGAAAGATGAGCAAGCAACTTTAACGAATCTCCAAAAGACCGGACCATAGAAAAGTCCCTAGATCCCATAGACAGGAATTAAGAATTGTAAAAGTATCCCCCCTTTAAACATTGTAGGGTGTTTGTTCTTGAGAACAAGCTCAAAAGCAAGTGGATACCACATCAAGGGGATGATAAGATTATCTGTTTTCTTTGTACCTCCCTTTAGCTCTCTTTATATTTTTCTTGCGTTTGATTTAACACTTTGTTTTGTACCCAAAAAAAAAATGATAATAACAAATCTTTTGAAAAATTCCAGGCTTCTCTTCTTATGTTGCTAGGTCCTGGTGCTCAGCACATTGATTCCCAAGAGTAAATGAATCGACAGAAAGTACATAACATTTATTCTTATGCATCCCTAAAAGTAGTGGTGTGGGAGCAAATGGTCTGTATTCATTATAAACAAGAGGACATGTACCCAGTACATTAACTTCTCAATCAAATGCTGAGATACCTATAAAGCTTTTTGAATCATAATTAATTTAATGAATCGACTGTCTAGAGTCAGGATATAGCCTGCCAAGAGGATCCTCTCAGGATAAAAAACTATGCATCAGCCACATATTGTAGTTAAATTGTTTGTTGTGAAGCTTGCATATTTCTGTGCTCTCAAATTTGTTCTATGTGATCTTTTGTACATCAATGAGCACCATTCTGAAGGTCATCGAGGCCATGTCAAGATAAGGGACTCTATTTCAAATCTCTCCTTTGATATCAGAGCAGATTCAAATGCAGACATGTTGAACAAGCACAATTGCTATATATGGTTATTCCAAATCAAATGATAAAGGTGGCAACCAAGGCATAAACTTCAACACATTTTTTTGCCATCCTTGTCATGTTGGCATCAATAGTTGCATGCAAACGAGCAACTTATTTGTGAAGGATCATGGTAAAAAAGCTTCTAGGGTGGTCATCCATCCCAGTTTTATCTTACTGCAGCCCATCACACTAGAACCTTCCTATCACTGAGCTACAAAGCAGTCTGTATAAGGTGTGCGAATCAGATGGCACAGACATCAACGGCGCATAAGATGGATCTCCCTCCCTCCCTCCCTCCCTCCCTCCCTCCCTCCCTCTCTCTCTCTCTCTCTCTCTCTCTCTCTCTCTCTCTCTCTCTCTCTCTCTCTCTCTCTCTCTCTCTCTCTCTCTCTCTCTCTCTCTCTCTCTCTCTCTCTCTCTCTCTCTCTCTCTCTCTCTCTCTCTCTCTCTCTCTCTCTCTCTCTCTCTCTCTCTCTCTCTCTCTCTCTCTCTCTCTCTCTCTCTCTCTCTCTCTCTCTCTCTCTCTCTCTCTCTCTCTCTCTCTCTCTCTCTCTCTCTCTCACACTAGTCAGACCAGCTATGATGTATGCTGCGACAGTTTGGGCCCCAGGCCTCGCAGTCACCCAGTGGAGTGCAATCGAGAGGCCCCAGGTACGTATGATCTCGCGACTATTTCGCGGGAAACAGTCGGTACCACATGACATCATCAGGGCAGAGCTAGCTGCACCACCCATGGTAGTAGATGCACTATTCCTTATTCAGAGGATGAGGGAGCTCCCTACAGACATACTCACACGCAGAGCTTTTGAGGCATCTATACAGACATCAGAGTCAGGATATGAGAGATCTTGGTACACTCAGGTTAGAGTATGGTTTGATAGTCATGGGCTTGATATGGACAGATTGCCGCCTTTTCAGTACGACCCAGACTCACCTCACATCCACCTCTCTCGTCATGGGAGGAATGTTGTGCTGAGACAGGATCTTTGGCAGCGCTACATTAGTCAGACATGGCACACACCACACATGGGATCGAGACTATTGCACTATCGAGACCAGTTCTTAGACATCCTAGCAGACAATTTCATCCGGCGGCCATGTTACATGGATACTTACATGCCTCATAGCTCGAGGGTAGCGATTGGCCAGTTGAGAGTCTCATCACATAGACTAGAGATTGAGACGGGCAGAGCCGCAGACATTCCCAGAGAGGAGCGGATATGCAGGGTTTGCAGAGTAGAGATGGAGGATGAGGAGCACTTTGTATGCAGATGTAGCGCATATGATGGCATCAGAGGTAGATACGGGACTCTATTTACAGGGAAACCCACCCTCCGAGAGATCATGGACTCTAGAGACCAGCGACAGCTCGGGCGATTCCTACTTGAGATACAGAGTCATAGAGATTCCCTACTCCAGCCTACTATAGCAGCCCATACAGGAGGGAGACAGAGTCAGCTCACTGAGTTCTTTATTCCACGACGTGCTGCAACCCTCCCCCCCTCAGCCCAAACACCGAGAGGGGTGACTCTTCAGCAGGCTCAGACTGCCCGAGCTAGGAGACGACCCCGTACTAGAGGATATCGGGCCCCGCGACATCACCGACATCAGATTGCAGAGATCCAGGCTCGTCACCATCGCGCCATGGAGGAGAGACGATTCCAAATGATGGCTGATCCCGCTGCAACTATCACGATGGCCCTGACTCCACCTCCATCTATGTATCACATCTTACACCCGCCCACTAGCACAGGATGGAGCTAGTTAGTCATTTCAGATGCATTCCCATGCTTGTTGTACTACCCCTTTGCATATAGACTGTCATAGATATCGCACTCCATACATCCCCCCACTTTCATGGGTATCTCCACACGCATTTCACGAACATATGTATCAGCTTTACCAGTTTCTTTTTCAGCACTTTTATCTTCTCTGATAGACAGAAGATACACCCATGTACATCGATTTGTCTCATAGGCCGAGTTCGGCCTCCTAATAGACGTAAAAACTCTCTCTCTCTCTCTCTCTCTCTCTCTCTCTCTCTCTCTCTCTCTCTCTCTCTCTCTCTCTCTCTCTCTCTCTCTCTCTCTCTCTCTCTCTCTCTCTCTCTCTCTCTCTCTCTCTCTCTCTCTCTCTCTCTCTCTCTCTCTCTCTCTCTCTCTCTCTCTCTCTCTCTCTCTCTCTCTCTCTCTCTCTCTCTCTCTCTCTCTCTCTCTCTCTCTCTCTCTCTCTCTCTCTCTCTCTCTCTCTCTCTCTCTCTCTCTCTCTCTCTCTCTCTCTCTCTCTCTCTCTCTCTCTCTCAGATCACGCATACCTTGCACTATCCCTCAAGGGGGACATTCACACGCACACACCCGTGACACATCCCCCACACACTACCATCCACTTCACACATGAGCTTGCTCACATATACTCAGCCCGAGTTGAGGAAAGCCTTCTTTCGCTTCATCTTGACACCCCACTACCTATACTTACCTCACATATAGCATCCATCCTTCAAACATCTTCCATCAGTTCATTCCCGCACACCACCCATTCTAGTCACACACCTCCCCAAGGACCATGCCGCAGAATCCTTGGTATGATGATGAGTGCAAGAGCCTCTACCGTCGACTACGAGCTCAGAGAGCATTGGGAGAGATCACAGAGATTGATGCTAGAAGACATATGAAGACCCTCACACGCCGAAAGAGACGGGCCTTCGAGGAGGCACAGGAGCTTGAGCTATACCATTTACTTATGAGCAGGGATTGCACTGCACTGCTGCATGGCGCACACTACGAGAGCCACGACCGACCACACCTATTGGAGATCCACAGATTTGGCACGAGTATGCTGAGAGACTATATGAGATACCTGGACAGCCTCCCATCCCCCAACCACCTGGACCACGCCCTACTCGTTCCTCTTTCTTCACAGCAAAGATGATCCAGAGGGCCATTGAGCGGCTACAGCATGGGCGTTCGACTGATCACACGGGACTGCAAAGCGAGCACCTCATATATACTGCCCCCACTATAGCTCCATTGATTGCACATGTCTTCAATCGAGCTATAGGGGAGGGCTTCCCAAAGGAGCGGACGAAGAACATTGTACCCATTCATAAATCTGGGGATACCTTGGACCCAGGGAACTACAGGACTATCATGATTGGTCACACCATGGCCAAGCTTTATGGGGCGGTTCTCGAGACAGAGCTTCAGCTCATATGCAGAGATGGAAGGGCTACGAGCATGTGGTAAGGCAGGGTTCCGGCGGGCTTTCTCCACTATTGATCACATCTTCATTCTGCGTTACATCATTGACGGGGCAAAGATGCGGATTCGCGGAAGAAGAGACTATATTGCTGCTTTGTGGATTTCCGCAAAGCCTTCGATACTGTGCCACGGGAGAAGCTTTTTCGGAGACTCCATAGCTTGGGGATACCATCAGAGATGATTTGGGCCATCTACACACTCTATGAGCGGGTGATTGGGAGGGTTCGATGCCCGAGGGGACTATCAGAGGCCATTGCTAGCACAGTGGGTGTTAAACAAGGCTGCCCACTCTCTCCCACTCTCTTCGGGCTCTACATCGACGAGATTGAGGACTACATTCTTCGAGCTGGAGGGGAGGGTGCAGACCTTGCAGGCACACAAGTCCACATTTTATTATATGCAGATGATATTGTATTGATTTCAGAGTCACCTGAGGGGTTACAGCACCACCTAGATGCCCTCCATGAGTTTTGCACACAGAGAGGCCTGACAGTAAACCTTGGCAAGACCAAGGTCATGATCTTCCACACCTCCCACACGGTGAGGAAGAGCAAGATTCACAGTTGGCAGTGGACAGATTGAGGTGGTCACTTCCTATGTCTACCTCGGAGTCACATTCACGAGCTTGCCTGGCCCCTTCAGCATGAGACAGGCAGCCACCGATAGACTCACACGAGGATATGCAGCCTTAGCCATGTTAGAGCGGAGATGTCACCAGGCACACTTCCAAGAGCCCCGCACAAAGGGGTGGCTATTTGACACACTAGTGAGACCAGCTATGATGTATGCTTCGACAGTTTGGGCACCAGGCCTCACAGTCACCCAATGGAGTGCGATCGAGAGGCCACAAGTACGTATGATCTCGCGACTATTTCGCGGGAAACAGTCAGTGCCACATGACATTATCAGGGCAGAGCTAGTTGCACCACCCATGGTAGTAGATGCACTATTCCAGACTATCTCCTTTATTCAGAGGGTGAGGGAGCTCCCTACAAAAAGACTCACACACAGAGCTTTTGAGGCATCTATACAGATATCAGAGTCTGGATATGAGAGAGCTTGGTACACTCAGGTTAGAGCGTGGTTTGATAGTCATGGACTTGATATGGATAGATTGCCACCTTTTCAGTATGACCCAAACTCACCTCACATCCACCTCTCACGTCATGAGAGGAATCTTGTGCTCAGACCAGGACCTTTGGCAGCTCTACATTAGTCAGACATGGCATACACCACACATGGGATCAAGACTATCGCACTATCGAGACCAGTTCTTGGACATACTAGCAGATGGTTTCATCCAGCGACCACGCTACATGGATACCTACATGACTCATAGCTCTAGGGTAGCTATTGGCCAGTTGAGGGTCTCATCACACCGACTAGAGATTGAGATAGGCAGAGCCACAGACATTCCCAGAGAGGAGCGGTTATGCAGGATATGCAGAGTAGAGATGGAGGATGAGGAGCACTTTGTTTGCAGATGTAGCGCATATGATGACATTAGAGACAGATACGAGACTCTATTTACAGGGCAGCCCACCCTCCGAGAGATCATGGGCTCTAGAGATCAGCGACAGCTCGGGCGATTCTTACTAGAGATTCAGAGTCACAGAGATTCTCTGCTCCAGCCTACTGCAGCTGCCCAGACACGAGGGAGACAGAGTCAACTCACTGACTTCTTCATTGCACGACATGCAGTAGCCCTCCCCCCCTTAGCTCACACATCGAGAGGGGTGACTCTTCAACAGGCTCAGACCTCTCGAGCTAGGAGACGACCCCGTGCTATAGGATATCGGGCCCTCAGACTTCACAGACACCAGATTGCAGACATTCAGGCTTGTGACCATCGCGCCATGGAGGAGAGACGATCCCAGATGATGGCGGATCCCGCTGCAGCCATCAGGGCGGCCTTGACTCCACCTCCACCCATGTACCACATATTACACCCGCCCACTAGTACAGGATGGAGCTAGTTAGTCATTCATATGCATTATCATGCTTGTACTACCCTTTTGCATATAGGCTATAGATATAGCACTTCATTCACCATCCCCCCCTCCCACTTTCATGGGTATCTCTACATGCATGCTACACACATCTATATCAGCCTTGCAAGCTTTTTTTTTCAGCACTTTTATCTTTTTCCGATTGACAGAAGAAACACCCATGTACATTGATTTGTCTCATAGGCCGAGTTCGGCCTCCTAATAGACGTAAAAACACTTTCTTTCTCTCTCTCTCTCTCTCTCTCTCTCTCTCTCTCTCTCTCTCTCTCTCTCTCTCTCTCTCTCTCTCTCTCTCTCTCTCTCTCTCTCTCTCTCTCTCTCTCTCTCTCTCTCTCTCTCTCTCTCTCTCTCTCTCTCTCTCTCCCCCTCTCTCTCTCTCTCTCTCTCTCTCTCTCTCTCTCTCTCTCTCTCTCTCTCTCTCTCTCTCTCTCTCTCTCTCTCTCTCTCTCTCTCTCTCTCTCTCTCTCTCTCTCTCTCTCTCTCTCTCTCTCTCTCTCTCTCTCTCTCTCTCCAGATACTTCCAGATAGAGGAGTCCCCCCAGTTGTGCATGACTATGGGAGACCAACGACGCTTCGGACGCTTTCTCACAGCAGCATACGAGAGGCGAGAGCGGTCACTCCAGCCCACACATCGGCCACGGGTGAGTACCCAGCAGACCATTACACAGTTCTTTCAGCGAGCTGAGCTACATCAGAGAGGTCCATCTATAGGGCTCACGCTCCACCAGGCAGCAGCACAGAGAGCACGGCGCCGACCACGCATGGGAGGATATCGTCGACCACGACTATATCAGGAGGATATCTCACGCATCAGGGCAGCCTACGACCACATGATGGAGCATAGGCGTACCACCACCCCCTGGGTTGTCTTCCTTCAGGAGGCACTCAGACCACCACCGATGTACCACATACTACACCCACCTCCACCCATCACCAGTAGCTAGGGTGTTTTTACTCACATTATGGATCCCCCATGTATTAGGTGGCCACTATCTGCAGAGTCAGAGCCACGTCTCCCCGGTCTCTTTCAGCCCTATATAGCTTTGTGTAGCGATATACTTTTTATTTCATTTCATCTTCTACACAGGGTTACTACACTTGTATATGGTTTTTGTCTCATAGGCCAAGTTTGGCCTCCAGAAGACGTTAATATGACTTTCTTTCTTTCTCTCTCTCTTTCTTTCTCTCTCTCTCTCTCTCTCTCTCTCTCTCTCTCTCTCTCTCTCTCTCTCTCTCTCTCTCTCTCTCTCTCTCTCTCTCTCTCTCTCTCTCTCTCTCTCTCTCTCTCTCTCTCTCTCTCTCTCTCTCTCTCTCTCTCTCTCTCTCTCTCTCTCTCTCCCTCTCTCTCTCTCTCCCCCCCTCCCTCTCTCCCCCCCTCTCTCTCTCTCTCTCTCTCTCTCTCTCTCTCTCTCTCTCTCTCTCTCTCTCTCTCTCTCTCTCTCTCTCTCTCTCTCTCTCTCTCTCTCTCTCTCTCTCTCTCTCTCTCTCTCTCTCTCTCTCTCTCTCTCTCTCTCTCTCTCTCTCTCTCTCTCTCTCTCTCTCTCTCTCTCTCTCTCTCTCTCCCTCCCCCTCCCCCCTCCCTCTCTCTCTCTCTCCCCCTCCCCCCTCTCTCTCTCTCTCTCTCTCTCTCTCTCTCTCTCTCTCTCTCTCTCTCTCTCTCTCTCTCTCTCTCTCTCTCTCTCTCTCTCTCTCTCTCTCTCTCTCTCTCTCTCTCTCTCTCTCTCTCTCTCTCTCTCTCTCTCTCTCTCTCTCTCTCTCTCTCTCTCTCTCTCTCTCTCTCTCTCTCTCTCTCTCTCTCTCTCTCTCTCTCTCTCCCCCTCTCCTCCCTTCCCCCTCTCTCTTTCTGATTGACAGAAGATACACCCATGTAGATCAATTTGTCTCATAGGCCGAGTTCAGCCTCCTAATAGACGGTAAAAAAAAAACACACACACACACACATTTCTCTGGTCCCCTTCCCCCTCTCCAACACCCACCCTCCCTCCCTCCCTCGATCTATCTATCTATCTATCTATCCATATATGTCATTATAGATAATACATACATACATACATACTTATAGATCTGTCCCATGGTAAGAAATATGAAAATCATTACACCCAACACCAAGTATTAAAGATTAGAGTTTACTTGATCACATCACCAGACATACAAATCGCATAACACCATCACATGAACTGTATCATGGAATTGCCCAATAATGCTGAACTCGACCTCACATAATGGATACACTAAACATCATTGTATCTCCACAGAAAGAATTCTCATGAAAAAAGAATCTACAGCTCTTTAGTTGCTTATTATAAACAGACCATTTAGTGGTGATGGTGTCACCCAATGCCTTCAATGGAATTAATGCAGTTCATGAAACGAAATCATTACTGTTATTGTTATTGTTATCTGACTGACGGGGCTTTCTGTTGCTTATGAAATTTACTTTATTTAATATAGGACTAGATGTTCATTTACCAAGGGAAAGGAATATACCTCAGATAAATGTGTATGCCCATGTTCACGAGCATGTTCCACAGTCATTGAATCATTTACAAACGTTGTCTGAAGCAATGAAAATCGTAAGTTAAGAAAAAATGTACAGGCACTAAATGCAGACAAACAGGAAAAATATGTCAAAAAAGACAACTTATATGTAAATTATTAGTCCACAAAGCCATTCAAGTCATGTTTGATAAATAAGATTATTTATGTCTAGATGAAAGCAAAACAACAGGGAGGTTCATCAAAATCCACTCATAGTTGATGTTTCAATGGCTAACGCCAATGTTTGTATGCTTAAGCAATTATGATCTCTTTTCAGAGTGAGAAAAAGAGTTTTTTGGCCTTTGGGATAATATATAGGGTGTCTGACCAAACCCATATGTGCCAAGGACTGTTGATGGGACACAATACTATGGTGTCCAAAATTCCTAAGCCTACAAGATCAAGAACAAGCATAGCAAAATCTTCAGCCAAAAACCTTCAGCTGATGTCTCAAATGTATATATCCACCTAGTGCTGTTGCCACCTTAGCCAGTGGACTTCAGGGCTCAAATATAAAGGAGAGCCTTTAACGAAAAATCAATTTCGAGACCAAATCGAAATTTGGATTTTGACTAAATCAACACATGGGGTCAATGAATTTGGAAGTTTTCACCATGACTATGGAGGAGCATTTCTGTATGTCTACCAACTCCATGAGGCAGAAAATTCTGTTCAAAGCTGCTTGTCAAAGTCAAACGGCAGATCAAATCTGGTCACATCAATAGATGCAGCTTTTTCTATATACATGTTCAAAACAAAAGAAAACACGCATTACCAGTACCGACATAACTGGAAAATTTTGTAACATATGCATGCCAAACCTACTATGGTATGTATGTCCATACATACATGTATGTAGGTATATGCGTGCATAACAAAAGCTGTCCACATATCTCAGGGAAAGAGGAGAGGGAAGAGAATAAAATGAAAGACAAAAATGTGAGTGACAGAACAAAACACGGCACAAGAGTACTGCTTCTGTGTGTACATATCATACATAATAACTGCGATAAATAGCTAAAAAATATTTTATTGAATGAAGCCGTGAAGTAACACATAAGTGCTTTTCAAATTAGTAAATAAGTTGGGGAGGCCCCGGGGAAAAGGGCAAGGGGGGAAAAAAAGGTTGGGGGGGGGGGGGGGAAGAGAGATACCTCCATTATAAGGACCTTTGCATTCATAACATCTGCATTTGCTTGATCCACAATAAAATCAGCCATTGTGTCCCCTGTGAACGCTACTTCTGGAACCAGTTTTGTGCCAGTGATCTGTACAGTACAAGCAACACCCAAGGGGGGAAAAAAAGGGTTTAGATGCATAAAAAGTGTATGAATTCACAAATGAAAAAACATCATCAATGGCTCATTCACAGTGCGAAACAGTAAGCCATGATGAAGGATGACATAGCCAGTTTGAGTGATAATGAGCTCATCTTTGCCCTCAATCAAAATGTTTCAAACAGAAGTAAGCCCTTTCTCAGGTGTTCAATTCAAAGAATTAACACTACGCAATCTCACCTACTGATTACGATTTCAATGACAAGCAGCCCATGTCTAAGAAGTTCATGAAGACAGCATAAATTTTGTTAAGTTGAAAGCTAACCTAGTCAAGAGACACCTTAAGTACCAGAATCATGAACACGTGAAGATAACCATGGTAAGTATAAGATCAATAACAGCGTTCCCACTGTCTCTGAAGTCCTAGAATGAAGAAAAGGATACGAAGATAACCATACACATAAGGTCAAGTAATAATAAAGTCTCCAATGCTTTGGACAATCAAGACAGCCAAAGCATTACTACATATAAAAGAATGAAATTTAAATGGCTCATTCATTGTCAACCTTCTTTTTTCCTTTCCTTTGCACTGCACAAGAAACATATAACCTCACAAGAATCAGTCTAATACAGAAATAAATAATATATAATATACAGAAATAAATAATATATAATCATTTATTTCTGTATAAATGATTCATGAAGAAGGCATAAATTTTATTGAGTTGAAAGCTAACCTAGTCAAGGGACACCTTATGTACCAGAATCATGAACACGTGAAGAAAACCATGGTTAAGTATAAGATCAATAAGAGCATTCCCACTGTCTCTGAAGTGCTAGAATGAAGAAAAGGATACGAAGATAACCATGCTACACATAAGGTCAAGGAATAATAAACTCTTCAATGCTTTGGACTATGTGCACGTGTTGATAGCAACAAGGAGAAATGAATAATGCATCAGCATCTGAATGACGTAGTAATTGTCCTGTGAGACAAAATATATACAGCTCTAGCCATATTTCGTTCATATTCAAAGCTTGACATTATCAGACCATCAAAGGCCAGATTTGCATATATGTATTTGGTCTTTGATAGATTGATGCGTACTAGAGAGGCATTACGGGCCCCTGTCGTCAGTCCGCTATGGGAGTGGCTTCGTTATGATGACACAAATGTAGCGCGCGTTGTACGATTCACATTGCTTGATGATCACTTTTGGAGAGAAATTGATATTCTCTCATGCACGTTACGCCCTATGTGGATGCTATTTCAATTGATAGATTTAGAGGGTTCGTAACTTGGGTACGTGTACCCAAAGTTTAGAGAGATGCGCGCGCCTATCGAGTCATCTACTTTCTTATCACGTCAAAGGTAACTTTGTATTCATTTGCATCTATTTTTTTCTTCTTTTGTTATGTGAAATAAATTGATTACATATTTAATGGATTATGGCACTTGTAACTTAAATGATGATTACAAAAAAGAAGATGTATTGGAGATCGTGGATCGACGAGGAGAGTACATTCATCAACCCATCCATGGGATAGCCACTTTACTACATCCTTTATATAAGGATGCACAGTATTTGCAGGATTCCACATTGTTAGCTTCTCAAGATATTACCTTTCCAAAGTATTGGATATGGAGTAGCAAACTCAGTTTGATACTGAGTTTATTATGTATTCAAGCAATATGGGGCCTAAATATAGTAGGCCATCAGCATCACAGAGAGATTTTTGTAAATTTTCTGTGAACTGGTGGCAAACATACGGATATAGCACTCTTATTGTATCAAAGGTCACTTTGAGGGTATTATCACATGTATTTATTATGCTTGATAATTCCTTCTTAAGATTTAACTTTAAAATTGGTATTCTCTAATAAAACTTTCACTTATGGTATTATTTACTAAAGGAGTGTTCTTCTCGAGCATGTGAAAGAAATTGGAGCGCGTATTCTTTGGTTCACACCAAAATACACGATCGACTTAGTACTATGCAGATCCAGAAGTTGGTCTATTGTAGGGAAAACCTTAAAGTTGCCCGAGCTTTCAAAGAGATGACACAAGTGAGACTTCTCACTTCATGTAGCTTTACTTAATTTTTTATCTTTGAATAAATAGTTGTAAGTTAAAGTTGAAAGTTTCTTTGTTTTAAATTTTTACAGGTATACATTGACAACTTTGTATGAAGTGATGACATTGTTCCAACATACCCTTCTCGAGATGAGAAGGATGATATTTATAAGATATTTCATCGAGAGCTAAAGAGCATTGGAACACGTGTTACTAGATCGAGATCGAGAGCGGCTACCAAGAGAGCTTCATCGTTTATGACACGCATAGCACCTCGAGGACTACAACCACGTCCCGCACATGTCATGTGAGGATCATCTAGTCCTGGATGTGGACTTGCCGCAGAGTCAAACACATTACTTGATATAGAGCTTGATCTAGGGGATGACGAGCCATTGATGCTTGCACAACTTGTAGCATTAGAGTTTGATAATGAGGGAAGAGTTTTAGATGGCATTGATATAGACTCATCTAGTTTTGAGGACTCATATATTTAGGCATGCTGCATGTGGCATGACTCATTAGTCATGATGGATTTATTTTAGACATTAATGATTGTATATATATATATATATATATATATATATATATACATACATACATATATATATATATATATATATATATATATATATATATATATATATATATATATATATATATATATATATATATATATATATATATATATATGACGGTTTACCTATGTTATATTCAGTGACCAACCTTTCACACTTGTCGTTTTAGTATGTTGTGTATTTAGTGTTCACTTGAAATTTGACAATGCATTGTTTTTTGTTGAATGTTCTTGAACTTTGGGTATTAATTTTCTTGTATTTTTGCATGAGACTCGACTCTTGAGTGATAGTAGGTGCTAGGTATTTTGCAAGCTTCCATGTTCACAGTTGTATAATGTATTCAAGTTTCATTGTTGGTATGTTCATGTTCTGTTAAATGTTGACATTTGCGTGCACACTAGTGATTGCAACATGTGTCATATCACGTGCATTCATATATACATTCATATATATTATATAATAAATTAATTAATTAATTAAAAAATAATATATATATATATATATATATATATATATATATATATATATATATATATATATATATATATATATATATATATATATATATATATATATTATAATGATAACGTTTCATACCGTTGCATATCTCGAAGTTTGGTATGGCACCACATTCCGTACGCATACCGTACGTGTCATACCAAATGTTCTCTACCACCTTGGAGCATAGCCAAATATCTTGAGTGATGTTGTTCACTCAAGAAGCAATACCCTATATGCATTAAATGGCAATGAGGAGTAGCCCATATATTTTGATAGGGACTTCATACAGAACATTGCAAAATCAGTCTTCACTACAAAGCTTATGTACAAGAGTGAATGAATCTAGATTGAATTTCGAAAGGTAATGAATTATTGAATGTATATCCACTTTTGCTTTTTCTTTTTCCTCTAAAGTTTCCATTGTATATAGATATTTGCAAAAAAAAAAAAAGCGACAATAGTAAGATTCTATACATGATGGGGAAAAGGAATCATGAAGCAAAAGGAAATTGCATAAGAATATGAAAAAAAAAACTTGAAAGTTAAAATATGAGTCACGGACATGAGCAATTCAAGCGATTAAGCTCATTGGAAGATCTTGGATAGGCCTAATCGCTTGAATCGGTCATTCCTACAATCATGAAAAATCAAAGATATTTGGCCTATTTCTTTTGCAAATACCTATAAATGATAAGGGACAAGGGAGTTGTATATGGGAAAAATGAAAAAAATGCAATTTTTGACATGAATCTAAGACACGACCAATTCTAGCAATTAGGCTCATCAAGAAATTTTGGATGGGCCTAGTCACTTGAATCGATCGTGTCTGAAAATTAGTACAAATAGGTTATCATTAATTGGGAACAAGACATTTGTGTATCAGAATCACATAAATAGACAGTCGATCTTAGGGTTTCGGCATGTTCAGGATGCAATAGTAGTATTGGTTTCTCAAATTTTTAACCAATCATTGTTGATATAATTCAGTAGTGATGTGTGTGAACTCACTAGGACTTCCGAGGAACTTTTTTCCTTCTTTAGGAGGTTTTTTTCTCCGACTTGTATATAGACCTAAAACCCTAACGGATCACTTATCTTTGTATATTCTCTTGGTAATACATTCAATATTGTGTGTTGTGTTCCAAGCTTCTTCTTCTTCCTTTTGTTCTTCATGTGCTTTCGTAGACCTCAAACTCCTACAATTGGTATCAGAGCAGATTGTCGCTTCATCTAGGGCGTCATCGACACCCCTTCGGTCACTATCTCAGAATCGCACGAAAATTGATGAGCATACTCCGGGCGATTAGGAGTTCAAAACAACTTCGTTTTGTAGTGTCAAAATCGCGATCTAAATTCGTTTCTTCCTCCAAACGCACTATCGAAACGCTTCTGCAAGCAATTTCGTCTTTTTGTGCCAAAGATATATAAAGGTTTTGGTTTGCCAAGGTATAACGATATATAAGTGCCTCAAAGTCTACCACAGGTTTAGCAGATCTCGACACTTTTTCAGATACACTCATTTTCTGCATCAGGGTATTTTCGTTAGTGGCCATGGCTGATAAGAGTGGTGTATTCCATATGTTGGTTATTGAAGATAAGTTGGATCATACCAATTACCCATTATGGGCTTATATGATGCGTCATGTATTAGTCGCAAAAGGACTGTGGAATATTGTGAAGGTGTTGAAAAACGTTCTATTATACCTGCAAATACAATTACTGAAGGTGATGCAGATGGCATTGAAAATGATGATATTCTTCAGGTTCGTGTTCGTGTTGCAGTTCCTGCTCCACCTACTACAGAGCAACTTCGTTGGGATGGAAGAGATGCTCAGCCATGTCACTATCAAACATTCCATTATTCCTCATATTAGATCTTGCAAAGCAACAAAGGATGCTTGGGATACACTTACCACTTTATACCAGGTAAGGAATGAGGCTCGTGTTGCTTACCTCCAAAGACAGTTGGAGAGTGAGCACATGAATGAAGGAGATTCCATGGACAGCTTTTTTGACAAAGGCCAAAGATTTGAAGGAGTAGTTGATTTCGGTCGATGAATTCTTGCCAAACAGTTCACTTTTGAAGACTATTTTGAATGGTCTTATAGATTCATAATAGAGTTTTTCTTCTACTCTTCAATTGATGATGAAAGGCAAACCAAATGCCTTAACATTTGAAGAGTTAGTCTCTATTTTGTTGCGGGAAGATCAATCTAGGCAGAACAAATCCATTATGTGTGTTTCAGATCAAGCTTTCTTGGCTCGTCAGAAGGCCAAAGGTAAATGGAGCTCATCTACTACTAAGCAAAAATCTACTAACTCTAAACAATCAAAGAAGGATGCCAGAGACGAGAAGAAAACAAAAAAGCAGAAATTGTTTTGCAAATACTCTAAAGGAAATGATCATGTCATAAAGAGTTATCCAAAACTAATTGCAAAAGAGGCAAAGGAAAAAGAGGTTCGAATGGTTGTTGCAGAGGCCTCTACTCTCAAAATAAAGTCTGCTAATCTTGTGTAGAATGAAGAATGGGCATTTACTACTGTTTGCAGTTATAACCCATCTTCTCATGAACAGTGGTCTTCCCCTACAGGGAATACTTTCACATGTGTCAACAACTCCTCCTATCCTCTCTCATTAGAGCTAATACGATCATTCTGACTACTACTGATGGTAGTTCTTTTACATTGTTGGATGCTTTATTTGTGCCAAGGATCAAGAAAAATCTATTATCAGTTTCAACATTAGCCAAGATCGGCTTGGTTGTGAAATTTGTTGACGATAGATATACAGTTCATGATCTATCAAATGGAGATGTTATTATTGCTTCTGGCATTTTATGTCATGGGTTGTATAAGCTCATAAACTATGAAAAATATGTGAATGATTCAGCATGTGTAGTACATGATTCTCAAGCTATGTCAGATGCAAAGCCACGCTTTGTTCATCTGAATTTCGCTAGTTTGCTATGCATGCAAAAATCTGAAATGGTATCCTCTCTGCCAAACTTGACAGACCTAGTAAACATATTTGTGAAGCCTGTATTTTGGGCAAAATGGAGCTTTTCTCGTTCTCAAAAGATGGTTCAGTTCAAGCTACTCAAAAATTGCAACTTGTTCACAGTGATACCTGTGGTCCTATGTAGACACCCTCCTTTGGGAATTACCTTTACTTCATGACTTTTATTGATGATTTTTCCAGGCATGCATGGGTGTATCCATTGAAAGCAAGGTTCCAAGTGTCTATATGCTTCAAACAGTTTTTGGTTTTGGCTGAAAATCTGTCAACATGTAAAATGGGCATCTTCCGTTCTAATCGAGGGGGAGGGGGATACATGTCTTCTAATTTTAATGCATTTCTGGCTCAACATGGGATAAAACAATAGTGTACAGTGCTATATACACCTCAACAGAATGGAGTTGTTGAAAGGAAGAACAAGTCACTCATGGCGATGGCGAGGTGTATGGTCAAGAGCCAGGCTTTACCACATACTTTCTCGCTTGAGGTTGTTATATGTGGAGCATATTGACTTGACAAGTGTCACTAAAGCATTGCAATCTATCACTCCATATGAGGCTTGGCATGATCCCAAGCCATTTGCTTCTCATCTATGTGTCTTTGGTTGTCTAGCATATGCATTAGTGCTTCAACAACAACGAAGGAGATTGGATGATAAAGAAATGAAATATACTTTTGTTGGGTACAATTCTAAAAGAAAAGACTATCGGCTATATCATCCACAAACTAAACGCACTTTGGTTAGCCATTATGTTTTTCTGGAAGATGCAATCCTGCCATTACTGTCATGTACTAAGGAGACATCGGTTAGCTCCAAAGATATGTATGACACTTTGCTTCCTCTTTTTACACGTAGACAGTCTAGTGTTGGTCCAAATGAGGCGATTTCTCAACCTTTACAAGTTTCATGTGATGATGCATATCATTCCATGTCTGATGCACATTTACATGATGCACTTGTTGATGAGAGAGCTCATATTGAAGAGGCAAAAACTATGCCAAAATGGTTGGTGCAGACTTTGCGAGATAGCAAATTAGATGCACCTCTGTCATATCATACTCATTCTGGCTCTCGTAGTGCCTCTTTTGCATCAGATTGCTATGCTATGGTTGCCTCTAGACTTTGTGACGAGAATGAGCATGTTTCGTATGATGAAGCACAAAATTCAAAAAATTGGATGGCTGCTACGCAATCAGAATATGATGTGATTGTGAAGAGTCGTACCTCGTCTTTATGTGACTTGTCTCCTCGCAAGAAGGCCATTGGGACTAAGTGGGTATACAAGCTTAAGCGTAAGCCTGATGGAACAATTGACAGGTATAAGGCTAGGCTTGTTGCAAAAGGTTATGCTCGAGAAAGAGGCATTGATTTTGATGAGACCTTTGCTCCTACATGCCAAATGACTGCTATTCGTAGCATCTATGCACCTGCAGCTCATCATGGTTGGAACGTACATCAGTCGGACACTGCATTTCAGAATGGTGACTTGCATGAAGAAGTGTATGTTTTTCAACCTCGTGGTTTTGTGCAAAAAGGGCATGAAAACAAAGTGTGCAAGTTGAAAAAGGCATTATTGGTTTGAAGCAAGCATCATGTTGGGAATTGAACTCACAATCTCCTAGCTAGGAGTATGATGGGCTAACCTCTAACCCCAAAAGCCATGGATGAGGATTACTTCCTCTCTCTTAAGATATGGTTCAACCATCCTTTGCTAGGATTATGTGACATTCCTTTCCCCTTAAATTGAGCATTGCCCTCAATGCTCACTTGTGGACCGTTTGACTCTCTTGCACCCACTCTCCATGCATGAGTGCTTCCACCAACGTCAAACTCTAGCGCTCCTACCAAATTGAACTATCCCATCCTATGTGGGTGCCCAATGCCCATGCCCTTTCATTCAAGGCCAATTTCACGCTCACCAAGGGCAAATGCTTTTTCCAAGTGCCCACCAAATGAGGCGTCTTAACTCCATCTAGCCCTAGTTCCTCACCTAGGCTCTGATGCCAATGTTGGGAATTGAACTCACAACCTCCTAGCTAGAAGTATGATGGGCTAACCACAAGCCCCAAAAGCCATGGATGAGAATTACTTCCTAATCCTCTCTCTTAAGGTATGGTTCAACTATCCCTTGCTAGGATTATGTGACACATGACGTGCTTGGTATGAAAAGATACATGCCTACTTGATTGCACATGGTTTTGAGAACAGTCCAACTACGAGCACCTTATATGTTGAGCGTGCAAATGATGTGCTTCTGATCATTGTAAGTCTATGTTGATGGCATGCTCCTCATTGGTCCGAATGAGAGGCATATTGTTGATTTTAAGGTTGATTTGCATGCCTCATTTGAGATATCAGATTTGGAGCATTTGCATCATTATTTGGGCATTCAGTTTATGCAAGTTGATGGCGCCCACACAAGAGAACATTGCAAACCTTTTTAGAGAGGCTTTGACTAGGGAGATGTTTGAAGCTTTCTGCAAAGCTTTGGGCTTACTTCTGTTCGTGGATTGATTCCACATAGCTTGGCACTTCCTTACACATGAGTGCCAGCTCCTTGTTTACCGCACAAGGTGGTAAGGTTCGTAAGGTTCGTAAGGTTCATCCATTATATATATATATATATATATATATATATATATATATATATATATATATATATATATATATATATATATATATATATATATATATATATATATATATAGATAGATAGATAGATAGATAGATAGATATAGATATATAGATAGATAGATAGATAGATAGATAGATACATGCATGCATGCATACATACATACATACATACATACGCACACATAGATACATACACACATATATACATATTACATACATACATACATATTACATACATACATACACACATACATATTACATACATACACACAATCGTCCTTTATGAGACTAAGTATGAGTCATAGACCACAGTCCTTTTTGAACTCATAGAGATGGTGACTAATGGTGACTGGATCTGACGAAGTTGAAAGAAAGAGGAAGGGGTGAGCACTGGGATGTATGATTAAAAGGAGGAATTCGGGACCAAGGCAACTTTGGAAGACCAACTTAAACCTATTCTGGTGAAGGACAAGTTTAGGACGAATTCTTAGAAAGACTACGGCTGAACTTGACTTGCTGGACTTGACTTACTGGGCTGAACTTGACTTGCTTGACTTGCTGGGCTGACCTTGCTCGCTCAACTTGGACTAGAAGGACAAATTTGAGAGAGCAAATTAAATGGACAAGTTTTTAATGGACGAATTCAAAAAGACCAGTTACTAACTCTGAAAAGACCAATTTAAAAGGACCAATTCAAAAAGACTAACTTGAAATGGTCAATCTTGAAAGGACGAACTTAAAAAGACCAATTGACTAACTAAAAACCAATTTAAAAGGACCAATTCAAAAAGACTAACTTGAAATGACCTATCATGAAAGGACGAATTTAAAAAGACCAATTTTAAAATACTAACCAAAGACCAATTTTAAAGGACCAATTCAAAAAGACTAACTTGAAATGACCAATCTTGAAAGGACGAATTTAAAAAGACCAACTTGATAAGGCGAATTTAAAAGGACTAATTTAAAAGGACTAACTTAAAGGGCTATTTTAAAAAGACCAAAGACTAACTTAAAAGCACAACTTAAAAAGACCAAACACTAAAGACCACAGACTAATTTAAAAGGACAAACAAATTGAAGAGACCAACTTTAGAGACCAAAAGGAAGAATTTTAAAGAGATGAATTGGAGAGACTAATTTCAGAGATCAAAAGGACAAATTTTAAAGAGACGAATTGGAGAGACTGACTGACTTACTCAAGCATTGAAGAGTAATTTCTCAACGAAGATGCAAAACAAGTCCCACTGGGCGTGCCAAATTGGGCACTTGTAGACGAAATTCTTGTTCTATTGTGCTCGAGGTGGGTTCTTTTTCCGAGTGCAGTATGCACCATGTGCTTCTTTTCACACTTAGTAGTCCGGTAGAAAATTAGAAAGATCAACAATTCACAAGGTAAATAAGTCACATAAGTCACGACAAGAATAGACTACAAGATCACAGAAGCATATCTCCATTAATGGCGGCATGGAAGTGTATAAGAAGGATCATTAAAGTGAACAAATAATCACTACACTCACTTCTCTGTCACTAACTCACAACTACAATCAAATTGGTTTTGAAATGCTAGAGGCTCTCACAGTACTAGAAGTATACCAACCTCTTCAAGCACTTAGTCTAGTTGACTTACTCTGCTTGTCCTCGGCGACAAGACTAGAGCCTCTTGTCCACTCAGCTTCTCCACAAAGGTTAGATGCCCTTCTCCAGTATCTTCGCTTCTGTCTTGACTGATACTTGTGAATCTTCTAATAAGCCTTGTAACACCTCTGTCCCTATGTCTTGTATATCTTCTTCTCTGTCTCGTACCTTTTGTCTCTCGTATATCCCCAATGTATCCAAAAGGGTTCTTTATATAGGCTGCTATCACGAGCGATTACTCCACCACTCCTTCCCTATCACTTTTCAGGCACTTTTTTGTTGATATCATGTGGTGCCTTGTGATTGGTCCATGTCATCCAATTATGAATCCCAATCTACATTACCACGTGGCACATTCTCATTGGTCCATGTCATTTGACCGTTGTGGATCTTGGTGCAAGTTTCCATGTGTCAAAATTTCATTCGTCCATGTCATTTGATCGTTGGTATTCTCGAGGCCTTGCCATAGGGCATGCTCTCATTGGTCTATGTGATTCGTCCCCGTCTCTTTTCCCTCATAAATATCTGGTCACTTAGCTTTTGCTCATTTTCTACCTTTAACAATTTTGCATACCCCTACTGAGCACTCCTATGCCTAAATTTTATACACGATCGATTCAAACGATAACACGTGTTTAACCATCTTTGATTACCTCTATTCGCTTGCATCGGCCGTCCCTTGAATCTAGACTTAAAGCCCTCAAAGATCCGAAAATGGAGGAGAAAAATGCAATTCTCAATCTCTCCATATGAGAAACTACTCGATTTCATGGTTCAAGAGGGTTTCGAGACTCAATCAATTTCCGGATGCAATGAAGATGTTTAAGCCCTCCTTTGATTTTGAAGTCCTTTGTAGAAAAAACTAAGCCATCTCTTAAGGATAAGTGGAATAATTTTCTAAGGATAGTCAATGGACAGGAAGTGGTAATCTCTCATAAGAAATGTATTCACCCAAGCATCTTTGGGGAGGATCCTTTGGATAGGACCTGAATTACTAGAAAGTGTAGAAAGACTTTCCCCTTGCCTGGGAGGATGGATTTTTTCTCAAACCATGAAAGTGGTTGTTGTTTACTTCCAGTGAATGCGCTTTTTGATTTGGCTTGATCATTCATCTAGTGAGAAAATTGAACAAAAGGAAGTTGTTGAGGATAAAAGAACAATAAGAATTGATGCTGAAGAATTGCTTTAGGATGAGTATGAGGTTAAGGTATGTTCAAAATGATTTCCCTTTTATTTATGACTCATCTTTGAGACACGACCAATTCTAGCGATTACGCCCATCCAAGACTTATGAGCATAATCGCTTGAGTTGGTCGTGTCTTAGATTCATTCATATACTTGAGTTCTTTGGTTTGCTTCTTATGCAATCCCCTTATTTCTCATCATTCATAGATATTGACCAAAGAAATAGGCAAATTAACCTCTATTTTTTATGACTTTGACATACGACCGATTCAAGCAATTAGGCCATCGAAAGATCTTGGATGGGCCTAATCGCATGAATCAATCGTGCCCTAGTTTCATTCCATTACTTGAAATTTTTTGTTTTCTCCCTATGCAATCTTCTTGATGTCCTAGACGCAAAGGAAGTCATCTTAAACCTTGGATTCCATGTGAACTTTTTTATCTTATGATTGTTAGAGTTTGAGGTCTGCGGAAGCACGCGAACAACACAAGGAAGAAGAAGAAGAAGCTTGGAGCACAACACACAATACTAAATGTATTGTTGGAGATAGACATCTGCGGAAGCACGCGAACAACACAAGGAAGGAGAAGAAGCTTGGAGCACAACACACAATACTGAATGTATTACTAGAGAATATACAAAGATAAGTAGCCTATTAGGGCAATAGGCGTATATACAAGCCCGGGGAGTAGGCTGCTTCTTGCTCAACCAAGATATACATGAGCTACTAAGCATGAAGCAAAAGCCACTAGTGGACACACGAGTGTCATAGCAACCAGCCTAGTCTGAGTCAGAAAAAGCATGCAAATCTGGCGATAGTGATCCCCCCTTGGGATAAAACAACCTAAGTAGCCGAGTATCACTCAAGTAGCAAAAGATGCGCTTAACCGCCCGCCAATGCTTCACACCTTGGCAATGCATAAACTTGCTCATATGTGAGACAGCAAACCGAATATCTGCCCGAGTAATGCATAAGTAAATGAGGCATCCAACAGCCTATTGATAGAGGACAACATCAAATGCATCTCCAGCATCATGAAGACTCAATCGAAAACCTCTCTCCATAGGAGTGGCAATAGGCTTACAGTCTTCAAGGCCAAAACGCTGCAATAATGTGTCAATATATTTCATTTGACACAAAGCCATTCCACCATCAACTTGCATAAACTGAATGCCCAAATAGTGATGCAAATGCCCCAAATCAGACATCTCAAATGAGGCATGCAAATCAGCCTTAAAAACAGCAATATGCTTCTCAATAGGACCAATGAGCAGCATGTCGTCAACATAGACAACAATGATCAAAAGCACATCATTAGCACGCTTAACATATAAGGTGCTTTCAGTTGGACCGTTCTCAAAACCATGTGCAATCAGATAGGCATGTATCTTCTCATACGAAGCACGTGGTGCTTGCGTTAAACCATATAATGCCTTCTTTAACCTGCAGACCTGGTTTTCATGCCCTTTCTACACAAAGCCACGGGGCTGAAAAACATACACTTCTTCATGCAAGTCATCATTCAGAAATGCAGTTTTAATGCTCAACTGATGTACATTCCAACCATGATGGGCTGCAAGTGCACAGATGCCCCAAACAATAGTCATACGGCAAGTAGGTGCAAAGGTCTCATCAAAATCAATGCCTCTTTTCTATGCATAACCCTTTGCAACAAGCCTAGCTTTATACCTGTCAACTGTTCCATTAGGCTTACGCTTCAGCTTGTAAACCCACTTAGTGCCAATGGCCTTCTTGCCAGGAGGCAAGTCACATAAAGACCAAGTATCGTTCTTCATTATAGCATCATATTCAGATTGCATAGTAGCCATCCAATTTTCTGAATTTTGTGCTTCGTCAAATGAAAGAGGCTCATTCTCATCACAGAGACTAGATGCAGCCATAGCATAGCAATCTGATGCAAAAGAGGCACTGTGAGAGCCTGATCGAGTATGATATGACAGAGGTGCATCTAATTTGCTGTCACGTAAAGTTTGCACCAGCCATTTTGGCATAGTTTTTGCCTCCTCAATGTAAGCTCTCTCATCAAGTGGATCATGTAAATCTGCATCAGAAATGGGATGATTTGCATCATCACATGAAACCTGCAAAGGCTGAGAAGTTGCCTCATTAGGACCAGCACTAGATTGTCCACCTGTAAAAAGAGGAAGCAAAGTATCATACATGTCTTTGGAGCTAACAGATGTCTCCTTAGTACATGAAAGCAATTGCTGAATAGCATCTTCCACAAAAACAACATCAGGGCTAACCAGAATGTGTTTAGACTGTACAGAATGTGTTTATACTGTGGATGGTACAGACGATAGCCTTTACTTTCATAATTGTATCCAACAAAAATACATTTTATTGCTTTATCATCCAATTTTTTGCGATGTTGTTCAGGCACTAATGCATATGCCAAACAACCAAAAACACGCATATGAGCAACAGATGGCTTGCGATCATGCCAAGCCTCATATGGAGTGATAGACTGTAGTGCTTTAGTGGGACACCTGTTAAGTACATATGCTTCACACATGACAACCTCAAGCCAGAAACTATGTGGTAAAGATTGACTCTTGACCATACACCTTGCCATCTCCATGAGTGACCTGTTCTTCCGTTGAGCAAGTCCATTCTGTTGAGGTGTATTCTATCCCACGTTCAGCGAGAAATGCATTAAAATCAGAAGACATATTCCCCTCCTCGATCAGAACGGAAAATGCCCATTTTACATGCTGATAGATTTTCAGCCAAAACCAAAAACTGTTTGAGCACATGAATACTTCAGACTTTGCCTTCAATGGAAATACCCATGCATGCCTGGAAAAATCATCGATGACAGTCACGAAGTAAAGAAAATTTCCAAAAGAAGGTGTCTGCATAGGACCACAGACATCACTATGTACAAGCTGCAATTTCGGAGTAGCCCAAATTGAATCATCTTTTGGAAAGGAAGAACATTGCATTTTGCCCAAAATACAGCCTTCACAAACATGTTTTCCGGGT
>CM035408.1:124875988-124988488 GCA_020310875.1 Ceratopteris richardii
TATATATATATATATATATATATATATATATATATATATATATATATATATATATATATATATATATATATATATATTTCATAGTTTTACAGTTTCCCCCCGTTTCCCATTTCCTTTCATTTCCAATTTTTTGGAAACTCTGAAACTCCGTTTCTAACCGATCCGAACCGACCGTTTCCAACCGTGTAGGGCACTATGATCCACAAACACCTTGAGACCAGGTAACTCTACTAAGAGAACCCTTGACCAATTAGAAAATCTTAAACTTAAGACAGAGGAATCGTTCCCTGAACTTATGACTAGAGTAAAATCACTGGTAGCTAAGTTACCTTCTGTACTTGGAGACTTCTTAGTTAAGAAGTGGGTGGTAAAGGCCCTCCCGAAGTCGTCTCAACAGAAGTTGAGGGAACTATTAAGAGCGGATGCAATGCTTCAAGACTTTGAAGGTGTTGAAGCTAGCATCGAAGAAGCCCGTCAACATTTTGAAGGCAAGGAGGCACCTCAAGAAGAATCTCCATGGGATTCAGTGGCAAGCTTGCGAAGGGAGTTAGAAGCTCTCAAACTCCAAAAGAGCCTCCAAGAAGAGAAGAACATGTGAGAGGATACTATTGCACAACTCCAACAAGAAATGGAGGAGCTTAAGGTTCAAAATCGTTTATTTGGTGTACATTTTGTAATAAACCAGGTCATAGCAATTAGGAGTGTCCAAAAAAGATCACATGTCAATTCCGTAGAAAGATTGGTCATGATGCTAGAGAATGCTACTTCCTCAAGGGAATTCAAACCAACTCGATCCAGGTTCTTGGAACACAGTTTAATCAAAATACCCAAAGGCATCCCCAAGAGGTAATGTACACAGCTCCTCAGTATAACAACAACAACTCTCAATTCAATAACAATAGAAAACCACTCAACAAGAAGAAGCCCATCATGTGCTATCGATGTGGAGAGTAAAGGCATTTTCAAAGTCGTTGTCCTCTTCCAGAAGGCTCTCCTCCATGTAAACACTCTCCGGATGCCACTGACCACTACTCGAAGGATTGTCCAAAGTTAAGGCCGAGCACTAGTCAAGGGGGGCTCTCTGGCCAACAACCAGGAAGTTCCTCCTCTTTCTACCAAGTGAATGTAAATTCTATAAAAAGAGAAGGCATCCCACAGTTGGGGGGGGGGGGGGGGGGGGGGGGGGGGGGGCTTAATAGACGTTGGACATCCAGGTCATCTCAACAAGCTAGTCTATGAAGAAAGACAAAGTTCAGAACTTGAAATTCTTACACCTACACAAGTTTTAAATGGACCTACTAGAGCAGAAGAAGGACCTATCCCAAAAATTAGGCCAATACCACAAAAGAGCTCAGCAACCTCTCTGATGAAAAGGTTTCTCGCTTCATACAAATTTAAAAAACAGGAACAATTTTAGAAGAGAAACTAACTTGAGTTAACGAGTCTGTCCCACAAGGACCAATTCATGACAATAGAACAAAGTTGACTTTTGCACAACAAACTACTCCAGAATCTCTTGCAGCAAATGTGGTCTCATTACAAGAAATCTACTCGACAGAGATTGATGCTCGAGTACTTACTCGTGCTCAGAAGAAGAAGCCGGAGAAGAATAGACAAAACACCGATTTTGCGCAGAAGAAGGAGCACATAACCTGAAGATGCCTCGCTATGAAGAAAAAGGCAAGGAGGTGGGCAAGGCTTACAAGGACATTTTGAAGGAGCTACAAGGGTCATCAGATGAACTTGGGTCTGAGTGCACCATCATGGAAATAGAGAACCTCCTCAAGAGCACATACAAGCAGGTATCTTTGTACGATCTTTTGAGGATAGACGAAAGATTCAGAAGTGATGTTTTAGGGATAATAGAAACATTTTGTCCTCCTCCCCCTAAGATCACAATTAGTGGCGGGCATGTACAAACGAATGTGATCATACCAAGTAAGACTCCTACCACTGACTCGAGAAGTCCAACAGTCACTTTGACCATTAGAGGCAAGATTTTTACTGGAGTAATCATTGACGGAGGATCGGGCATTAATTTGATGCCACATTATAGCATGCTCTCATTGGGCTTAGAAATGACAAGGAGAGCTTCCTTCACAGTGGCTCTTGCAGATCAAAGTAGAGTCCAGACCCTGGGGATAGTGGAGCAGGTACCTGTTCTCATTCAAAATAAGAAGTTTTTCCTAAGCTTCGTAGTCGTCGACATCCCTCGAATAGATGGAGGTTATCCACTCCTTATCGCGAGACCTTGGCTAACCATCAAGCAATCCATGATTTGAGTAACGACACCTTACTGGTCACTTCGGGGCAAGCTTGCCAGTACATGCACCTGTATGGTCAAAGGCATAAAGGTGAAGGTGAAGGTAATGCTCATTCCTTTTCAATCCATAAAGATGAAGAATTCGATATGGAAGATGATGAGGACTTGATGCACTGGATAGACACAGTAGACTCATTTCCTTGTTATGGAGTAAATATCACCACAGGTGAAGCTGAAATAGAAAGTATGGGATTAGGAGAACCAATTCTTGATTATAGAAGAGGAAGAGATAAAATGTGCAGGTACTATAAGGAGGGATCTCTAGACCAGGAAGACTCATCTTGACCTGAGACAATCAGAATACAAAGCAAGGAGGAACTCGCACGGGAACAAGAAAAGCAAGAATTAGCAAAAGGATGGATACAAGAGAAGAAACCAATATCTTTTTGGATGAGTCTCCATGCTATCTTGGTGATGTCTTCTCCTCAAATTCTAGAGAATCTATTTTAGCTCCCAGACTAGTAAAGAAGGTGCACTTGGGAACTGAAGAAAAGTCAACCAATCCTCCTAGCATCGTGGCTATGGGAGTACCCTGCCTTACTCTCTCAGGTAATCTCCTTCATGAAAAATTATAAAGATGTTTTTGCATGGACTTACGAAGATCTCGAGGGAATAGCTCCACACTTGGGTGAACATACAATACCTCTGGCTGAGAACGCGAAACCCATCGAAGGAAGAATTTATCGGCTAAATCCAAAATACGCAGAGACCGTGAAGAATGTGTTGGAATCAATATCCTATTGGTTCATTCATATTCAGATGATACACCATGTATAGCTCTTAGTAATGGTCCTCCCACAGAATCGACGAAGCGCTACAGCGTGTGTAGCACGTGTTGTTAGTTCTCCTACAAGCAAAACAAGAAGGCAATGTGGTTACACTATATTCCTCCCAAAGAAACGGCGCGGGTTCAATTCCCGGCGGCAGCACCTTCACTAAATACTTTTGTTTTAAACTTTTGCTTTATTAAAACCTTCTGGACGGCAGACAGTGAAAAGCCATGGATGACAGATTTAGCGACCATGTTTTCGTGAGTTTTTTCCTTCCGATAGCCATCGTAGCTTTTACGATCTTATGCTTTTTAGAGCTTTATTATTGCTTTTGGAAGAGACACAATACTATATAAGAAGAGCCTCATGCTCATTGTAATTATCCTTCACCTAATTTTCAACACAAGCCTTGAGCTTGGACCTCAATAGAGGTGGTGTTTCGTTTAGCACATGGAGCAGCCATGGTGCTAACTTGAAGCATGTTGAGGAGCAGCTATGGAGATCTTCTTAATGATTCTTCATGGAGAAGATGAAGGGTGTGCTCACACTCTAGCTCATGGAGAGGAGGTTATCCCTTGTTCATGGCAAGAAGACTTGGTCATTAGCAGCTTGATGGTGAGGATCGGCCATCTACGTGTTGTAGTTGAAGATTATCTTCTACAAGAGCACGTCGGGCTACATCAAAGACATTGGATGGTGGTTAACATAAGATTTGCAGCTTATGTTAAGTATTCAGGTACATATTCTCTTTATGCACACAGGTACTACTTGAAGTTTATGGAGGCCGTTGCATTCATATCAGGAGGAGTCCTATTCGGCATAGGTACAAGAGAATCAGTACGTATATGCTTTATGTATATTTGGATGAGGTGTTTGAGAAGGTGTGTTCACATGAGTTTGAGGATTTCCGGCAACAAACTTGTTAGCATTCCTTGCTATTTTTTAAGTATGTGATCTTTTCACACACGTATCTGACTTAGGGTCTTTCATAGCCTAAGGTTAGATGAGGGTTTGTTGATTATCAGTTTCACACTGATCCTTCCTCTTTCAGTCACTCATATTCACTCTTCTATAACCTATTAGGTCACACATCTCATGTATATTCAGATTACTGCCCATACATCTGAATATGTTGTTACATTTGTACATTCACTCATTCATCTATTTCTCATCACATAGAGTGGTTGAGAGTTTTGCTCCCACATTTTACATTGAACATTGGAATATATGGTACTATGAGTAAGAGATGGCTTACGTAACACCTTACACATGTCGTCTATTCTTTCTCTATCTTTGTCTCATCATTTGTATGATTAAGTTGTGGTATGTTCATGTTTTGTCAGTATGGAAGATTGCTAGATTCTGTGTTGTATATACTGGACCTATGGAACCACGGACCTGTGACATGAGCCAAGAGCCAAGGACCTATCTCATTTCCAACAGAAGGAGATCGAGAAGATGGAAGAAGCAAAAATAATTATACCATTGGAATACTCGGAGTGGCTGTCATCCATGGTCATAACACCCAAAAATCAGTCCAACAAGAATCGAATTTGTGTCGATTTCAGGGCTCTCAACAAGGTAACAATCCTAGATGGCTTCCCTACTCCTTTTTCAGAACAAGAGGTAGAAGATGTTGTTGGACACTCTCTTTACAATTTTATGGATGGATTCAGTGGGTACAATCAAATACCCATTCATCCTTCCAATCAATCAAAGATAGCCTTTGACACTCCATGGGGTACATATGTTTATATCAAAATGGCTTTCAGATTAAGGAATCCTCTGCATCCTTCAACAGGGTGGTTTACACTATTTTTAGACCATTACTCCTAAAATTCCCAAGAACTTTTATGGATGACTTTTCTACTTTCTCCGACATAGGGTGTTCCTCTTCTGTGGATAATTTTACATAACACATTTCTCAGCTAAAGGAGGTCGTCGAACTATGCAGAGGTGCAAGGCTCAAGCTGAATCCAAACAAATGTCATTTTTGTCACTGAAGGAACACTCCTTCGACATGTAGTCTTCTCCAAAGGTATGGCACCTGATCCCGATAAAGTACTAGCCATCATAAGAATGCCCCGACCTATCAACTCACAACAAGTGCAAAGTTTCTTAAGACACACTGGATATCGCAGAAAGTTCATTAAGATGTATGCAAATATAGCAACGCCTCTCTCGAGGCCGTTGATATATTTAGGTAGTGATGTGTGTGAACACACTAGGACCGCCGGGGCACTTTTTTCCCTCTTTAGGAGGTTTTTTCCCCGGCTTGTATATATGTCTATTGCCCTAATGGGCTACTTATCTTTTGTACATTCTCTAGTAATACATTCAGTATTGTGTGTTTGTGCTCCAAGCTTCTTCTTCTTCCTTGTGCTGTTCGCGTGCTTCCGCAGACATCTATCTCCAACAATTGGTATCAGAGCAGGTCGTCGCTTCTTCTAGGGCGCCGTCAACACTTCTCCGTTTGCAGTCTCAGATTCGCACGAAATTTGGTGAGCATACTCAAGGTGTTTCCGAGATCAAAACAGCTTCGCTATGTGGTGCCGAAATCGCCATTTGAGCTCGTTTCGGCCTCCGAACGCACTATAGCAGCGCTTGTGCAAGCTATTTCGTCTTTTTGTGCCAAAGGTATATACCAGTTTCTGTTCGCCAGTATAAGCGTCTCGAAGTTTGCTACAGGTCTAGCAGAATTCATTGGGGCAGTTCTGTTCAACTTTTTGAGATACAATCAATTTTTTGCATCAAGGTATTTTAGTCACCGGCCATGGCTGAAAGCAGTGATGTATTCCGTATGTTGGCTCTTGAGGATAAGTTGGATGGTACCAACTACCCATTATGGGTTTATATCATGCGACATGTATTGGTTGCAAAAGGATTGTGGAACATTGTGCAGGGTGTTGAAAGACGTCATGTTACACCTCTGACTACAGGTACTTCAAATACAGGTGCTGGAGCTCATGAAGACGATGTCAAAGATGATATTCCGCAGATTCCTGTTTGTGCTGCTCTTTCTGCCGCACCTACTACAGAGCAGATTCGCTGGGATGGCAGAGATGCCCAGGCACATGCATTGATAGCTTTGTCTGTCAAACGTGCCATTATTCCTCACATTCGCTCTTGCAGAACAGCTAAGGATGCTTGGGATACACTTACCACATTGTACCAACCTAGGAATGAGGCTCGTGTTTCTTACCTCCGAAAACAGTTGGAGAGTGAGCACATGAATGAAGATGATTCTATGGACATTTTCCTAACGAAGATCAAAGACTTGAAGGAAGAGTTGATTTCTGTTGATGAGGTTATACCAGATAGCTCACTTGTGCAGACCGTTCTGAATGGTCTTCCTGATTCATATTAGAGTTTTGCTTCTACTCTTCGAATGATGATGAAAGGCAATCCAAATGCCTTATCATTTGAGGAGTTAGTCTCTGTTCTGTTGCAGGAAGACCAGTCCATGCAAAACAGGTCCATTATGCGAGTTGCAGATCAGGCTTTCGTGGCTAGTCAGAAGGGCAAAGGAAAATGGAGCTCTTCAACTAGTAAGCAAAAATCTGCTAATTCTGCATATTTGAAGAAGGAAGATAAAGATGAGAAGAAATCAGAAAAGCAGAAATTGTTTTGTAAGTACTGTAAAGGGAATGATCATATCATAAAGAACTGTCCAAAACTGGTTGCAAAAGAGGCAAAGAAAAAGGATGCCGGAATGGTTGTTGCAGAAGCCTCTACACCAAAAACAGAGTCTGCTGATCTTGTGCAGGAAGAAGAATGGGCGTTTACTACTGTTTGCAATTTTGACCCATCTTCTCATGAGCAGTGCATGTCTGTAGTAGACTCAGATGTTTGGTACTTTGACAGTGGGGCGACCAAACATATTACCTCGCAGCGCAGTTTCTTCTCTTCACTCGAGCCTGCCCCTACAGGGAATACTGTCACATGCACCAACAACTCCTCTTATCCAGTCATGGGAGTTGGTAAGATCATTCTGACTACTACTGATGGTAGTTCTTTCACCTTGTCAGATGCTCTATTTGTGCCAGGGATCAAGAAGAATCTGTTATCAGTTTCTGCATTAGCCAAGATTTGCTTGGTTGTGAAATTTGTTGATGACAGATGTACAGTTCATGATGTGTCAAATGGCGATGTTACTACTGCTTCTGGCATTTTGTCGCGGGCTATATAAGCTCATAGACTATGAAAGATCTGTGAATGATTTGGCATGTGCAGTACATGATTCTCAGGCTATGTCAGATGCAAAGCTTTGGCATGCACGCTTTGGTCATCTGAATTTTGCTAGTTTGCTACGCCTGCAGAAATCTGATATGGTGTCTTCTTTGCCCAAACTTGAGGCACCTGAAAACATGTTTGTGAAGGATGTATTTTGGGCAAAATGCAGCGTTCCTCCTTTCCAAAAGATGCTTCAATTCGGGCTACACAAAAATTGCAGCTTGTACATAGTGATGTATGTGGTCCTATGCAGACACCCTCTTTTGGAAATTACCTTTACTTCGTGACTTTCATTGATGATTTTTCCAGGCATGCATGGGTATATCCACTCAAAGTAAAGTCCGAAGTGTTCATGTGCTTTAAACAGTTTTTGGTTTTGGCTGAAAATCTGTCAACATGTAAAATGGACACCCTCCGTTCTGATCGAGGGGGGGAATATATGTCTTCTGATTTTAATGCATTTCTGGCTGAACGTGGGATAAAACACCAGTGTACAGTACCGTATACACCTCAACAGAATGGAGTTGCTGAACGAAAGAACAGGTCACTCATGGAGATGGCGAGGTGCATGGTCAAGAGTCAGGCTTTACCACATAGTTTTTGGCTTGAGGCTATCATGTGTGCATCCTATGTACTGAACAGGTGTCCCACTAAAGCACTGCAGTCTATCACTCCATATGAGGCTTGGCATGACCGCAAGCCATCTGTTGCTCATCTGCGTGTTTTTGGTTGTTTGGCATATGCACTAGTGCCTGAACAACATCGCAGAAAATTGGATGATAAGGCAGTAAAATGTATTTTTGTTGGGTACAGTTCTGAAAGTAAAGGCTATCGTCTGTATCATCCACAGACTAAACGCATTCTGGTTAGCCGTGATGTTGTCTTTGTGGAAAATGCTATTCAGTCATTGCTTTCATGTACTAAGGAGACATCTGTTAGCTCCAAAGACATGTATGATACTTTGATGCCTCTTTTTACAGGTGGACAGTCTAGTGCTGGTCCTAATGAGGCAACTTCTCAGCCTTTGCAGGTTTCATATGATGATGCAGATCATTCCATTTCTGATGCAGATTTACATGATGCACTGGTTGATGAGAGAGCTGATATTGAGTAGGCAAAAACTATGCCAAAATGACTGGTGCAGACTTTGTGTGACAGCAAATTAGATGCGCCTTTGTCATATCGTACTCGTTTAGGCTCTCATAGTGCCTCCTTTGCATCAGATTGCTATGCTATTGCTGCGTCTAGTATCTGTGATGAGAATGAGCCTGTTTCTTTTCATGAAGCACAGAATTCAAAAAATTGGATGGTTGCTATGCAATCTGAATATGATGCTATAATGAAGAATGGTACATGGTCTTTATGTGACTTGCCTCCTGGCAAGAAGGCCATTGGCACTAAGTGGGTATACAAGCTGAAGCGTAAACCCAATGGTACGGTCGATAGGTATAAGGCTATGCTTGTTGCAAAGGGTTATGCGCAGGAAAGAGGCATTGATTTTGATGAGACCTTTGCACCAACATGCCGTATGACTACTGTTCGGAGCATTTGTGCACTTGCAGCCCATCATGATTGAAATGTATATCAGTTGGACATTAAAACAACATTTCTGAATGGTGACTTGCATGAAGAAGTGTATGTTTTTCAACCCCGTGGCTTTGTGCAGAAAGGGCATGAAAACCAGGTGTGCAGGTTAAAGAAGGCATTATATGGTTTAAAGCAAGCACCACGTGCTTGGTGTGAGAAGATACATGCCTACCTGGTTGCACATGGTTTTGAGAACAGTCCAACTGAAAGCACCTTATATGTTAAGCGTGCTAATGATGTGCTTCTGATCATTGTTATCTATGTTGACGACATGCTTCTCACTGGTCCTATTGAGAAGCATATTGCTGATTTCAATGCTGATTTGCATGCCTCATTTGAGATGTCTGATTTGGGGCATTTGCATCACTATCTGGGCATTCAGTTTATGCAAGTTGATGGTGGAATGGCTTTGTGTCAAACGAAATATATTGACACATTATTGCAGCGTTTTGGCCTTGAAGACTGTAAGCCTATTGCCACTCCTATGGAGACAGGTTTACGATTGACTCTTCATGATGCTGGAGATGCATTTGATGCTAGTCTCTATCAGCAGGTTGTTGGATGCTTGATTTACTTATGCATTACTCGGCCAGATATTCAGTTTGTTGTCTCACAAATGAGCAGGTTTATGCATTGCCAAGGAGTCACGCATTGGAAGGCGATTAAGCGCATCTTTCGCTACTTGAGTTGTACTCGGCTACTTGGGTTGTTTTATCCCAAGGGGGGATCACTACCTCCAGATTTGCATGCTTTTTCTGACTCAGATTGGGCTTGTTGCTATGACACTCGTGTGTCCACCAGTGGTTTTTGCTTCATGATTGGTAGCTCGTATATATCTTGGTTGAGCAAGAAGCAGCCTATCGTGGCCACTTCCAGTTGTGAGGCTAAGTATAGGGCAGCTTTCACAGCGACTGTTGAGTGTGTGTGGCTCAGACGCCTTCTCGCTGATTTGGGTGTTGGCCAGTCTTCTGCCACCATCATCTTCACTGACAGTCAGAGCGCATTGGCAGTTGCGAGGAACCCTGTGTTCCATGCTCGCACTAAGCAAATTGAGGTGCATTATCACTATGTCAGGGAGAGGTTCTCTGCTGGGGAGATCAGCTTGGCAACGAAGGAGAACATTGCAGACCTTTTCACGAAGGCTCTGCCTAGGGAGAAGTTTGAAGCTTTCCACAAAGCTTTGGGCTTACTTCCTTTTGTGGAGTGATTTCCACATAGCTTAGCACTTCCTTATACATGAGTGCAAGCTCCTTGTTCACTGCATCACTCTCAGGGGGATTTGTTGATATATTTAGGTAGTGATGTGTGTGAACACACTAGGACCGCCGGGGCACTTTTTTCCCTCTTTAGGAGGTTTTTTCCCCGGCTTGTATATACGCCTATTGCCCTAATGGGCTACTTATCTTTTGTACATTCTCTAGTAATACATTCATTATTGTCATTATTGTGTGTTTGTGCTCCAAGCTTCTTCTTCTTCCTTGTGTTGTTCGCATGCTTCCGCAGACGTCTAACTCCAACAGAGGCTAACAAGAAAATTAGTCCCATTTACATGGACTGAGGAAGAGGAATTGGCATTCGAACTTCTCAAAAGAAAACTAGTAAGTGCACCAATTCTTATAGTTTTTTAATGGGATTTTCCCTTTTATATGGATGTGGAGGCAAGTTCCACTGTTGTAGGTGCAATACTTACACAACCAAGCATTGAGCATTAATTGGACAGACCAATTCACTATACAAGTAGGATTATCACTAAGGCTGAATGCAACTAAAACACTACAGAAAGGGAAGCGTTGGCTATAGTGTTTGCTTTAAAGAAGTTTAGAGATTACCTTTTGGGTGTTCATTTCCTGGTAATCACAGATCATCAAGCTATTAAGTACCTGCTCAATAAGCCTAATCTCGTAGGCCGCATTTGGAGGTGGTTATTACTTTTTTAGGAATTTGACTTTGAAGTAGTACGCCTGGAAGACACCATGTGATGGTAGATCATCTGTCTCGTATAGAAGTAAACAAGAAAAAGGGATGGATGATGATCATCATCTCTTTCAGGTGAGAAATGAAATGCTTCAGTTCTTGTCTACCAGTGTGTGTCCCTCACATATGACACCACTAAATAAAAGGAGACTTCTAATCAAAAGTAGAAGTTTCACAATGATCGGAGGAAACCTCTTCAAAATAGGAGCAGATGGAATAATTAGAAGGTGTGTATACCCTGAACAAGTTACTGCCATTCTAGAATCTGCTCATTGTTTACAAGCCTCATGTCATTACCCAGGGCACATCAAAACTCAAAGAGTATTACGAAGTGGGCTATGGTGGCCCTATATTTTCAGAGATGCTTGCAACATGGTCAAATCATGTGATACATGTCAAAGATGCAAAGCTAAACCGCCAAAACTCAATAATAGGCCTTTGACAATTGCTATAGCATGGCAACCATTTGAGCGATGGGGCCTAGATTTTGTGGGTCCCATATATCCAATGGCCCATCCATCGAAAGCTAAATATCTACTAGTAGCAACGGATTATGCTACTAAATACGCAAAAGTAATTGCCTCGATTGATTGCACTTCAGATACAATGGCTGCCTTTCTATATGAACTCAGGTTCTGTAGGTATGGATGTCCGATTTAAATCACTACAGATCAAGATACATACTTTCTCAACAAAACTTTGACTACTATTTTTATAAAGTACCAAGTTTTCCACAAGAATTCGTGTGCATACTACCCTAGAGCTAATGGTCAAGCAAAAAGCACAAACAAAGTGCTGACTTCCCTACTGAAAAAAATGTGCCACCAACAACCTACTACATGGGGAGTCTCATACTTGGGAGTACTTTGGGCTTACAAAACAGCCTATAAAGCTATAACTGGGCATAATCCTTTTCAACTTTTATATGGCATTGAAGTTGTAGTTCCTCTCCAATTCATTGAAGGATCTCCTAGGGTGGGGACACACAAGGTTCAACACTGGATTAAGCAAGCTCAATATGCCCGAATCCACCTAGTGGAAGAACTCAGGGAGAGGGCCCAAGAACACATAAGCAAGAACCAGTTAAGAAGAAAAGCCAACCATGACCGTCACATCTGGGAAAGACCAATTAAGAAACAATCATTGGTGCTGCTATATCAACCAAGTCTGACCAACAAGAAGGAGAAAAAGCTCTTCACCGGATGGAAGGGGCCATACAAGGTGGTTCGACTTCTCCCTCGAGGAGCTGTCCAACTAGCAATGCTACAAGAAATGCTTCCTCCATTGGTAAATGCTTCCTCCTATCTACTATAGAATCTACTACGATACATGTATATATTGTAAATATTTTGTTCTGTTCCTAGATGTAGTTCTCATTCTTGTCTCCATCCTATGAGGTTAGACTTTCTTTGAATCACATCTATCCACCCTCACCCTCTACCTCGAATTAGTACTCTCTAACATCCCGTCCGTCCATCCATAAGAGCGTATACCTAAACCCTTTTGGCACAACCTTTCATCAACGCCTTCAAGTGACCGTAGCTAAACTACACCCACCATCACTTAAATATTCGAGTGTAGAAACAACTGGAAAGCATTGAAGTACTTATAGCCAGCTCTGACATCGTGCCTCTCTCAGCAATATGCATAGCAACACTTAATGTCCTCACTCTTAGTTTCCTCGGAGCAAAAATCTCAACATCCCTAATTCATCTAGCACAATCTCAACGTTGCTAAATAGTCACCTAAAGTGCCTTCAACATATCTTACTGTAGTACTATCTAGTACGCTCAGGGACACAACTCAAGGACACCACATCCAGGGACACTAACTCCAAAGTAGACACTAGCTCCTGATTGCCCTATCTCTGAGAACAATTTCCGTTGCACACATCATCAAAGAACTACAGGAACAAGGCTCAGTGTTCCTCATCCGACAACACTCATTCTTTCTCTTCTTGTCTCTTTTTAGCCGTGGTCTTTTTAAGATGGTCTATTCGTGCCTAAGATTCAGAATTGGTCTTTTTCTAGTCTTTTCAATTGGTTTTTTTCTAGTCTTTTTTATTGGTCTTTTTCTAGTCTTTTCAATTGGTCTTTTTATAGTCTTTTCAATTCTTCTTTTTCTAGTCTTTTTAGTTGATCTTTTTCTAGTCTTTTCAATTGGTGTTTTTATAGTCTTTTCAATTGGTCTTTTCTAGTCTTTTCAATTGGTCTTTTTCTAGTCTTTTCAATTGGTCTTTTTCTAGTCTTTTCAATTGATCTTTTTCTAGTCTTTTCAATTGGTCTATTTATTGAATGGGTCTTTTCTTAGTCTTTTCAAATTGATCTATTTATTGAATTGGTCTTTTCTTAGTCTTTTCAAATCAAACTGTTTATTGAATTGGTCTTTTCTTAATCTTTTAACTTGGTCTACCTATTGAATTGGTCTTTTCTTAATTTCTTCAACTTGGTCTATTTACTCATTACACGGTACCGTGGTCTCTTGAGCTCGTCTTTTTAAATCATCTTTTGACACCATCCAAAAGGTCAAGTTATGCGCTTAGGTCCAAGCTACAGCCATTCAACAAGAAGAGGACTAAAATAGTTCCATATTCAAGGGCTCCTCTCCATAGCCTTATATCCGAGCAAGGGTATGCAAGGCCTAAAAGCGGTAAGAAACTCTCTTTCCCTCCACACACTCCTTTGAAGACACATGCTCCCTACACCCACTCTCATTCAGCCACTCCTAACACTAGTCCACCCACTGCATCCATTATCACACCCATTCCATCCACTGCATGCATTGTCACACCCATTCCATCTCACCCCACTGCCTCTACTATTCCTTCCACATACTCTAATATCCACAACAACAATGACACCACCTACTTAAGAACCTACGCATCATGTGTGTGAGTCCGTATCATCTCCTCCATCTCCATCAATCCCTTCACCCAAATACTCGCCACCACATCTACCTTTTTCAACCCAATTCCCAATCGCCCTATCACTCCAACACCACCCCTTATCACATTAGCTCCCGTACCCTCACACCCGATTACATATAATCCATCTGCCAATATACCCTCTCTCCAACCAACCTCCGCAAACAATATTCCTGTCATACAAGCTTCTTCAACACCTTTTAGGGTTCTAGCAGATACACTTGAGCATATGCTTGAATAATGTGAAGAAGAGAATTGTTCCTTGGATTCGCAGCTAGCGGCTATACACCGACACCACACTAATGCCACTACCATGCACACCTTGTTAGCTTCTCTTATCAGGTAGAATCAAGGAATATGAGGGCGTATGGGCCACTTAGAAGAAGCACATGGAAGAGCTCAACAGTGGCTACTTCGCCTGTCATATCAAGAGCAGCTATGTGAAGAATTGAAGAAGGAAAATAAGGAATTGTGCACACATATCCAAATCTACCAAGACAAATTAGAGAAGGCAAGGGCTTTGCATGTTATGGCTACAGAAGTGTTCTTTGAGCAACCATCTTCTTCAAGGCAGCTATCATTAGTAGGAGCCATCCTACCTCAAGCTAGGACTTCACCAGAGCATCTATAGTTCTTTACTATTTAGATGATTTGTGATGATTTTGGTTCATTTGGATAGCAGTAATATATTTGTCATATTTTGTATACAGACATGGACAACCTATAAAACAAAGTTGTAATCATTTTGATTTCTTATCATTTTCTGTAGTTCTTGATAACATTGTATATGAAATTTTCACAAAGGCAGAAACACTTCAAATTAGGGAAGCACTTCCCATTGACACATTCTCCGAGATGGAGAGTGAAGTAGTGGCGGGCAACCTGTATAGCTGAAAATGGAGGCTAGTCTTGGAAAAGTATCTCGTGAATCGGACCAGCATAGTATAAAGAAGAAGTCATTCCAACAATTGGTCTTTTTACAGAATTGGTCTTTTTAGCATTCGTCCACTTACAAACAAGTCTTTGAAATTCTGGCAAATTGGTTTTTTCCCTGCTAGTGGGACCTATCTCTCAATTCGTCCTTAAGATCTTACTGGGAGAGTGAAGCAAAAAGAAAAGAGATAGAGAGTGGGGAGCAGAGTACCGGACTTGGTAGGTGACAGAGTACCACACTTGGAAGCTTGCAGAGTGCCAGATTCGCCAAGAGTACCAGACTTGCCAGAATACTAGAAAAGTGCCAGAAAAGTGATAGGGAAGGATTGGTAGAGTAACCGTTCGTGATAGCAGCCTATATAAGGAACCCCTTCGGATACATTGGGGATATACGAGAGACAGAAGGTACGAGACAGAGAAGAAGATATACAAGACATAGGGACATAGGTGATACAAGGCTTATTAGAAGATTCACAAGTACCGGTCAAGGGACACGCGAAGGTATTGAGAAGGGTATCTAACCTCTGTGGAGGAGCTCAGTGGACAAGAGGCTTTGGTCTTGTCGCCGAGACAAGCAGAGTGAGTCAACTAGACTGAGTGCTTGAAGAGGCTGGTATACTTCTAGTAGTGTGACAGCCTCTAGCATTTGAGAACAAGTTTGATTGTAGTCGTGAGTTAGTAACAGAGAAGTGAGTGTAGTGATTATTTGTTCACTTTAATGATCCTTCTTGTACACTTCCATGCTTCCATTAATGGAGATATGCTTCTGTGATTTTGTAGTCTATTCTTGCCACAACTTATGTGACTTATTTACCTTGTGAACTGTGGATCTGTCTAATTTTCTATCAGACTACTAAGTGTGCAAAGCAACACATAGTGCATACTACACTCAGAAAAAGAACCCACCTCGAGCACACTAGAACAAAAATTTCATCTACAGGTGCCCAATTTGGTACCTGCAACCTTCCAAGTTCAGTACTCTGCTACCAATCAAGTCCGGTACTCTGCCACCCACTCTCTATCTCTTTTCTTTCTACTTCACTCTCCCAGTAAGATCTAAAGGACGAATTGAGAGATAGATCCCACTAGGAGTAAAAAGACCAATTTGCCAATTTGTTTTCCAAGACGAATTTCAAAGAGCTGTTTGTAAGTGGACGAATGCTAAAAAGACCGTGCATCCTGCACTCAGAAAAAGAACCTACCTCGTGCAGAGTAGAACAAGAATTTGGTCTACAATTGTCAGCATAGCTCTCACGTGTTATCTATAGGCCATAATATACTCATCATTTATTCGGAAATTGAAAGCCTCCTTGATACATCGGATCTAGATTTTAGTTTGTAAGGTCCTACTCCAAAAGTGTGAAGAGGTTGTTTCAAGAAAGGTCTTTGTCTTGGATCCACTTGTGACTCAGTGTATACTTTTCAAGCATGGAGAGATTGGTCAGTTTCTCAGGAATTTAATGAGGATATAGAATATATTACTTATCCATATGTTGAAAAGTAAGTTGTTATAATATTTTCCATACATAATCATTCCTTTTCTAAGCTTGAAGTTTTATAAACAATATGGCTTATATTTCAAGGGGTCATTGGAGTTTAATAATAATCGACTTCAATGAATACCAAGCTTTATTTATGAGCTCCCTCCAATCACAACATGGCAATTGCAAACTATAAGTTCTAGCGCACTTTTGTATCACCACATTACCATACATTTTGATATTGTTTTAGTTTTGCAGTGCTACCAAGCACTGCAAAACTCGATCAGTGCTGCCAAGCTTATGAGGATTCATATTGATCAAAAATATCTAGGCATTTGCAAATTAAATGAAGACAAAAAAAAATTGATTATATGCAAATAGATGAGCCACTACAAAAATATAGTACATCATGTGGATGAAGAGTCATTGTCAAATTCATGGGTCCTTTTGGTGAGAGAAAGAGCAATTCATAACATCATGAAAGATGCTATCTGTCCATATGATCGAGACTCTCCTCCACCACCTCCACCTCGAGCAGATAAGAAGAAAGGTCCTCCAGCTCATTCTGCACTTAAGCATGTCTCAAAGAAAAAGCACAAAGGTGAAGGCTCCAAAAAGGAAAAGCATAAAAAGAAATAGAAGATGTAGAGTTTTTTATATCTATGATAAGCTCTAGATAGAAATCCCATGTATTTCCAACATATGTTGGAAAATATTTATTTTCTCTATTTTGTTGTAAATACTAATTATGTACAGAAGGAACCCTTTAGAGCATTGTATTTATAAAACAATGTATTGAAGACTGATGCCATTCTCTATCTTTATTTGGAAGATGGTATGTTTGTAATTCATGTTTGTACATAGATCAGTATTTCAACTTCTAAATATTGGTGATCTTTTTTTCTCAAATAGAGGAATGATTTGTGGTATGCCTATCATTTATGAGATCAATTTAGATGATAAGTGAATTAGCATTTATTTCTTCCCATTAATGCTATATCTTGATTTTTTTATATCTAAACTGTAGTGCTTAGCTTGTATAACTAATATTCTAAAAAGAAAAAAGGCAAGACTGATTCAAGCGAAGAGTGCAGTCGAGGAACTTCTGATGGTCCTAATCGATTGAATTGGTTGTGTCTTGTAACGCATGTAGGATTTATTATTATAATGTTTCCAATATCTATCCTCTATAAATAATATTTTTGTAAAGAAAAACCACACGATCAATTCAAGCGACAAGGGCCATCAGATGTCTTCCAATGGCCGTATTCGCTTGAATTGGTCCTGCTTTTTCACATGTGTCATAAAGATTCTTAAAAAAAAAAGGACACAACCAATTCAAGCGATTAAGGAAGTCCGAGAACCTTCTGTGGCCCTTATCGCTTAAATTGTTTGTGTCTCGTATCTCCTCCAATTTTTTCCATTTTGTAAGATTCCTTCCCTTAAATGCTATATACATCTTGTTAATCACTAAAATGGAGAATTTCCACATCTTTACCTTTATCCTTCATTATCCATCTTTATACATTAGTTTTTACTAGGGAAGAAATCTTGGAAAACTATAAACTTTCCAAGACCAATGATATAAAGCACAACAAAGCCAATATGAATATGAAGAGTGCATACATTAAAAAAAAAAAGTGACAAAAATATTTAGCACTCAATGTCTTTGTTTTCAATCAAGATAAAATATTATCATATTTTATCCGAAAAAAGGGGCAGGAGCGATTACATTCTTAAAGGATGGAACTTGATCACTTTGGGTGGGAGGCAAGTAATGCAAGATAATGTTTTCTTTGATCTAATGTTTACCATTGCACTGTCAATTGAGAATGTGAACTCTGGTGAAACCTCACGAAGGTACTCTAGAAGCTCTCTAACATTTTTGAGTTTCCAATTTGCAATGACAATTATTTTCTTAGGTTGAAAATCTGGATGCATCAGTAATCCTAACTCAAATTATGGACAGTCCTCTGAATCCAAGGGTATTCAGACTCCAAGATTTTCTTCCACTTTCTTCAGTCATATCCTAACACTAGATATTGTAGAGCTATCTAATATGAATTGAGAGAGAATTTGGACTAACTTTACATAAAATGATGTCACCTAATTTTTGAACTTCTTTGTTATCCCACTTCCTACTGAAAACATCATCAATCTCTGTAATTGAAACTCTCCTATTCAACCACATTGTTTTTGTTTTCTGTAATAACATGTATTTAGAACATGCTATAAAAACGTGAAGAGGCAAAAACCATTGAATCTTAACCCTTCAAGAAATTCGGCTTGTTGATATTTCCCTTTAAATGTCATCTTTCATCTTGCACACAAAACTTGCAATTGTCGATTAATCAGGAGACTCCCAATCTAATGAAGAGACGCAAGAACCAGGTATATGTACAAGATTTCCATATGCATTCCTTCCTGATGGAACATAATATTCTGCAAAATAGACAAATAATTGAATGCAATTGAAAAATGTAACACATTTGTCTACATACATAAGTTTTGCATAGTCCTCATGAAGAGCTTTGAATGTTCCTGTTAACCATTCAACATGTTGCCACTCTTGAACATTCGAAGAAAAAATACCTACAATAGGACAACAGATATCTTGTAAAACAAAAACGATTGAAAATGATTAAAGAGCATTGTTAAACTTCACTTACAGTATGAAGGGAAATGCAGATGATTGTTTAGCACCAAATCCTTAGCACTGTACTGATTCTGAACTCTTGCAAACTAACCATGTCTTCTTAATTTGAAATTGAGAATACAACCTTTCCAATGGTTTTTTATATCATCTATTTTACCTCGCTTCACTTTATGGGCACCTCTGCAACTACGAAGCATAGTCACCCAATCATTTATATGCACAAAGCGAGGTTTTCATAAGAAATCATCTTTTCTGTTGTAAACCTGACATGAGGCTACACGATTGGAAAGACAACGATAAGTAGAAGTCATTCGAATATTCAGAGAAATAATAGAGAATGCTCAAAGCAGGAAACTGAGACTCACAAACTTCGCGAGTATTTATAGACCAAAAATTTTGATGTACACATGGAAAACCCAAACTCACAAACTCTTGATTTGATGTATCAAGTGTGTCCCAAAAATCATAGAATTTTGTGAACCCAAAAATATTTCGTATCTTCAAAAATATTTTCTCTCTTAGAAATGTAAAGATTTGCATTGTGTGATTTAGACACTAGGATTGCTAAGGGGAAGGAGATCTACCTTCACCATTAGGAATGTGCACAAGCAATCCTATAGATTTCAGAAAGTTGCATAGAGAATCATGGTAGATACATTTATGATCGTCTCCAAGATATTGAAGGTTTACTTATCTTTAAAGAGTCTCACAGTATGATTAGGGGACTATGGGTATCATGAGGAATACCCAAAGAGTGACTAGTTTCACTCATCTACATCACTTGAGTAAGTAGTGAAGCATTTTTGCTACACTGCTAAGGAAACCAATTAGATGGGATCGTAGAGATGGGTTTCATGAGAGAGCATCAACGGGTGCTAATGTGATTCTAGTGATGGTTAGGAAGTCCATAGGAATAGCATTAGCTCTATGATTTAGAGCATAGATCTCCCAATGAGGAATATTTGGGGTACCCAATACATATACATATGTTGGGATCTAGAGAGAGGTACTTAGACTCAATCTTGGTACCTAAGAACAAGTTAGATTGGAATAGAAAGGGACATCCATTATCACATGTTGACTAGAACCAAACTAAACTACTTCGAGGATATGGGATTCATTAGAGTCCACCTACATATTCCATTATCTCTATCTCTCTCTCTCTCTCTCTCTCTCTCTCTCTCTCTCTCTCTCTCTCTCTCTCTCTCTCTCTCTCTCTCTCTCTCTCTCTCTCTCTCGCTCTAGGACAGGCAGGCTTCAGGCGAGATTACTCTACCATTGACCACATCTTCACTCTGAGATGCCTGATCGACCAGGCAAGGGTGAGGAAGAGGAGATTATATTGCTGCTTTGTGGACTTCCGCAAAGCATTTGACATCGTTCCCAGGGGACGACTCTTCAGACGACTACTTGATATCGGAGCCCCAGAGGAGATGATATGGGGGATCTATGCCTTATACGAGAGAGTATCTGGCAGAGTCAGATGTCCGGGGGGCTTATCTCATCCACTTGCTAGCACTATCGGGGTGAAGCAAGGATGCCCTTTTTCACCCACCCTCTTTGGTCTCTACATTGATGAGATAGTAGACTACATACAGCAGCAGGGGGGTGATGGCATTGAGGTACGCGGGTCCACTGTCCATATTCTTTTATATGCTGATGATATTGTACTGGTTTCAGAGTCTGCAAAGGTCTACAGCATCATCTACATGGCCTAGATGACTTTTGCACACACAGAGGGTTATCTGTGAACCTTGGTAAAACCAAGGTCATGATCTTTCATACATCAGCACAGGTACGCAGACATAGTTTGTTCACGGCAGCGGGTGGACCCATTGAGGTGGTCGGATCATATGTTTACTTGGGAGTGACATTTACAGCAGCATCAGGGGTCTTCTCTATGTCTCAGGCAGCCCGTGACCGCATCACACGTGGATATGCAGCACTTGCCTTGATGGAGAGACAGTGCCACCAGGCATATTTTCAGGAGCCCCGCACAAAAGGGTGGCTCTTCGACACTTTGGTTACACCAACGCTCATGTATGGGGCAGCCATATGGGGACCAAGATTAGCCACATCAGTATGGACAGCATTAGAGAGGCCACAGATCCTCATGATTTCCAGACTTATCCGGAGCAAGCCTTCAGTACCACATGATATCATTAGAGCAGAGCTTGCTGCACCACCGATGCTAGTTGAGACACTATTCCAGACAGTATGCCTATTACACAGACTCCAGAGCATGGATACAGAGCGCATTGCTTATCGGGCTTTACAGGCATCACGGGACATGGCATTAGCAGGCGACACCTCCTCATGGTATGCGCAAACACGAGACTGGCTGGCCCACCACGGCTTTGACATAGACAGGCTACCACCACTACAGTACGACTCACATGCACCCACCTACTCTCTCTCTCATCAAGAGAGGAATAGGATCATTCGTCAGGAGATATGGCATACATACATACAGAGGACATGGCTGAGCCCTAGGGATACATTGCCACCGAAAATGCTCTATTACCGTGAGCATTTTCTACATATATCGGACGAGGGCTTCATCGAGATTCCGAGATACATGCAGACATATCTACCCCACCAGCTTCGAGTCGTCATTGGGCAGCTCCGGGTTTCATCACATCAGCTCAAGTAGAGGGGTCGATCCAGGGGAGTCCACCGTGAGGAGAGGCGGTGCCTAGTATGCGAGACAGAGGTAGAGAGTGAGGAGCATTTTGTTATCAGATGCCTAGCATATGTAGACCTACGAGCACATTTCCAGATAGAGGAGACACTCCAGTTATGCATGAGTATCGGAGACCAGCGACGCTTGGGACGCTTCCTCGCAGCAGCATACGAGAGGCGAGATCGGTCACTCCAGCCCACACATCAGCCACGGGTGAGTACGCAGCAGACCATTACCGAGTTTTTTCAGCGAGCTGAGCTACATCAGAGAGGTCCATCTATAGGGCTCACGCTCCACCAGGCAGCAGCACAGAGAGCACGGCGCCGACCACGCAGGGGCACATATCATCGACCACGACTATATCAGGAGGATATCTCATGCATCAGGACAGCCTACGACCACATGATGGAGCATAGGCGCACCACCACTCCATGGGTTGTCTTCCTTCAGGAGGCACTCAAACCACCCCCGATGTACCACATACTACACCCACCTCCACCCATTCACCGGTAGCTAGGGTGTTTTACTCACACTTTTACTCACATGTCCCCCATGTATTAGGTGGCCACTATCTACGGAGTCAGAGCCACATCTCCCCATCCTTTTCCAGCTTTATATATATCTTTGTGTCGCGATATACCTTTTATTTCATTTCATCCTCTACACAGGGTTACTACACTTGTACATGGTTTTTGTCTCATAGGCCAAGTTTGGCCTCCAGAAGACGTTAATATGACTTTCTTTCTCTCTCTCTCTCTCTCTCTCTCTCTCTCTCTCTCTCTCTCTCTCTCTCTCTCTCTCTCTCTCTCTCTCTCTCTCTCTCTCTCTCTCTCTCTCTCTCTCTCTCTCTCTCTCTCTCTCTCTCTCTCTCTCTCTCTCTCTCTCTCTCTCTCTCTCTCTCTCTCTCTCTCTCTCTCTCTCTCTCTCTATATATATATATATATATATATATATATATATATATATATATATATATATATATATATATATATATATATATATATATGGAATATACATTTGCTTTAGTGTAGGTAAGACACCATGAATTGGAAGAAGCTTCCACTGGTATGGGATGGTGGAAAAAACTTCCCTTTGAGCATTCTTCTTTTATGGCCAAGGAGAACAGGACTCATCATTCATGGAGACATAACTCAGTAGATCATAAGAGAGTTCTTATTAATAGACATCTCCTTCGGATTGGGAGTTATCCTTCATAGTTTGGGAAAGATTTATTCTTCCAATAGAGGATGTGATGGGTGATTTTATCTCCATTGACATCACATACTCACTTCATAGTTTTCATGAAGGATCATTCCATTCGTATAGATGGATCATATAGGTCCATGCACAGAGGATGGTTGGCAGCGATAGTTTCTTCAGTATGGATACACATATGTTTGCTATGGTATCATGTCATATCATTGCTGACCATTTCGACAAAGGGCTTTGACCCTTAGAAGGAATTTATTTTCTCCACTCTTCACCACATACACCTTCAAAATTTATGGGAGATTTGTTCTCCATTTTCATAGAAACGCATGTAATGAGGGATTATGTATTACTTTATGGAAGAGAGGAACAAACAAATTCATAAATCTCTCTTTTAAGAAAAGGAGAAAGCACGAATTAGTTCAGAGATCGACGAGAGATCTCACTTTAGCTTACATATCTCACTTTAGCTCCCTCTTCTTTCAAAGAGAAAAAGGAAAGGAAAATAGGATTTCTTCTTAGAAGAAGAATAGAGTATGTTTTCCTTTAGAGAGAAGAGGTGTAGAAAACGTCTCTTAGTCCATATTTTAGAAGGAATTCATTTACTCTATGTTTAGTGTATTCCTTCCCATGGGAATTTGCTTCTCCACTATTTTTGAAGGAAAAAAACATGTAGAACTTATGTGTATGTTCTCAGCTATGGACGAGTAGAGAAATTGGATTCAACAAAATCTCTTTCAAAGGGAAAGGAAAAGTGGAATAGATTCCACTACTAGAGCTTTTTTTCCTTGAAGAGATTTTAGAGAGAGAATTTCATTTTCTAACTTTGAGATTGTCGAGATAAGAGTGACACTCTTCCATCAAAGACAATAGCAAGATCAGATAGTAGGTGGTTAGATTGAATCTCACCTACAAACCCTAGAGAGAAGCAGTCATGTTTATTTCTAGTGATGGTCCTTGACTAGATGAGATGATCTAGTTATTGACATTAGTAAGATTGGAGGTAGAGTTATGACTTTTCTTTCTCGAGTTTCTAGGAGATATGGATATATACGACTTATTGAGTTACCAAACTTGTCGGGAATCAAACTCACAACCTCCCGGTTAGGAGTGCGATGGGCTAACCACTTGCCCCAAAAGCCATGGTTGAGGATTACTTGCTAATCCTCTCTCTTAAGGCGTGGTTCAACCATCTCCTACTAGGATTATGTGACATTCCTCCCCCCTTAGACAGCATTGCCCTCAATGCTCACTTGTGGACCTTCTAAATCTCTTGGACCCACTTTTCATGCATGAGCGCTTCCACCAACCTCAAACTCCAGCACATGGACCAAATTTGGACCTATCCCACCCTTTGTGGGTGCCCAAATGCCCATGCGCCTTCATCCAAGGCTAGTTTCACACTCACCACAAATAAGCGCTTTTTCCAAGTGCCCACGGATGTACCCTGTCTGGATGTACCCTGCCAGGATGTACCCCTGATAAGTGTACCCTGACAAGATGTACCCTGACACGCGCCGCGTCGCGCCGCCGTCCTCCAAGCCCAATCTCTCAACTAGGCTCTGATACCAATGTCGGGAATCGAACTCACAACCTCCCGGTTAGGAGTGCGATGGGCTAACCACTTGCCCCAAAAGCCATGGTTGAGGATTACTTGCTAATCCTCTCTCTTAAGGAGTGGTTCAACCATCTCCTACTAGGATTATGTGACAAAACTCTTAGTTGACGTTTTATCATGCATTCATATGGAAAACTAAAAGAAAGAGAAAATTATAGAGTTTGCACTAGACTCTAGTACTAATAGATGCTCTTCCAATAGAACTTAGTTCAAAGGTAATGGATGACAAACCAAAGACTTCTTGGTTAGTGGAATGCAGAGGTCCATTTTACTTCCAAGGAATTCTTTTATGAGAGTTGGATGATGGATATGCATAGATCACAAGGATGGTTCCGGTAAAAACTATCACTTGTGAGTACACTCAAGGTTAGGAAGACCTTGAGTGCAATGAGGGTAAGTCTACGAGCTGAGGTCTAGATGGGTTTGGAATCATTTTTTATGGGACTTTGTTCTACATTTCAGAGGATTCTATGGTTTATTGTCTCCATTTTGGTATGGTCAAGCCTATAATCTTGGCACCTTACATTTGTCTTTCATTTTATTATTCCATAAAGGATATATCATATGGAATTAGGTCATTTTGATGATGTTATATGTTATGGGAGTAATACTTTGAAAACTAGGTATGCATGGGAGATAGTGGGCACTACTGAGACGGTTTCCCATCTTTAAGATGATCTTTTATTAGACTTGTTAAGGGGAAGGATACGGGGAAACAACACATAGAGATTATCATGTACAATTTGTGCATGAAGCTCGGGGGATGCCTAGAGTATTTATATAGCTTTATTTTTGAGGACAAAAACCTTTCCCAAGGGGGAGAGATTGTAATAAAGTAAGTCTGGGATCTAAGGGTCCGGTTGGTTCAGACAGACTTGAAATCGGACATTGTTTGGTCACTCATGTGTATGGCCAAAGATCTAGAGATAAGACTTAAGCATAAGTTCATGTGCTCTCTTAAACAAGTGATCCACTTAGCCTAGTGGTTTAGTCTCAAGGTTGTAAAAGAGGAGTTCTTGGGTTCAAACCCCATGGGGAGCATGGGGAGAGAGTTTTGCCCAAAGAGCCTTCTAACTCAAGTTAACATGAGTTAACTTGAGTTCAAAGAGAGTCGAGACTTAACTCCAGTGGTGAGTACACCAACCACTAGTGGACTCTAGTGGAAAGCTATATACAGAGGCATAAGGTTAGGAGGAAAAGAGACTCATCTCTCTGTGTACGTCATCATAATGCTTCATTCAAGGATGAGTCATTGTGGACTGAGGACTCTATGGCTAGGACATGATTCTTATGTCTGATCTTTATCTTTTGTAGGTATGGCTTGTTCTTTGTCTTGTTTTGCAAGAAGGACCTTGGAGGGATCCAACATTAGTATCATAGCCTCTTCTTGCAAGGAGCAAGGAAATATGGTGATGTGCTTATCGAAAGGGCTGTTATTTTCCTACAAGCACTTTGGATACAGGGGAGGAATGGCTTTTGGTTTGGAGCTTGAGAATCATCCATGGGATACCAAGGCCAACACTTAAGGCAACTTGAGGCCACCGCAAGGGCAACCCAAGCCAGGCCAAAGGTAGGCCAAGCTAAGCCCTTCAAGTGGGCTGAGTCCCCCCCCTCCCAAAAGAAAATAATAATAATAATATTTAAAAAAAAAAAAAAAACTAAAAAAACTGCAGCTTGAGTCTTTGATTTTCAGACATATAAGATTATAAAACAGCTTCTATATGTAATCCAGTTCCTCCTCCTAGCCACTTAAGCTCAGCTTCAACTTCATCCCATAGATCATTGATCATGAGAGAATATTGGAGCCTTGCCTTCCACATACAGAAATTATCTCCATTCAAGCAGTCTCCCAACATAATATTGAAGGATGCCATCTCCCCTCCTTGCTAGAAACAAGGGCTGAATATGATCAGCTGCTGCCAAATACTCTACACTACCTTGCTTTGATACCAAACTGTTAGCAAATAAGGGTATAAGGACTCTTAATTAACCCACAATTAACTCAAAACAAGAGAGAGAGAGAGAGTAAGAAATTTGAAGAGGGAAAATATAGACAACATGTACATTATGAGAAAACAGGAGCAACTACTAACACTCGATACACTAGAACAGACACAATGCAGAAGAGAAGTTTGGAATTCCAACAGTGGTCTTTATACAGGCTAAAAAGTCTTAAAAAAGAACTTCACGAAAATCTAATTTGAAAAGCCTAATTAGTTTTTCCTAAAAAGCAAAATCATAAAAAATATCTTGGGCATCAAATTTTTTAGCAAAAGCTTACGTGGGCTTTTTGATACATTCATTAAGTTTTGATTTTACATTTGACTTTCCCTTTTCACATTGGTTTCACATTAGGTTAATGTGAGCACTTTGGATATATTTTTTGGTCAGTCAAATAAGATTTATTTGGCAGTAAATAGTTCTCTTTGAGCACTACAAGAATATGTAAAAACCCTCCACCCCCAAATTTTGACCATTTTTTACGAGGATTCATGTTGACTTGCAAGTTGGGCTTCACCTACTGTAAGGTTGACCCATTGGCTATGATTTGATGATTTACTAACAGAGGTTGGGAGGTGTGGTGAGTGGGTAGGTGTGGATGTGTGTGTGTGTGTGTGTGTGTGTGTGTGAGCATGTGTGTGCACATGTTCACATGTGAGCATGAGTGCATTGGTTGGGTTGGGAGGAGGTGGTTGCATCCTAGTAGTAGTAGTGGAAGTGATCATGGAAAAGGAGGGGGAGGGGGGAGAGGGAGGTTTTGGATGTGTGTGTGTGTGTGTGTGTGTGTGTGTGTGTGTGTGTGTGTGTGTGTGTGTGTGTGTGTGTGTGTGTGTGTGTGTGTGCGCGCACGCGTGCGTGCGTGCGCACATGCACACACACACACAGAGCATGCACGCACACTTGCACACACGTATGTGTGTGTGTGGGCACATGCATGTGGGTGTGTGTGGGCACATGCATGTGGGTGTGTGTGCACGTTCATGTGTAGGTTGGGTTGGGAAGAGGGGGGCTGTGTCCTAGACTCTAGTAGTAGCAGTGGTGGTGGTGGTGGTGGTAGTGGTAGTGGTAGTGGTAGTGGTAGTGGTAGTGGTAGTGGTAGTGGTAGTGGTAGTGGTAATAATATTGATAGTAGTAATGGTGGTATATGCAGGGAAAAGCTTAAAGGCGAAGAAGTAAGCAAAAATGCAGTGGAACAGCCCCTTTTTTGCATGTTTGAATAGACAATGGATATAAATAAAGACATGAAGTTTATCATGTTTGGCTTGGCCAAAGAGCTCAGAATTTCCATAACATAAGTAACACTCCAGAGTTGGAGCAGATCCTTGATAGCTTAGCCATCCAACTCAATCTTGCAGTATTAATGGAAAGAAAGCTGACAAAAAGCATGAAATAAAGCTAGGAGTGTATCTTCCAAGTGGGTTTCCAAGTTATAAACCAGAAAGCAGACATGTAATCATGAAGAGAACCCTGATAAATGGTATGAATGATGCATCTATTTGTAACTTTGTCAAAAACTACGTTTCAATTTCTTGAATCATGTATGTCCAAGCCTTCTAATTTTTCATTAAACTTTTCACCACTGAACAATCAAGAATCACAGCTATAGGTGAAATCCAAGCATGCATTAGTCATACTATTTTAGACTTTATTATACTAAACAAAAACCAAAGGGCTCAATTGAAGATAAATTCCAGACATTATATGTAGTACATCTAATACATAGGAATAACTACAGTTCCAGCTTTGGATCTCTTTAGATGCATTTGTACCTCAACACCAGATTCCTTCAGGTTCTTTATCTCCTTGCTTGGAAGCCCTAGATACTCTGCCTTTAGCTTCTTTCGAACTGAATAGATGACATAACCCTAAAAAAGATTTCATTAAATGGAATCATCACTAGACTAATATCATGGTACAAAAAAAGTGCTAGTCCATTTGAATCATACCAACCTGGCTAGGTATAACATGATAAGTTTTGAATGCCTTCGCCATGAGGCCTTTACCCATGTCGAATGTCTCTCCAACCTGAAACCACACATCAAATGAGCGCTTGTTTGACTTACATTAAAAACTTCCCATGCATGCTTTGGGCATACCTACATCCAAACCTATAAGGTTATGTTCAAGCTCTGAGCCATCCAATTGTCTGTGTATTTCAAAAAGCTTTTCAACTTTCTCTTTAACACACGATGGAACAATTATTGTGGGTGGTTTCATATTGTACAGGCCCCTTGTTGCAACATACATAGGAATCCCACCCTATTATAAAAAAGGAGAAACATTCAGGAATGTCATAAATCATTTCAGAAACAAGCAAAAAATGCATTTTTCCAATGGGAAACATCCTGCACATAATCAAAAAACGTGAAACTATTCTGAATCTGGAGTGAAAACTGCTCCAAAAGTAAGTTCCCTACAAAAAACTGTGATAATAATTAAGAAGTATCTTCAGCAGGCCAACATTCCCTCAACTTCCAAAGAAAAAAATGTAACGCATATGTCACACACTAAACAAAGAAATAGAACTTACCTCCTGATGAGTAAATCATTGTTAAGAGTGCCAAGACTCCTATAATGTTATTCACATGCTTTTCATACTCGAAATTCAGAATCATATTTTCGAATGATTTTTGAAAAGCATAAAAAGAACTCCAAGGGGAAAACAAAAACTGTGTTTAAAACTTAAGGGGTAAATTGGAAAACATGAAATGGCAATGTACATTATGTTTGCGTGTATTGGTGTGTGTTCCTACATGTACGCATCCACACATCTGTGCATGTGTGTACGTATAGCTATGTATGTATGTATGACATATGTATGTACTGTTGTACATATGGGTACAAACATATGCATGCATGCATTGTGTTGACTTTGTTTTATTCAAACTATTGTTCAGCACAAGAGACATATCAAAAATAATAAAATTAAACATGAGATATGCAGATTGAGATGATTTGAACTTTAATACAGATAATTATCTACAATGAATTTGGATTTGTCTAATTGAACAATCCTGAAGTTAAGGGAAACTTGAACAAGGTTAGATATCGACAAAATTGAGATGCTGAGAGCATCTGACTTAAATGTGAGTTGTGAACAAATGCCTTGAATATATAAGAAATTGCTGATGCTTTTGAAGCATAAAAGTTGAGATCTACAAGTTCAAACATATAACCTAAATGTAACTCATGTTGAAAATAATGCAAATTCAAATTATGATAACAGCACAAGACAATGAAAGTTTGCAAAAAATCAAAATGTTGAAGTCTCCAGAAATTAGGGTTCACTGATTTTAGGACTTTCAAATATATGGTCATTAGATCTTGGATGAGCCAAGATCTTATGACAAAAGTCGTGCAATCATCATTTTCTTACTAACCCAAATTTCGAGCAAAAAAAAAAAATGGTGGGGGGGGAGGGGGCGGGGATGTTGTTAAAAATTGCAAGTTTTATATAAAGAATCAGCTTTTTATTCGGAATTTTGTAATTAGTTTTCAATCCTATTGGAAACATACTGCCTAGATTTTTTTTTCAAGATAAAATCATTGTCCTTTTCTATAGGTAGAAATAAGATCTTTGGGTTGCACTTTGTAACATCAATCTTGTTCTTGACGATACTCTTGTAATTAGGTTTTGGTTATTCTTCAATTTATTTGCAAAATTGGGGGCCTGATCTTGGGCTATAGGGAAGATTTGAAAGTTTCTTTGAAGTCTATATTCTAACTTTTAGGTACTTTTGGTTATCTACACCCTCTCTATTTCCTATAATCTGGTATTAGAACTTGGTAGAGCTTGGCAAAGTTTGGTAAGAGCTCATTCTCTTCCATCTCTTGTGAAATTTACATCACGTTTTATCGAGTGTCAATGCACACATTTATCAACTTGTGTATTAATTTTCTTACACGCATTTGCATGCACGTATGTTTGCTGATTTTTTGAATATTCGCCCATACTTCCTCTTGTGTGGATATTGTTTGCAATCGAGCATGCTTTTTGTTTGTACTTGATTGTGCTTTTGTGCACTAATTTTTCCACTTGTATACAATTGGTGGTTAAGCTTTCATGTTTTGCATAAACCTTTTTCCATTGCCCTCTTTGTGGTTGGTTCTTTTTTTAAGCATTACTTTGAGTGTCCATGTATTCGCACTCTTTGTTTGTGATCTTGTTTTGAGCTTTAATTTGAGTTGGGGTTAGGGTTTAGGAAGATAGACTTCATTCATAAAACTACCCATTGTGGCTTTTACGATGCAAGACTTTAAATTTGCAAAAGGCCTATGAAATTGTGTTATTATAGACAAGGAAAGGCATAGTAGTAATATTGTGAGAAGCCAAAGAAGAAAAGATTCAAATATTACAAGATCTTCATCCTTTGTTTTTGGGAAACTAAGAACACCTCAATCTCAAATGCCATTTCAACTCTCCTAGTTGTCACAAGAACAACGAAATCAGGATTTTAGGATGCTCAAGCATTGGCACTTATCCCATTATCAATAAAACATCAATTATTCGTGACATATTTCAAACTTACAACATAATTGAATTTTTCTTATAAAAAGACGCATGAATAATTTAAGAGTGGATGAAGACCAAAGTATGCAAATTCATCTTCATTCTTACTAGGATTCAAGAAAATCATGAATAGACCTAAACATTGATGGCATCACTCAAGATCGAGGATTCAAGAAAATCATGAATAGACCTAAACATTGATGGCATCATTCAAGATCGTGAGCATGTGAAATTTACACTCAATTCTTTATTGAACAAGGTGGAAAGGTATGTGAAGTACGATACATACAGATTGTACATTTGTATTGAATGATTTTTAAGGTATGCAATTAGTATGTACATTTTGTAAAACACAAAACAAAATTCAACAATCTTGGAGAATTCTATACAAACTATCTAAAGCTCATGTAGTCATAATAATTTATATATATAATATATCTTTGTGATTGTGTCACCATTGAAACTTGATATATATACTACATGCACTATGTCTCTATATTAAGTGTGCCTAGTGCATCAATGCATTATAATATGTGCAACAAGCTACACCATATATATAATTTAATTATTTATGTATGTATGTACTATGTAATAATTAATAATTATTTGATTACAATGTGCATGCACTATATCTGTGTGTGGCATGTGCATAGTGCAAACTGCATTATAAAAGTGTGCAATGAGCATCAAAAATCACAATATGCGCCTTGAGTGCATTATGCATTTTAAAAATTTATAATCTATTTAATACAATGTATATAACTGGTTATTGTTAGCATAATATATATATATATATATATATATATATATATATATATATATATATATATATATATATATATATATATATATATATATATATATATATATATATATATATATATATATATATATATATATATATATATATATATATATGTGCAGCGTGATGTGTATCCATATGTGTGGGCTATGCATTATAATTTATTAACTAAAATGTATATATGATATGCATATATAAATGCATTTATATATTATATGATATTTAATGTATATTATAATTTGTATGCACTGATACATGTGTGCACTCAACATTGTGCACAATAAATTATATAACATATTGTATGTGTATTACAAATGTATTTAGATAATATATAATGTATGTAATATGTAAACATACACCACACGCAAACTAATATCTGTATAACTAATATATTAACCTGAAGATTGAGAACAATGACACAAGCCACATGTGATCATTGATATAACATTTGTTGGCAAGTTGCAAAGTACCTTATGACAACCTTGAACCATGTGCACATGCAACAAACAAAGTGCTCATCAAGACTCAGGAGCTGCAACTTGCAAGTTGCACATAATAAAAACGCTTCAACTTCGTTCAACTTTAAAGTCACCAAAAAAAAGACCAAACTAAACGTAGAGTACAATACAAAATCAGACGGCACCTAAAACTTGTGCCTTATGCTTCAATATGTATGTACTGATCCAACCTTATTATTAAATTTGTATTCATTTTTTCTTAAGTTTAAAATCAGTGGTTCTGTTAACAATAGGAAATCAAGAACCTCTAACTTTGAGATCAAGAACCTCTAACTTTGGCACTTCAAAGACTTTTACTTTCAAAAGAACAAACTCAAAAGCACTTAACATATTGCTCTTAGACTTGATCCAACATTTGTTGTGCTTTCTAGAGAGAAATAGAAAGCTATGTAATATGAAAAAGGCCAAAGTCAAAAATTAACCTCAAAGACAAATTCGATATCAAGTTCAAGCCAAAAGTCAAATTCAAAGAAGAGAGGTATTTGTTTCTATGGTAAACAAGCCTATAGTCGCTTTACAATTATCAAGAGGGAATAGCAAAGGAGAAAAGAGACAATCAAAGATAAGGTAATGTGGTTATCTTGGAATTGGGGTGGGCCTTTATAACAATAATCACAGGTTTTCACGATCTTCCAACAAATGAACCTTAGCATACACACTTTCAGATTCAAAATTAGATGAATGAGAAGTAGAGAGAATACACAAATTGTCAAAGTGCAGTAAGCTAAAATGCTTACCTACACTAACTAATATTCGAATGTCAAATTACAAAATGTGTATATCGCTATAAAACTGAATGTGTGCTAATTGTGCTGAATGTAGATATAAAATCTGAATGTGCGCTGAATGTAATTACAAAATCTAAATTTAGGTAGAATTTTGAGAACTAGATACAAGAGTTTGTCCATAAAGTGCCTAAGAGGTATGAAAAGTGTGTGTATGTGACTTTAGAGTGAATAGAAACAGTTGAGAAGTATTTGTAAAGCAAACCCTAATTCTGAAATTAGGGTTTCAGAAACCCTAAATCAGAAACTAATGAACTAGCAAGGGAAAAACTGAAATTAGACTTGCTAGTCATAAAATTCAGCAAAATGCTGATGGTTAGCTTCCAAAATCTCCTCCAAAGCTGCACCAGAAGTTAGAGCTCACCTCCTCTAGAAGTTAGTCACCTCCACGACTGAATGATACTTGAGCTTAGACATCAAGTGATGCCATAAGTGATCCCGAAGGCCTCTTTATATAGGCCTCAAGGCTGAACCACGAATTCAAGCATAAAGCATAGCGAAAATCTCTGAAAAGCTTGCATTAAAATTAATAAAGCGATCTTCCTTTGGGTTCTTAAAAATTTGCTTTTCTGACAGAAGACTCCAATGATCTCCCTAATTAGCCATCAACTGAGTATGAGAACTTGCTTTTCTTGATGTCCACACTGAGAAGAACAATATAATGTAAAAAACCATTTTGGACAAAAATTAGGGTTAAGGTTTTCTACCATTTCTGGACCTCTGATGACTGAATGTTGTATACAAAATGAAAGCCCTTTTGAACTACTAACTGATGAGCTCATAATAATTTTGACCTTCTATGACCAAAATTTAGCTAAGTACCAAAAATTAGGGTTGTTGGAAATTACGGTTTTATGCTATGCTGACATTGTTTTCAACAATCCCCCCTTCAATGTCATAATGGCATAAAGTACAAAAATCTGCAAAACTTCTTATATCTGGAAAACTTCGGATGTTTGCAAAACTACAGATGTCTGAAAATATCTCTTAACTGATTTCCACTAAATCTTAAGTTGAATGTGCTTAAACTTGAACTGAACTGAAATCTGAATACGTAAATCTTTGAACTTTGAAATGTGCCACTGAACTAACTCACCAACTTCATTCTTGTGTTGGCTAACTGACTTCTTAGATGTGCTTTCCTAACAGAATTCTTGCTTTGACAAATATTCTCTAACTTCAACCAAGCTTGACAAAGGATTCTGAATGACCTGAATGATGAAGGAATTTCTCCTTCTTCTTTACTAACCTTTCGTTAGGCAGAAATTGGGATAGCAAATCTTCGAAAGATAAAGCAACCAAATGTCTTGAATCTATAATCACTCATCTTGTTAAGGGTGTATGTCAACTATGCTCTGATACCAAATTGGGGTGGATCTCAATAACAATAATCACAAGTTTTCAAGATCTTCCAACAAATGAACCTTAGCATACACACCTTAAGACTCAGAATTAGATGAATGAGAAGTAAAGAGAGAATACGCAACTTGTCAAAGCGTACAGTACGCTAAAATGCTTACCTACACTAATTGATATTTGAATGTCAAATTACAAAATGTGTATATGGCTACAAAACTGAATGTGTGCTAATTGTGTTGAATGTAGATACAAATCTGAATGTGTGCTGAATGTAGTTACAAAATCTCAATCTAGGTAGAATTTCGGAAACTAGATACAAGAGTTTGTCCATAAAGTGCCTAAGAGGTATGAAGAGTGTGTGCATGTGACTTTGGAGTGAATAGAAACAGTTGAGAATTGTTTGTAATTTGTAAAGAAAACCCTAATTCTGAAATTAGGGTTTCAAAAACTGAAATTAGACTTGCTACTCACAAAATTCAGCAAAATGCTGATGGCTGGCTACAAAATATCCTCAGAAGCTTCACCAGAAATTAGAGCACACCTACTCTAGAAGTTAGTCACCTCCAGACTGAATGATCCTTGAGCTTAGGCCTCAAGTGATGCCATAAGCGACCCCTAAGGCCTCTTTATATAGGCTTCAAGGCTGAACCATGAATTTTTGCATGAAAAGCATAAAGCATGACGAAAATCTCTAAAAAGCTTGCGTAAAAATTAATAAAACGATATGCTTTTGGGTTCTTAAAAATTTGCTTTTCTGACAGAAAACTTCAACGATCTCCCTAATTAGCCATCAACTGAGTATGAGAATTTGCTTTCCTTGATGTATAGAATGAGAAGAAAATGTTGTATACAAAATGAAGGCTCTTTTGCATTACTCATGAGGTTCATAAATCATGTTCTCTCTCTTTAGTTGGAATTTGTTGGATTTTGAGGTCCCACAATTAATATAGAGACAATGTAGAGAGGGGAAGAGAGACCATAGAGAGAGAATATACACAAGATATGGCAAGGAGCTAAATTGCTCCACAAAAATCAACTAAATTACAAGAGAAAATACTTACAACCTTGATCCAAGTACTCCCAATTTATGAGTGTACAAGAAGCTGTGTACAAAGTTGATTATGTGTGCCCATTAAGTGGTCCTTATATAGGCAAATTATCCTAATAAAAAGGCTTTAAAAAAATATGCAAAAAAAGCCATAAAAATCAGCCTCACAGAAATTCTACCATAAAACGTGAAAAAGCCAAAAATCAAGTTTTTTCTATTTTTTTTTATTTAATGTCATGTATTAATTATCACCCTTGGATCTAATGTTAGGAGATTTTGACATGTGGCATCATAATTTTGACTTCTGTCTAGAAAATAAGGTTTTGACTTTTCTACATCATTCTACTTTCAAATGCCCAAGTGTTATATATGATTAGATAGCTCTTAAGAAGTACTTTCAAAATATGTAATAAAAAATCCATGCATTTTTTACCATTTTGACCAGCTTTGCCCAGCCTTTGCCCACCTGTTGACTTTTCAAATCTGGAAATCTTTTTTTAAATTTTTACACCTTGTGGAAAGTTGCTATTTTCCAACAATCCCCTCCTAACTTGACACAAGGGGTGTATCCTAGGCAAGTATATTTTGTTGGCTAACTAATTTTGTTGATGTAGGTACCTGTTTACTTTTGATTAATGCTAGTGTTGCCATGCAAGTGTCCACAAACACACAACAAGGACCTTGAACATTATGAGTCCTTCCCCAACACCCATCACAAAGAGAACTCGCTCATCCCTACTTTTCTCAACCAAATACTACTTAGAAGGATAAGAGACCAATGTATGGGATGCCAATACTAACATCATAGAATGCCAGTAGAATGTAGACTCTAACATACTTCCTCAACTTTCAACGTGACCAGGCCTACCAAGTTAAAGTCCCAGCACTTGTGAGTTATAGATGCTCTATCATCTATATGACACATGGCAAGCATCTAATAGCTTTATCTAAAAACCTACATTAAAGAAAGCTAAAAGCTCACATAAATGCAAAAATCTGCCCATGCCATAGTTAGAGGTTGATTTTCAATATGTTTTTCAAGAAAGGAGGTCTTCCCACCTTCTATATGAGCCCTATGCTAGTACATCTCACATACATCAAGTATTGAGGATAGCTCTACTCATACACTCTCCAGAGTGAGTGTTTTGTCTCATACACAATAGGTGCTCTACACTTGGAGCTTTGGAGTTGGAGTGTGCTATCACTCTTGGAGGTCTTGGAAGGCTTGACGTAGTTGATGTTCATGCACTTGAAGGGTCTACTACTCTCTTATGAGAGATTGTTTTCGAATCTATATTCAGCCTAAGCCTCTTCATAGCCTTGATTCCTTATCCTTCAGTTCTCCACTCTGGTGTGTGTGAGTACATCTCTTTTGTTGTATATTGAGCATATCATAACCTTGAACATCTCTATCATTAATTGATTATTGGAACATAATGATTTTTTACCATACTTTGTGTATCTTGTATGCGTAATCTCTTGCTTATGTGTGTATATTCTCTTATGTGTGCTATTCATGTGTTTATCCTCACTAACAATTTGATATCAGAGTAGGTACAACTATGTTTTTTTGTAAACTTAGTTGGTACTAGTGCAAGACTTGCAAGGTTTGTGGATTTAAGCTTTGCATAGAAAAGAGGAGAAAAGAGTTTTCATAAGTGTTTGCCTACTCTAATCTCTATGAGTTTTGTTAGAGGCTAGAGCTTAGTAGATATTCACTTCTTGCAAGAAAAACTCTCAACCCATCTCTTCTTTTGCCCATTTATACTCAGCCCTTGCTCAATTCTTGACCTCATTCACTCAACCCTAGTCAATTTTCAGATCTTTATTAAATTTCTAACCATTAATACGTGTAAGTTCTTGCACATTAGTACTTTATTTGCTGCCTAAATCTGCAAGCATGATGATAATTATTTTCAGTTGCTAAAGATCTGCTCAAATCTCAGTTTTAAGGAAGTCAATCACCTTGATTTGGAGAGCCATTTGCACATATTTAATTTTCAGCACTAAAATCTTTACTTCAGAGTATTTTGTAGTGTGTTTTGACACTCTATTTGCAGGTATAAAAGAAAAATTCAGAAAATGTACATTTCCTTTATTAATTTAGAGAATTTATGTTCATTTATGAACTTATATGCAATCTAATTTTTTTGGCTGGAAATTTTTTAATGCACAGAGAGTTTTTAGATTCACACTTTGCATACAACATTAGAGGTTAAATAACTCTTCAAATTTGGATTTTTTTTATTTTGAAGATTAATTTCAGATTTTATGATTTACATAGTTTTTAATTAACAATTCCTAGTTGACTCTCTTCTTCTAGTTTCTGTTTTGAGACTTGATTAAGTTCGAAGTTGTGTATTTTCTAATTGTGTTCCATCTAGACTTAAGTTTCACCTCTAGATTGTGTACTTGAGTATTTTGAGAGAATCTTGTTTGTATGTGCTTACATAGCAAATTATTGCTCCTGATTTTGACTCTAGGGATTCTTGTTACAAAATGTCGAATGTAAAACCCTAATTTACATTGAGTAAGCATTTAGTTCTTAAAGAGCAATTTTGTTTGCTTGCTTGAGTATGTAAGTATTGAGATCACTTAAGCCTACTAAGACTTTTTGTGTGAAAGGTTAAACTTGCATTTACGCAATTTTAGCCTCCTAATAGGGTTTTTAGTTTTGTTTTTGGTGCACATAAACGTCATCTTATTAGCGCCTAGTTATAGTCTATCCAAATCCAATAGATAATCGTGACCAATCTCCTATCCTTTGGATTTTATATCTTAATGAGAGACTTGAGTGAAGCTCCAATTCTTTCTGGAGTTTCATGCTCAAAAATAATTTGATAACAAAATATCTATGGAAAATTATTTTAAGTTGTTTACCACATTTAGAGGGACCTAGACAAAAACCTAATAGAGGAAGAAGAAGAGAAACAACTACAGAAGAAGCTTCTATCTCTATTGAACCACAAAACCCACCTAAAACTGCTTTGTCAAATTCTCTGTAAAAAAAATGAGATTTCGTTTTAGCCTATTGAAGGTCATGCTTCTCAAAATCAAAAAATATGGAATTCAAAAAAATGCCCAGACATTAGCCATAATATCCCTTTCAGTAAAGAGATATGTAATTCCACATCATAGATCTTGTTTGACGTCTAAAAAAGCCTTAAGTAGATTAAAAGATCTGTTCTACTCTCTTAACATAGAGAGAAAACAAAACCTTAAGTGTTAGCTACACAACTTGAGAATGGAAGAAGGTAGTTCAAGTCAAGAACACCTAACTAAAATTCAAAGACTAGTTGCTCATTTAGCAAACATTGATGTGACGATAGAAGATAAAGCACTTCTGACTATAACTCTAAACTCTTTGCCAAGATCTTATATGTCTTTCTTGACCACTTTCTATATCATTGACACAATGATCCATTTAGAAATTACAGAACCTTTTGTTATAGAAAGAACAATCTAGAATTAATCTAGATATGCAAGAATCCTTGAGTGACCTAACCCTAATGGTAAAGCAAAAGGAAAAGGTAATGGCAGAAGTAGCGAGAATTCTAACTCAAATCTAAAAAAGGTTCTAGTTCTCCTACAAATCTAGTAAAGATCATTCTGATGATCTCGATGAATCTAGAGGTTCAAATTTAAGAAAAAGAAAACCTTTAAGAAAGATAATTGTTTTTATTATAAGAAATTTGGAAATTATATAAATTAATGCACACTTAGGTTAGCAAAAACAAAAAGAGATTCTAAAAATGAAGTAGATGAAGAAAAAACTACCAAAATTTCAACTTTTTCATGCTCCTCCACCTCAAGTCACGAGTAACATGCAAAACCAATGGTATTTAAAGTGAAGACCATAAACATCTACATAAGAACACCATAATAGAGAAAGTTGAACCAAAAAAAATAAGTGATGAAACCCTAAAACTTGAAGGATTTATCTTCGGCTCTTAATTTCCTCATGAGCTTAAAATTGATGGCATTAAACTTCAAGCTAATCTCAAAATCATTTCTTCTAATCATGAGTGGTTTTACATTGAGCACTCCCCTCGTAAGAGTGGCTAAGCTATTGGGGTTGTTTCCTCCATTGCGCACCTTATCAAAAGGATTGATATTAGTCCTACCTAATAATGGGTTATTACTTCTTTTAATGATCCCTTTTATTACAAACTTATTAATGTTTATGCCTCTAAGCTTAGTCAGCTTAGAAGGGAATGCTAGAATGAGCTTGCTGCTTTGGAAGGACCCCTTCCCATTCTCGAAGAATTCAATATGATTACCTCTCTAAATGACAAATATGAGAGCAAAGGTATTTTCATTAATGGTAGGGAGAAGATTGCTTGGCACATGACTTAGTTGATATTTCCCACAAGCCTAGATTTTCATGGAACAATAGACAAAAAGGTGACTCTTTTCTTGTTGACACAGTGGATAGATGTTACATTCACATAAATTACCTTCAAGATCTTTGGGATGTTAGTTGTGAGCTTGATAGTTCTTTCCTCCTCTGTAACCATAAGCCCTTGAAAATTGTTCTAAACTTAGACTGACCCCAATATAAATTGGCTAGCCTCATTTAGACACTACCCTTCTCAAAATCGATTGTATTATCAATAAAACCAAGATAATTATCTCTTATCACTTTTCTAAGGATGATTCCCCTTTTTCTTGTTTGATAAAAGGTTGTTAAAGACATTCAGAGGCTTTTTGTCCATTACAAAAGACTTACCTGGCAGCTTAGGACTCGAAGAAGGAAGATGATTGAGAAAGAGATTGAGAGCATTGGGTGTTCTCAAAAATTAGGTTTTAGTCCTAGTCAAAGGGTCTTGGATCTTCAAGATAGACTGAGATATGAGGAGTATCTTGCGGCTAGTGGTGCTCTTTCTTCTTCAAGAGAGGAAAGATGATAGAGCTAACAAAAGAATGTTCTCTTTGATGGAAACAAAAGAAAGTCAAAGACTTCATACATATGTCAAAGAAACGGGATGGTGGGACTTCCATCAACATTGAGGAGAATTTGAAGGAGGCTATTAGCTTCTTCACAAATGTTTTCTCTAACACTTCCAAGTGGTTGGAGGATAATTAACAAGAGAGACAAAGCTACCATTGCTCTTAAAAGGAAAAAACTTGATTTTCCAAAATTTGGCTACTATCTTGGACCCGCCCCTCAGTGCCGGTGAGGTTAAAGAAACCATTTGTAAAATGACACCCTGTAAATCTCTTGATTTTAATGGAATTCATAAAAAGTCCTCCTTCGAGCTTAAAGATTTCTCGACTCCTTACATTCTCTTGATTTGGAAACACAGTGTATAAAAATTGTCGATTTTTATATAAAAATCGTTTGAAATGTTCCAAACGATTTTTTACAATTTTTATTCCAATTTTTTTCGAAAATTTCCAATTTCATATAAAAACCTAGGCACCACAATTTGTCGAATTCGCTTCATATCAACACATGTGCATGTTTGTTTTTCATGTTCTCTTGTATATTCACTGAGACCTTGCGTTAAGAGGAACGTTAGGTGAGCATTAGAGCAATAGAGCAATACTGCAGTCCCTTGCAAGTTGCTTTGAAATTCAATCTTCCCTATTTGCCCCTTGCTTCAACCTTTCCTATTTGCCCCTTGCTTCAACCTTTCCTATTTGCCCCTTGCTTCAACCTTCACTTTTTGACACTATTTGCCCCTTGCCACTTGCCTTATAGACTCTAGATGGGTAGAACTCATGTATCATTCGTAAGCATGTGAAGCCAATTGGAAATAATCAACGATAATGTAAGTATTGCATGGGCTTCTATACGGGTACCGCAACCCGCATCAACGCCCACTTACTTGGGATAAAGGGTGGAGGTATTGGCAAATGTGCATCCATCACTCGAGCAGTAATTGATGAGTTAATAGCTCAAGTTCAATTGAGCCAAGGAGTGGGTGGAATTCTTTCTTCTCCATCATCACATACAATCAATGGGGATATCCAAAGTGCTCATGGCGGTGATGACATTGTTTCCCCCCCTAACCTAAAGTGCTACGAATGGAGAGCATGAGTAGTGCAAGTATCTTTCGCAATCCTAGAGGACAGGCTCGAGCTCCAAAGACAGACATAATTTTGAAAGGGAGCATCAAGGCGGGCATACAAAAGCAAGCTATGGAAGAGGCTACTCCGGAGCTCACCAAGCTCTTTATCTTGTGTGACATCCCTTTAAATGTGGCAAACACAGTTGCATGGAAGAGGGCCATGAGATCTGTGAGTAAGATAGGGGTTCCTTGGGAGGGTCCATTAGCACAAAAGCTGCACACCACAGAGCTCCACAACATACTCAATTAGTGGAGCTAGAGATGTTGCCATTGAGGATCTCCTTGGAAAAATATGGCTGCTGTATTCTATGTGATGGTTGGTCAGACATGAGGAAGAGGAATGTTTACAACATTCTTGTCTCTTCATGCAAGGGCACTATGTTCTTACGTGCCATACCTACACGTGCACCATGCATGGTTGTGACTGACGACTTTATCTTTTCTCATGTAAAGAAGGCCATAGAGATGTGGGTGTTGATAACATGGTGCAGGTGGTGACCGACAATGGGTCGAATTGTGTTTCCATGGGACGCATGATTGATCAGTTGTATCCTAAGATCACTTGGACACCATGTGCATCACATAGTCTTGATCTCATGATGGAAGATATAGGTCACATGCCATGGGTAAGCAAAATTTCGCATAAGGCAAAATTTATTGTCAAATTTGTCAAGAGTTGGCCTAAAGTTCTCAATATTTTTCGTGCCCATAGCCGATTGGATTTTCAAAGGCCCTCTATCACACGGTTTTGTTACATGTTCATAGTTGTTAATAGAGTATTGAGGGTCAGAAAAGGGCTTTTGCATACTGTTGTGGCAAAGGGATGGTAACAGATCTCTTAGGTGAAAGTGGATAATCCTTTATTCACACAGTTCTCATCCATTGTCATGGGGGGACGAGGCATCTTGGTCAAAGGCAGAGGTGTTAGTATCTTCTCTTCAGCCATTGTATATTGTACTTCGCATTACGGATGTGGTGGGAAACACCCTTGGACTTATATACGAGTACCTTAATCGTATACAAGAATGCCTCCGAAAAGTACAAGGTGTTTTTTGATGATGACTAAGTGTTTTTGTAAATTTATTTCTTGTCAATTTTTTAGATTAAATTCCACAATTTAGACTTTACATACAAAGTTTTGTTTGATTTCTCAATCGACCGACAGCTTTATGTGATGTTGTAAAGAAGAGATGGGATTGGTTTCATAGACCAATCCATGTTGTTGCCCACATTCCCCACCCATTGTCGAGAACACAGAAACAATATACTGACACTGAGCTTGAGGATAGCTAGATAGATTATATAAAAAGATGGGGTGGAGATATGACTTTGCACACATAACAGGAGAGAGAGAGGTTTCAATTCCGTACCCATCAGCATTATTTTGGGTAGCCAGAGCATGTTTAAAAGAGAACCATATTACACCCGTCACCTGTGACATGGTGGGAGATGTATGGAGTGAGTACTCCATTGTTGATAAGTATATTAATTTTTTAGGCATTTATAATTGATTTCATATTTATATCAAATTATGAATGATCATGATTCATTGATCATTACCCAATGTAGAGAAAATTGACATCGCGGGTTCTTTCATAAGATTGTAGCAAAGGCCCTGTGGAGAGGAATTCGAGCACATGGGCATTATTTCACACCAAAAAAAGAAATCGGTTGAGCCCATCACAACTTGAGAAGTTAGTGTATTGTCATTACAATCTCAAGTTGCTAGAGTCAAAAGGTCTAAACATAGCTCCTCTTCAGGTAAATTTCAAGTTTGGTATTTACAATACAATTTGAATATTCATGATTGTAAGCTTGTAAACTTTTACTTATATGAATTATAATTTATAGATCAATATTAATGATATTGATATTGGAGAAGTTAAAGATATTCCTCTAATCCCCGAGGAAGAGAGAGATATTTTTGTTATGCTTGATACGGAATCACAACGGAATATGCGTCAAACTCGTAGCCAAACTAGTAAAGCTAGGCATGCTCCAAGTATGAATAATGACTCTGTTGAGATTGGATACTACCAACTTCAAAGTAATTGTTGAATTTTAATGTTTTCTCAAACATCACTTATTGTGTGTTATTTTTAGATGATGTATCATTACCTTCTACTAGTCAAAAGGCTTCTCATCTACAACCGCACAAGTGTGCTTTGACGCAAGGTGGACGTGGTCGTGGAAGGCGTGGTGAGGCATCCACTTCTCAAGTTGATCCACAGGATTGGAAGAGGCATCAACCTCCTCTTCTAGTGGAGATTTTGATTTGGGAGGAGACGCTGCCATGCTTGCAGCATGGTTTGGTCATTCAGAGTATGATAGTAAGTACATCATCATGGGCTAGTACATTTGATGCAGATGATGAGAGTACATTTGACATCGGAGAGTCTTCTTGGTCTTTAGACTTCACCTAGTCTTGGATCTTGGACAGTGGCATATATGATATTACACACGGCACTACCATGGATGATGGACATAATATTTTGATGCTCGTTTACTATTTAGTATCTACATGTTTGTTTTGTATGATCACTTATTGTTGACATTGCAGACAGTTGTATTATGTCTAGTCATGACTCACTGACTTGATTATGTCCATAGTTCCGTTGTTCACTTTCATGTATCATGTATGTTCATTGTTTACATTTTTGTCTTTATTAAAAATGCATTTGAAAGTTGAGATTTCAAAATAGTGTGGCTTAAATGTGGGCTCAAATTTTAGAATCTTTCATTGATGTATCATGTTAGAACTTAGACTTAGGATGGATATTGAATGTTCAAACTCTAAGAGTCGAAGAGTCTATAGGAATAGTTTTTATAGTACTATGTATACATAATATTAAATAGACTATTAGGTGATTTTATATGTTATTTAGTCAAGTATATCAAAAAGGTGTTAAATATGCATTGGTACATAGTTTTATGTTTCAAAAAATAGAAATCTCTAAAAGTGAATAAAAACCCTGATTTTTTTAAAATTTTATAAACCTCTATGATTTAAATGATTTAAATCTCGTTTTCAAATCTCTTGGTGTACCATGTTTGGAAAGAGGCTACTATGAAGGGTACTCTTTCTAGTGACATCTTTAAGAAATAATGGCACAACAGAATAGACATGCAGACAAAGCTGAAAAAAATAATGAAGACAAAGAGAGATGCAAACCGAGAGATAGATAACTCAAATTCTCGAATTGCCAAGTGTAATGAAGCTACAAAGATGGTACTCTCCACCCATGTGCTCCCAATGTGGAGCTTAAATGGTAATCTAGACAAACTCTAAATGAAGGGCTTACAAGTGCGCAATGTTGTGTAGAGCTACACATGGGCCATGCTTATATAGCTTTATAGTGGAGTTTGTATAGATAAACGTAGTCGGGAGAGACAAAATAGTCAACAAAATATACAATCCGACAATATCTCCACGACCAGAAGTCCTACCATCGTGACCCTGCGGGCAAGAGGATAGGCCCCCTGCCCCATGCAGAAGGGGACAAGCCCCCCTCTACACTCCCCCCCATTAAGGTTGGGGAAACTGCACAATGCCACAAGGCCTTTTTCGCCTTAAATGGCAACCCAAAGGCCAAAAGTTTATGACCTACCTAACCTAATGGCTAGGCTCACAAAGATAATCTATTACCATCAACGGTCACACATAGACATCATCTAACTTAGAAGTTAGGATTCCATGTCCGAGCTGAGAGCTCTCACAATGGCTTCTCCTCATAATTGATCATTTGTGTTCACTTGAGGGTGGAGTAATGAGTATATCTAACACCCCCCTCTCAGTGTCCACCCTATGATGAACTACCTCCTTGGTCCAATCCCAAGCTTTGGAAAGTGTCGATGAAGTTGCTCTCTCCCAAGAGCCTTGGTGAAGATGTCTTCTCCATTCTTCAATTGGACAATAACTTATCTCCATGACCCCATCCTCCATCAACTCACGCACATAGTGACACTAAATTTCGATTTGCTTGCTTCATGCATGGAAAACAAGATTCTTAGCGATGGCCATAGATCTTTGGTTGTCACACTTTGACCATGTAGCCTCATGTCCCTGTATACCTATGTGCCATATGATCCTCCTCAACCATACTACTTCACATGTTGCAACACATGCTAGTTTGTACTCAGCTTCAGTAGAAGATAATGCTACAGTCGATTTCTTCTCATTGATCCAAGAAAAAATCCGAGATCCTAAAGAATAGCAATATCCAGAAACTGATTTTCTGGTATCAATATCTCCTTCCCAATCTGAATCACAATATCCAACCACAGAACATCCTTCTTCATAGAGAATACCATAATCAATGGTTCCTTTCACATACCTGAGTATCCATATGCTTGCCTTCTAATGAGTTTGGCAAGGCTTATTAGAGAACCTGCTTACTACTCCAACAGCATAGGAGATATTTGGTCCGCTATTGCACAAGTAGATGAGACTTCCAACTAATTTCCTACATCTTCCAATATCCACTGGAGGTGAGATATCTTCAATAGATGATTTTGTGTTGACCTCCATAAGTGTACAAAATCATTTTGCAATCCTCCATGTCGAATGCCTTTGAAATATGTCTTGCATACTTTTGTTGAAAGATGAAAATCTTCCTTGTTTCCTACAATGCTTCAAGGCCTAACTTCTAAGCAATAATGCATTAAGCCCAAGTCTATCATTTCAAATTTTGAACTCAGGGCATCTTTCGTTTGTTGAAGAAGAGCATCATCATTTCTTGTAATCACAAGATCATCTACATAGAGTACAAGCACAATTGTCTTCTCTCCTCTCTTTAGAACATACAAGTTAGCATCAAACGCACATATTTTGGAACCTAGATCAGAGAGATATATATCTATCCACTCATACCATGCTCTAGGGGCTTGTTTCAACCCATATAATGCCTTCTTCAGCTTACATACTTTGTTCTCGAAATGCAGAATCTCAAACCTCAGTGGCTGAGACACATATACCTCCTCCTTGAGGTCTCATACCTCCTTGAGGTCTCCATTCAAGGACGCTGATAGACTTGCCATCGTTTATGCATAGCCACACTAGTACTACTCGGATAGTAGTCATCCTTGCAATCGGGGCAAATGATTCACAAAAGTCAATCCCTTCAACTTGTGAGTAGCCCTATACAACATGTCTTGCTTTGTACTTTTCCAAAGTACCATCAACCTTGTACTTTAGCTTCCAGACCCACTTGGTGCCAATGACTTTATGCTTAGGGGGTCGATCCACTAGCTCCCAAGTTCCATTCTTCATGATATTGTTGTATTTTGTTTGCATTGCAACCCTCCAATTCGGATCATGCAGCGCCTCTTCCACATTGGTTGGTTCCTTTGCTTGTTCTTGAAAGAGCTCAGCCATCAGGGCTGTATTTACAATGTGGGCGCTTGCCCATCTTTGTTCCTCTATTCTTTGTGATCACCTCGATTCATCTGCAACTTGTTCTAGTGACTGTGGGATGGGTTTTGTAGAATCATAGAGCTTCCTCACCCAATGTGGGAATGGCTTTTTCGCTTGGGTGACAAGTTAGTGACTTTCAAACTCATCATCTGAAGATGATGCTTCCTTCTCTCGTGTAGAAGAGATAGATCTTGGGCTAGCTTCATAGTCGATTGCCCCTTTGCCTGATGATAAAGTGGAAGCTCTCTTTTCCTCCTCCATTACATGTGGCTGCTGCTCCTTAAACAGCACATCACGACTCACCATGATCTTCTTAGCCTCAAGGTCATAAAGCTTATAAGCCTTCTTATCGTCCATGTACCCTAAGAACATACATTTGATGCTTTTTAGTTGAAGCTTGTTTCTCTCCCTATCTAAAACATGTACATAACATTCATTTACAAATACTTTGAAATGGGAAACAAATGCCTTTTTTACCAATGTAGGCCGCTGGAGTTTTTCCGCCAAGTCCTTGGTGTAACTTTAATTCAAGATGTAGACAGCGATGTTGACAGCCTCTACCCAAAATTGATTTGGCAAACCCTTTCCCGTCAACATGCACCTTGCCATCTCCAAGATGGTTCGATTCCAACGTTCTGCAACATCGTTCTGTTGAGGGCTATGTGCCACTGTGAGTTGATGTTTGATTCCTTTACTCTTGCAAAAATCTTCAAACTTTGTTGATGTGACCTCACCACCACCGTTTGTCTTGAATTTCTTGATCTTCTTCCCTGTTTCAGCTTCAATAAGCTAAAACCATTCTTTAAACTTACCAAAAGCTTGAGCCTTATCGGGAAGGAGGTACACCCACATCTTCCTGCTATAGTCATAGACGAGTAACACTAAGTAGGAAGATACGTCCAAGGCCTGTAGGCATTTTTCAACACAAGTCAGCATGCACCAACTCCAGAGGATAGCTTGCTTTGTTCTTGCTTACTTGTGGAAAATCCTTCCTCTATTGCTTGCCCATCATGCAAGCTTCACATGGTTCCTTCATCTTTGAAATAGATGGTATGTGTGCAACAATGCCCTTGCAATGCATCTCCTTTAGTACATGGTATTTGATATTGATATGGCTGAATCTTTCATGCCATAGCTTACTTGTGCCCAAGCCCCACACTTGTAGTTGTAAGGGAAGACAATTCACATAGGTTGTTCCTCCTTATGCCAGTCCCAAGAACATTGTTGTTACTATCCATAATCTTAGCTCCTGTCTTACTAAAAAAATACTTCATGACCTTGATCAGTTATAGACAAAGTAACATGGGGACGCGTCCCCGGGTCCTAGGGACGCCGGGACGCCGTCCCCGATCAAAAATTTGTGGGGACGCCATATGGGGACGGGGGACGTCCCGGTTGCCAACTGTGATACAAGTCAGGCGTCCCGGGGACGCGTCCCGGGGACGGAATGCGGTGACAGGAGGTCTGTGGGGACGGCAGCCGATCAGGCAGGTTTTGGAGGGAAGTTATTTTTAATTTTGAATTTAAAATTTGCTTCCGATTTTTTTTAGGAGGGATTGGCGCCAATTTTTGAAGTTTCTAAACTTCTAGAATGCTCTTTTGGGCCCATTTACAAGCATAAATACCCCTCTCTTCAGCTCTTTAAGCCACAAGCTCACTTAGCTCCTTCATTGCAATCATCTTGTGTGTGTGAAGGCTTGAGCAGCTGAGCTATCTTCACCCTTGGATATAGAAGGGCTGAGCTCTATCTTCTCAACCCTCTCTTCACCATTCTCTTGTCCTATGGCTTCTTCATCGCGAACAAGTGGGTCAAACACCAAGAGGAGGCATGCTACAAGCAAATGGACATGGTGGGAAGAGGTGGAATCTCCCGTATCCACTGGAGAAGGTGGTGGTGCAAGACCATGGAGTTGCAAGCTATGTGGCTACAAGAGAACCGGTGGAGCAAACAAGGTGCGTGCACACTTATTTCATGAGCGTGGACATGAAGTAAGATTTTGTTCCGCATGCGAGACCATTAAAAAATCATGGGAACGAAACGGAGTATCATTGCTTGTGGATGGATGGAGTGATGTCCAACGACGCTCTATCCATGGAGTTGTAGCTTATTCTCGTGGGGAGATGTACTTCATCTCATCACATGATGCATCCGACACAGGAAAGTCAGCTGATGTACTTGCTGCTGAGTGGGCAAGTGCAATAGAGATTGTGGGGCCATCAAATGTGGTTTGCATTGTAGCAGATGGGGAGCCTGCAAATAGAGCTTCAGGTGCAATTATTGAAAATTTGTACCCTCACATCATTGTTTGCTTTTGCATGGCTCATTGTTTAAATAATATTCTCAAAGACATTGGGAATTTGGATTGGATTTTGCCTGTAATCAATGAGGCAAATTCATTGGTTAGCTTCATCAACAACCATACTCGTGTGAAGAATGAGTTTAGCAAGAGATCTACTCTTGCTTTGCTCAAGTACTCAGACACAAGGTTTGCATATAATTTCACTATGTTACACCGAGTAGTAAAATGTAGTGGTGTCTTGAGAGGGCTTTTATTGAGTGATGAATTCGCGAGGATGCCAGAAGCTTCTACTTCAGCAGGAAAGCAATTTAGAAGATTAGCTGATGATGCAGCATGGTGGGAAAACATTTCTCACATCGTGGATATTGTTCATCCACTTGTGCACTTATTGAAAATTGTGGATTCCATGGAGCCATGTATTGGTAAAGTGTATGAAGCTATGGATCGCACAATTGAAGCACTAAAAACATTGGTGAATGATAATGATAGGTATGAAGAACTTTCAGCTATTTGTGTTAGCAGATGGGATGCATACTACTCTCCACTTCACGCAGCAGCATACATGTTGGATCCAGAATTTCAAGATAAAAAGCAATATGCAGATCCAGAGGTAGCTAATGGATGGAGGAAAATATTAGAGAGATTTGTCCCGGATAGTGCAGCTAGGCGACTTATCAGAGATCAATTATCCAAATATAGAACAGGGAAAGATGCTTCATATGCATGTGCAGATGCCCAAGAGGATAGGCTACGTGTTGGTGCTGCCCTATGGTGGGAGGATTTTGGTTCTGATGGTCCAGAGCTTCAACAATTGGCCATTCGAATACTTAGCCAGGCTTGCACCACGAGTTGCCTTGAGCAACTATGGAGTGTGTATGGACATGTAGCCTCTAAGAAGAGGAACAGGCTTGGTGTGCAGCGTGCTAGTGATCTTGTGTTTGTCAGTGCAAATTTGAGGATGCTTCGACGGACGCAATGCATGGAGGGAGATCTTTTCAGAGAATGGGAGGTAGAGCAGGGATCGGACCAAGTGGTAAATGAAGAACATGAAGATGCAGCAACCACTGATTGTGTTGCAGAAAATGAGTCTGTCACTATGACTCCCCACTTGGATTCTCCATAGTCATCACATTTATGTTGTAGCCTGCTGCCCTTTTACATTTCTTATTTATGTTCCCATCATATGTAGTCTTTTTGGCATTTGTCCATCGATCGTATGATATAAGATCTTTTTATCTCATGATGTAACATCTTTTTGATATGATGATGATGTACAATCTATTTTTTGACATGATGAAATACATGAGACTTGTCACTTATCACTTGTAACTTTGTAAGTTTCAACTCTTGGAGTACCATTTAACTACTAACTTTGAACGTTCAAGTTTCAACTGCCAACGACTCAACGTGCTCATCGTTTATACTTAACTTTTTTTCTATGTTTTTCTTATTATTGGTCATTTCACATGTTGAGGAATTGTTTGTACATAAGTTTCATCTCATTATTTTGAAAAAATCAGCGTTTTTTTGGTGCCGTCCCGGGGACACGTCCCCGGGACACCCTAGGCTCCGTCCCCGTCCCGAGGACACCACCGTCCCCGGGACCCGTCCCCGTCCCCTGGTGACTTTGGTTATAGAAGATATTGAAAGCAGATTTCGTTTGATTTGCGAAACATACAACACATTTGAAAGCTTTCTCATATCCCCATTAGAATTAATGAAAGAAATCATATCCTTCGCCCTCTGTAGGATGTCTTGCATTATTGCCTACCTTTATTGTGATAGGTTCCTTTAGAGGCTGTAAAGATAAAAAGGTCTTTTCTACTCGTCACGTGACGAGAGGCACCATTGTCCAACACCCATGAGTCACCTGATTCTGAATCTTCAACCGAGGAGCATACCTCCTCTATCGTAACAAATAACCCAAGCTCTGTTTTTGTAGTGTTGGCAGACTCCTTGCCCTTGCCACCGTTTGAAGAGCCATTCTTCTCTTCTTCCTTCTTGATGCGACACTCTTGAATTATGTGGCCTTTCTTCTTGCAGTGGAAACACTCACCCGTGAACTTTTTTTGTCGTTCTTCTTTTTGTCTCCATCTTTTGAAGAGTTCGTTTTGCCTTTTTTGGCATTCGCTATGACTGTTGTTGAAGAAGATGATGCAAAAAAATGAAGGAGCGAGACGATGATGGCCACAAGTGTATGTATATTGCTTCTATGTAATGTACAAGTGATTTGAATTCTTTATATAGTCTCTTGAAAAGCATGGCTTGAAAATGTGGATTTTGAATTCAAATGAAGGCACAATTAGTTGTTTGAGGGAATCAATTCTCTTTCCTCAATCTAGGAAAAGTGAAGATCTAGTAATTCTTTCCTTAAAATGGTATGGAATTATGTTTTATGTGGGTTTAAAATAAAATGAATTGCTTGTGATTTCCATTTTCATGAAATCATATAGTTTTTATGATCTAGAATGTTTTATGGTTCTAATTGGAACTCCTAATGTAGAATATAGCATGTTTTCATAACCAAAAATTTCAATGGAGATTGAATGAAACTATTATGAAATGAAAATCATATGATGTTTATGCCCTAGTTAGTGTATGTTATTATATCTATGAAATAATTGAAAATGGGCCAATTTTTCCACGCATCTCCTTTGATGGGCCACTCCTTGCCTTGAGAGGCAGCTGCTCCTCTGTAAGGCACTAAATTCTTCAAAAGTTAGAGGTTTAGGTCTGATTTGAGTATTAAGAGCAATTATCAAACCATCAAACTTTGGTGGAGACATTCGTAGACAACACGGAGCTAGCTCCTCACTTGACTTTTGTGCACATGCTCCTTCCATTTGATCCCATAGATTCTTTATGTGAGTGATAAACACCTCCGCATTCTCCCCATCAACAAACCTTTCTACCATGAGCTGATTCTCCAAGCTCTAAATCTGTGTCTTCATATTGATTTCTCAATATGTTCCATGCTTGACAAGCCTTGGTAGTATGTCGAATGAGAGTCAGAACACTATCAATCGTACTTGTAACTAGAGCACAGAATGCATCTTCGTTTCTACGTTTCCAAGCACGTAGAATATCAAATTCCGAAGGAATCATTCGACCAAGGAGATATCATTCGACCAAAGAGGAATCATTCAACCAAGATTATTCGGATCAGATGTTTCTTGGGGCTCATGATCAATCCCAAGCACAATCTATCAGAAGCTCATATGAATCAAGGATAGAAGTGATTTTAAACTTCCAAAGGATGCAATTCGTACCATCAAGCTTACTTTTTGTGAAGGTTCTTGGTCAGATCCACAACATTGAGATGGCCGGCATTCATTGCTCTCTTGCTTGTGCTCCACCTACTCATGTTGGCGAACCACCTTGATTCTGAGTCGTAGATGATGATGTACCACTTGACATCTTCTCTCTTTTGGCGTTGAAGCCTCTGCAACCTCTGAGTTGCTTCTTTTGCACCACTCAGAGCCTCCCGAGCTCTGATACCATGTAAGAAATTATAGCACAACCGAATAGACAAGTAGACAAAGTTGAGAAAATAACACAAACAAAGAGAGACACAGACATAGAGATAGAGAACTCAAATTCTCAAACTGTCAAGAGTACTGCAGCTACAAAGATGGTGATCCACTCACATTGGGAGCTTAAATGGTGATCTGGATAGACTCTAGATGAAGGGCTTATTAGTACACAAAGTTGTGTAGAGCTACACATGGGTGATTGGAGTCGGTATAGATAAATGTAGTCGGGAGAGACAAAATAGTCAACAAAATACACAATCCAATAATATCTCCACGACTAGAAGTCCTACCGTCGCTGCTTTACCAGCCGAGGGGATAGGTCCCTCGGATCCTGCATAAGGGGACAAGCCCCTCTCTACACTCCCCCCATTAACACTGTAAGGGGAAATTGTGTGACGCCACAAGGCCTTTATTTTCACCTTGAATGGCAACCCACCTAACCTAATGGCTAGGCTCACAAAGATCATCTATTACCATCAACCGCCACACATAAACGTCATCTAACTTGGAAGTTAGGGTTCCACAAATGGTCGTGCTCTCGCAATGGCTTCTCCTCATAATGGGGGCCTCAACTTAGAGCATCATGGATCATTTGTGGTCACTTGAGTGTGGAGTATTGAGTATATCCTACCTAATGGCTAGGCTCACAAAGATTTACGTCCTACCTAACCTAATGGCTAGGCTCACAAAGATCATCTATTACCATCAACCGCCACACATAAACATCATCTAACTTGGAAGTTAGGGTTCCACAAATATTCGAGCTCTCGCAATGGCTTCTCCTCATAATGGGGGCCTCAAACTTAGAGCATGATGGATCATTTGTGGTCACTTGAGTGTGGAGTATTGAGTATATCTAACAACATTAATACTGGGGTAACCAAACTTGTGCATAAAAAAGGACCCAAGGATGACTTGAACAATTGGAAACATATCTCTTGTTTGAACTTTGACCTCTATCTATAAGATCTTCTCTTCCTCCTTGGCTAGAAGACTTAGCTCTATTATGGACCACATCATTCTTCTGGAGCAAAAGGCTTTTAACAAAGGGAGATACATCTTAGATGCCATCATTACTCTTTCGAAAGGTATGGACTATGCTAGAGAGCTAAATCAAGATTTCTTCTTCTTCAAAGTTGACTTTGACAAGACTTATGACAGAATTGAGTGGGAATTCGTTTTCCAATCCCTCCGTGCCCTTGATGCTCATAAAAGATTATATTAGTATTCTCCTTGGTGATGCTTATTCTAGAGTTTCTAGGAATCGTGCTTTTGACAAGGTTATCCTCTTTCTCCTATTCTTTTTGCCATATAGAGTGATGCTATGCTTAAAGGGTCCATCAAAGGTGCTGGTTAAAGATGCTATGCTTAAAGGGTCCATCAAAGGTCTTGTTATTCCTAATGCCCCTTCCCCTCTTTATTTACAGATGTTTGTTGATGTTACTAATATGCTCAGTAGTGATGATGCTACTTTTACTGCCACTTTTGTGGATTGCTTGAAGACTTTTATGCTTGGCTAGTGGCTCTAAAGTTAACTCTTTAAAAACTTCCTTTCAGTTCTCTAACAATGTTGTTCCCTCGAGTATTATTGACAATGGTTGTGAAATTATTAAAGAGTGTGAAATTTTCAAGCTTTTAAGAATTCCTATGGGCTTTAATATCTCCTTCAACCAAAGGTGAGATTGGGTTTAAAATAAATTCAAAGATAAGGTGTTCAAACGGTATCCTTTTCAAAGCTCCCTAGCTCATAGAGTTTTTGTGTTAGATCACTATATCCTTCCTTATTTGACTTATTTCTTAGCTTGTTGGATGCGTCCGAAAAAGCATTTGATGCACGTTATAGTTTTGGCTAGAAGATTCATGTGGGGAAGAAACTCTCAAGTGAATAAAATTCCTAAAGTTGGAAGGTATGTTGCCTTCCCACGAGTGAAGGAGGATTGGGTATACTTTATAACGGCTAAAAATATCGCTTCAAAATGGATACTTAGATCTCTCACTTCTAATGATTATTCGGCTTATCTTATAAAATAAAAATTCATCTTTTTTTGTCATACTACAAGGCTTGGAAAAATCATTGCTTGTGGGATATTGTTGTTTCCCCTTACTCCCTTGTTGGTAGTGTTCTTACTTGTAAGGTGTGGTTGTCTTCGATGGAGGTGAAAAAGTCCTACAAAACTCTTACTTCAGTGATAACGTAAACTTTTATCCACAGGAATCAATATGGATTGGTTGGTTCTCTGTATGGAACAACGGCAATTTATCTATTAAAGAGCACAAATGCAAAAAAGAGGGATTTAGTGGCTTGAGCTGCTTCATCCAGAATGGTGAGTTGATTTCTCACTCCAGTATTCCTGCACTGACCAATCTCTCTCTTGCTTGTAAAGAGGTCCTTTTCAATCACAAGGCTATCCTCCATGACAAGATGGTGCGCAGCAACATTAATAAAAGGCTGAAATCGACTTAAGTTGTTTATGACATGTTTTAACACTTCAAAAGTCAAAGAGGCCCTATCATAAAGATTCCACCCAAACTCAAAAGCAAATGGAAAGTGAAGTGGAGCTATTTACAATGGAGATACAAGTTCCTCTCTGTGTGGGCATTTCTTCTTTGCATCAAGCACTCTATTCTTCAATGATTGATCATCCACAATGGCCTCTAGCCAGGCAACAAGGCCAAGAAATTTAACATCAATGAGGGTATATGTGCATTTTGTGGCAGTGAGGAAGACTTAACCCACTTTTCATTAACTTTCTAATGCAAGGAGATTTTGGTACTCTCTTAGTCCTTATTGTCAAAGGGCCAAGCTTCAAACTTTGGCTTATCATGAAATTTTGCTTGGAGTTTGATTCAAAATGGATCCTTCTCTTTGGCATATGTGGAGAGGACACATCTTATGGAACAGCTAGATTGGCAAGGATCAAGATATCTTCAATAGTGGAAAAAGAGAATTTGTGTTCTCCTAAAACTATTGAAAAAAGAGAATTTGTGTTCTCCTCAAAGTTGTTATGAAGAACATTGGAATAAGGAGCATTCACCCATCAAAGGAACCCTCCCTCAAGGAACTTATTTGCCTTTAGCTCTAACTACACTCCAATAAATGAAGGGGTTTTTATTTTCAGTATATTCTACAAAGAGATTCATTATGGTTTTCTCTCTAGTTTAAGTTGGGATTCCCCCATGTAATTTTGTCCTCATAACAAATCTATATATCTTGATTCTCTCTTGGATTGTTGGACTCTAATTTCGTATTATGTCCAAAGACAATTGTTCTTCTTTCTTTTTTTATTATTCCTTAAAGCTGAGTGGGGTCTTGCTTCCTTCACTTCTTGTAACCTTTCCTCATTAATTTAACTTTGTTTTCTTGCTCCTTCAATATATATATATATATATATATATATATATATGTATGTATGTATGTATGTATGTATGTATGTATGTATGTATGTATGTATGTATGTATGTATGTATGTATGTATGTATGTATGTATGTATGTATGTATGTATGTATGTATGTATGTATGTATGTATGTATGTATGTATGTATGTATGTATGTATGTATGTATGTATGTATGTATGTATGTATGTATGTATGTATGTATGTATGTATGTATGTATGTATGTATGTATGTATGTATGTATGTATGTATGTATGTATGTATGTATGTATGTATGTATGTATGTATGTATGTATGTATGTATGTATGTATGTATGTATGTAATGTATGTATGTATGTATGTATGTATGTATGTATGTATGTATGTATGTATGTATGTATGTATGTATGTATGTATGTATGTATGTATGTATGTATGTATGTATGTATGTATGTATGTATGTATGTATGTATGTATGTATGTATGTATGTATGTATGTATGTATGTATGTATGTATGTATGTATGTATGTATGTATGTATGTATGTATGTATGTATGTATGTATGTATGTATGTATGTATGTATGTATGTATGTATGTATGTATGTATGTATGTATGTATGTATGTATGTATGTATGTATGTATGTATGTATGTATGTATGTATGTATGTATGTATGTATGTATGTATGTATATATATATATATATATATATATATATATATATATATATATATATATATATATATATATATATTAAATTTTAAAAAAAAGTTCTTGAATGAGCTCAAAATATCTTAATAAGTGAGTTTAAAATAATCTATCTTCACATTATGACCATATATCAGTTAAAAACTACTCCAATTCGATTTCTTATGAATGGGTGTCAAAATTGTTGAGACTTCATTCAAAGGACCCCTCGTATGCTTTACAAATAGGCATGATATACAAGGCTTCCTTAATTCTCATAGTTTTTACGGTTTTGATGTCCATGGTATTCCTCATCTTTACTAAGCAATGGCCCACTTCTTATTAGTACTCATAGGTTGTCCTCACATTGGAAGATTCTACCTCCACTCATCCATCCCTTCAATCTACGATGGATCAAAGTATCTTCTAAAGATTTGACATCTTTCTCGCCTCTCCTCTATAGATTTTTACCTTAAACAATCTATCTCTCTCTTCCTAGATATTAAGTTGTTATTTTGGCAAGAGAACCAATGAAGCCAGCCACTAAATTAGTCACACTTCAACTTATGCTTTCACCTCGTGACTTTCCGAGGAACATCGATTCTATTTGCTCACAAACGGAACAATAACATATGCAGAGCACCCCTATTGTGTTGAAAAAAAATATATATTATAAAACAAAGGATAAATCATAAAGCAAACCAATTGGACAAAAGTAACCAATCAGCGAAAGAAAATAGATAGACAAATAAATAAACAAATAATGTCATTCACAAACAAACAAAGCAATGTTCAAGCATTAGATTAAGCATAAGTCATGATCGTCCATAAAATCAAAATAAATACACCAGCCAATCAACACAGAACTTAGACACAAGTTGTTTTTGTGAACATAACACGTGTACACGCTATCTATTTCTCTGACTCTGCATACGAATCCTTACAATGTGGTCCAAATGAGCGTGGGAAATGAAAAGGAAATCCTGAGAAATCGCACGCTGAGGACAACGCCCAATGTCAAATGCAACTTTCAGCTTGGGAACAATGATACAAGTTTCGTGTCCACCGATGGAAATGCCTTCAAACCCGTAATCTTCAATAAAAATACAAGAACGTGAAGCTGGCGTGGGCTTCTCTGCAGACTTTGGCTGGTCTTCTACGTTTTTTTGTTCCATTACCGACGATCGAGGCACTAAACAGTGGGAGCGTCCGTGATAGAGATTAAGGGGCTTGAAAGGACACCGAAGGGAAGTCAGAGTGAAATCCACTGGTGAACGGAGACTGCGAAACGAAGCATATAACGAGCCGCTCAAACTCATTCTCCTCTCAACTCTTTCACTCTGAGCTTCATAGAAGAATTTGTGCCAGGATTGTTTTTTGTCGTCAAACCAGCACAAACCTCGTCGAAGTTCTCAAGATGCACGTGGAACAAAGACAAAAAGATCTTATGCAATGGAAAATGGAAAATCTAGATCATTTATTCACAGCAATACACTTTTTGTTGCTCCTGCCTCATGTAGATACACAAGGAAGAGCACGTTGAGAAAAAACTTCATTTAAACTAAATCAAAATACCATTTAATGTTTTCAAAAAAACCCATCTCATATTTAAATTTGTCCCGAAGGTGGAGGTCCAGGTTCGCTGGCCTGGTGGTTGGGCCTCTCGCCTCTTGAGGCGGGGGCGAGGGTTCAACCCCTGGCAGCAACATGTAGGGACATATGAATCCCAGAAACTGTTGTATGTGGTTGTTGGTCACCGTTTGACCATCCTCGCGGTAGTTGTGACCGTCGTTCAACCCAGTCTTGTAAACCCCTGTTCTTGTGGGATAAGAGGGGTCCCATGGGTACTATGCCCTTCCTTGTACAGTTGCAATTTCAAAGTTAAAGTCCGGGGGAGTAAGCCTCAGCCGAACTTCCATTTGAAAAAAAAAAATGATTTAACATTGTCAATCTTCCACCACTCTTTTTGAAACCATTGTCCTATGAGGAAAACTTTTTGAGCTCTTCCTAGGTTTAATATCAAAAAGACCAAGAGAGGCACCATCAGCCTCCTGATGACCAGCGAGGGAATGGCCCATGGAGGGGGCGCTCTTAGAATTTCTCGCCCTTTCACATTTGAAGCCACTAAACTCTTGCCCTGTGCTAAGATGTTTTCTCTCTCGAGAAGATATTACAACAAAAAAATGCAACAAAAAAATGTCCGGGAATCCATGAAGGAGCCTTGTATGTACGATACCTTGGCATTAGTATGACTTTGGCATGAATGAAATAAAAACACATCTGAAGATTCTAAAATGAATGTCTGTCGTGCAATCAGACCAATCTATTGTGCTTATAGCCCCGTCTATTGCGCACCTAGGCTTTCAATTGGATCTACGCCACCTATCGCATCGCCAATTGTTCGTCGTCTATGTATCTATCACCGTTTGGCATATATCACATATTCGTGGTCTTTCACCACTCGATTGTTTTACAACATTAGATAGTGCTTCTCTAAAATGCTTCATCATCACCATAAGTTTACTCCATTGTTGCTACCAATTTGCAGTGAGTCAACGCAAACCATGGCTGTATCATTTTTCTTGTGGGGGTGGCCTCAATAATAATTAATCACATATTTATAGGATCTTTCTGTTGAGAATATGAGAGTGCATCTCCCTTTTGTATCTTGGAGTCGTTCTATTTCTATTTCCATTTTATATTATATCCTTGATATTTGGTTACCTTGGCATTTGGTTCTACATGTGTATTTATTCTCCTTCAAGGAGAATTATCCCACCTATGATGTACTTTGGAGAACCCACTCCAAATCTATATAAGGAGGGCCTCTCCCCCCATTTGTACTTGGTTAGAAACTTGAGGAGCCTGCTCCATGCTCTTGACAAGATCATGTATAATCCAAGTGAGTTTACCCATTCCTTGGTCTACTCACTTTGAGTGTCCCACACTCATTCTTTTGTGAGTACACTTTTCTTTTCATTTTGCTTCCGCACGTGTACTCTCTACATGGTATCAGAACGTTAGGTGAAGGTCTTGGTGGTGTGTTTGGTGGTCCTTTTGGTGGTGGTGGTGCTTGAGTATTGGTGGTTTTGCTTTCTCCTCATTGAGAGAAGATCTTTCCATCAATTTTGTGCTCTTCAGGGCCTCGTTTTGCCCATTTGCCCACCCTCCCTTCTTCATCATTTTGTACATCTTTTACCCTCATTTCCCCTCCCTCTCACCCTTGCATTTCACATATTTTGTGCTCATTAAATGCTTCACGGTTATTATCTGAGTATGGAGACTTTGTTGAATCTCTTTTTTTAGAGTGTTTATAAACACTTCATTTCATCTTCATCATTAATATTACAGCATAACTCCACTATCAAATACCTCTATATATTGGTACTTGTTTGAGAAGTACTCGGATGACATAATCGTCAAGCTGATTTGCCATAGCTTATGTCTATAAGCATGTTTTATATCAAAGTTTTAATTGTCATAGTATTCTGGCATTCTGGATAAACTATATATCTTACATTTGCGAGTTGAAAGGTTTTAGCATCAAATCATGTAGGGTTGGTCTGATGAGGGCATAGTAGCACCATACTCTCTATGATTTTCTCCTTTCACCCATGCATGGCAGAGTAAAAGTTGTGTGGCAGATTTATGAAGCATATATGCATCCCCATGGAAAATCCTCTATGATGTAGTAGTCTCTAATCTATCAGCTCAGTAAGATCGATGGCTATAGAAGTACAACCACCTATGTCGAAGACTATGAGAGATCGCTTTTGCAAGCTCTGGGTAGCAAGACATACAACACAATTGAAGAGAGAAAGAGAGAGAGAAAATAAACTCTCTCTGGAGTTGAGCACCATTCAGCATCTAGAGCTTCCATTCTCTACCATCTAGAGCTGTGCCAAAATGCTCTCGAGCCAATTGACATTTCCATTTTGCGCAACTCTGTTTCTCTCTGTTGGAGAGAATGATAGACAAAGAAAGATCATGGATTTTTCTTCATCCTCCTATGTATAGAGAGTAGGTGGGTGTGGTGGTGTCAAATTTTCCCATGTAGTGTTGGAGTTAAACATCTACGGAAGCACGCGAATAGCACAAGGAAGAAGAAGAAGCTTGTGGGCACAACACACAATGCTGAATGTATTACCACTAGAAAGTACAAAGATAAGTAGCCCGTTAGGGCAATAGGCATATATAAAAGCCGGGGGATAAAAACTTCCTAAAGAGGAAAAAAAAGTGCCCCGACGGTCCTAGAGTGTTCACACACATCACTACCTAAATATATCAACAAATCCCCCCTGGGAGTGATGCGGTGAACAAGGAGCTGGCACTCATGTATAAGGAAGTGCCAAACTATGTGGAATCAATCCACAAAAGGAAGTATGCCCAAAGCTTTGCGGAAAGCTTCAAACTTCTCCCTAGGCAGAGCCTTCATGAAAAGGTCTGCAATGTTCTCTTGCATGGGCACATATGCCAAGCTGACCTCCCCAGCATAGAACCTCTCCCTGACATAATGATAATGCACCTCAATGTGCTTAGTGCGAGCATGGAACACAGGGTTCCTCGCTACTGCCAATGTGCTCTGACTGTCCGAAAAGATGGTGGTGGCAGAAGACTGAGCAACACCCAAATCAGCCATAAGGCATCTGAGCCACATAGTCTCAACAGTCGCTGTGAAAGTTGCCCTATACTCAGCCTCACAACTGGAAGTGGCCACAGTAGACTGCTTCTTGCTCAACCAAGATATACATGAGCTACCAAGCATGAAGCAAAAACCACTAGTGGACACATGAGTGTCATAGCAACCAGCCCAATCACTATCAGAAAAGCATGCAAATCTGGCGATAGTGATCCCCCCTTGGGATAAAACAATCCAAGTAGTCGTGTACCACTTAATAATGAAAGATGAACTTAACCGCCTACCAATGCTTGACACCTGGGCAATGCATAAACCTGCTTATCTGTGAGATAACAAATTGAATATCTAGCAGAGTAATGCATAAGTAAATCAAGCATCCAATAGCCTGTTGATAGAGAACAACATCAAATGCATCTCCAGCGTCATGAAGACTCAATCGTAAACCTGTCTCCATAGCTTATAGTTTCCAAGGCCAAAATGCTGCAATAATGTGTCAATATATTCCACCATCAACTTGCATAAACTGAATGCCCAAATAGTGATGCAAATGCCCCAAATTAGACATCTCAAATGAGGCATGCAAATCAGCCTTAAAATCAACAATATGCTTCTCATGAGGACCAATGAGCAACATATCATCAACATATACCACAATAATCAGAAGCACATCATTAACATGCTTAACATTTAAGGTGCTTTCAGTTGGACTGTTCTCAAAACCATGTGCAATGAGATAGGCATGTATCTTTTCATACCAAGCACGTGGTGCTTGCTTTAAACCATATAATGCCTTCTTTAACCTACACGCTTGGTTTTCGTGCCCTTTTTGCACAAAGCCATGGGGCTGAAAAACATACACTTCTTCATGTAAGTCACATTCAAAAATGATGTTTTAATGTCCAACTGATGTACATTCCAACCATGATGAGTTGTAAGTGCACAGATGCTACGAACAGTAGTCATTCGGCAAGTAGGAGCAAAGGTTTCATCAAAATCAATGCCTCTTTCCTATACATAACCCTTTGCAACAAGCCTAGCCTTATACCTATCAACTGTTCCATCAAGTTTACGCTTCAACTTGTATACCCACTTAGTGTCAATGGCCTTTTTGCTAGGAGGCAAGTCACATAAAGACCAGGTACCATTTTTCATGATAGCATCATATTCAGATTGCATTGCAGCCATCCAATGTTCAAAATTTTGTGTTTCATCAAACAAAACAGGTTCAGTCTCATCACAGAGACTAGAGGCAACCATAGCATAACAATCTGATGCAAAAGAGGTAGTATGAGAGCTTGATCGAGTACGATATGACAAAGATGCATCTAATTTGCTATCACACAAAGTTCGCACCAGCCATTTTGGCATAGTTTTGCCTGCTCAATATTAGCTCTCTCATCAACAAGTGCATCATGTAAATCTGCATCAGAAATGGAATGATCTGCATCATCACATGAAACCTGCAAAGGTTGAGAAGTTGCCTCATTAGGACCAGCACTAGACTGTCCACCTATAAAAAGAGGCAGCAAAGTATCAGACATGTCTTTGGAGCTAACATATGTCTCCTTAGTACATGAAAGCAATGGCTGATATAGCATCTTCCACAGAAACAACATCACGGCTAACAAGAATGTGTTTAGTCTGTGGATGATACAAACGATAGCCTTTACTTTCAGAACTGTACTCAACAAAAATACATTTTACTCCTTTATCATCCAATTTTTTGCGATGTTCTTCATGCACTTATGCATATGCCAGACAACCAAAAACAAGCACATGAGCAACGGATGGCTTGTGACGACGCCAAGCCTCATATGGAGTGATAGACTGCAACACTTTAGTGGGACACCTATTCAGTACATATGTTGCACACATAAGAGCCTCAAGCCAGAAACTATGTGTTAAAGCTTGACTCTTGACCATACACCTCGCCATCTCTATGAGTGACCTGTTCTTTCATTCAGCAACTCCATTCTATTGAGGTGTATACGACATTGTACACTGATGTTTTATCCCACATTCAACCAGAAATGCATTAAATTCAGAAGACCTATATTCCCCCCCTCGATCAGAACAGAGGGTGCCCATTTTACATGCTGGCAAATTTTGCACCAAAAGCAAAAATTGTTTGAAGCACATAAATACTTCAGACTTTGCCTTCAATGGATATGCCCATGCATGCCTGGAAAAATCATCAATGAAAGTCACGAAGTAAAGATAGTTCCCAAAAGAAGGTGTCTGCATAGGACCACAGAGATGAGTATGTACAAACTGCAATTTCTGAGTAGCCCGAACTTAGCCATCTTTTGGAAAGGAAAAATGCTACATTTTGCCCAAAATACACCCTTCATATACATGTTTACCAGGTGCCTCAAGTTTGGGCAAAGAGGACACCATTTCAGATTTCTACAGGCATAGCAAACTAGCAAAATTCACATGATCAAAGCATGCATGCCAAAGCTTTGCATCTGACATAGCCTGAGAATCATGTACTACACATGCCAAATCATTTACAGATCTTTCATAGTCTATGAGCTTATACAGCCCATGACATAAAATTCCAGAAGCAATAATGACGTCGCCATTTGATAGATCATGAACTGCACATCTGTCATCAAGAAATTTCACAACCAAGCCAATCTTGGCTAATGCAGAAACTGATAACAAATTTTTCTTGATCCCTGACACAAACAAATCATCTGACAAAGTGAAAGAACTACCATCAGCAGTAGTCAAAATGATCTTACCAACTCCCATAACAAGATAGGAGGAGTTGTTAGTGCATGTAATAGTATTCCCTGTAGGGGCAGGCTCGAGTGAAGAGAAGAAACTGCGTTGCAAGGTAATATGTTTGGTCGCCCCACTATCAAAGCACCAAACATCTGATTCTACTACGAACATGCACTGCTCATGAGAAGATGGGTCAAAACTGCAAACAATAGTAAACGCCCATTCTTCTTCCTGCACAAGATTAGCAGACTCTGTTTTCGGTGTAGATGTCTCTGCAACAACCATTCCGGACTCTTTGTTCTTTGCCTCTTTAGCAGCCAGTTTTGGACAACTCTTGATGACATGATCATTTGCTTTATAGTATTTGAAAAACAATTTCTAATTTTTTGATTTCTTCTCATCTTTGTCTTCCTTCTTCGAGTGTGCAGCATTTGCAGATTTCTGCTTGCTAGTAGAAGAGCTCCATTTACCTTTGCCCTTCTGACTAGCCAAGAAAGCTTGATCTGCAACATGCATAATAGACATGTTCTGCCTAGACTGGTCTTCCTGCAACAAAACAAAGAATAACTCCTCAAATGATAGGGCATTTGGATTGCCTTTCATCATCAAACAAAGAGTAGAAGCAAAACTCTGATATGAGTCAGGAAGACCATTCAGAATGGTCTACACAAGTGAGCTATCTGGTATAACTTCATCTGCAAAAATCAACTGTTCTTTCAAGTCCTTGATCTTTGTGAGGACGTTGTCCATAGAATCACCTTCATTCATGTGCTCACTCTCTAATTGTTTTATGAGGTAAGCAACGTGAGCCTCGTTCCTAGCCTAGTATAATGTGGTAGCTATATCCCAAGCATCCTTAGCTATTCTGCAAGAGCGAATATGAGGAATAATGGCACGTTTGACAGACAAGCCATCAATGCATGTGCCTGAGCATCTCTACCGTCCCAACGAATTCGTTCTACAGTAGGTGCAATAGAAACAACAGCATGAACAGGAATCTGCAGAATATCATCATCTTCGACACCATCTCCATCAGCTCCAACACATGTATTTGCAGTACCTGTATTCGCAGGTGTAACAGGACGTCTTTCAACACCTTGCACAATATTCCATAGCCCTTTTGCAACCAATACATGACACATCATATAAGCCCATAATGGGTAGTTAGTACCATCCAACTTATCCTCAACAGCCAACATACAAAATACATCACTGCTTTCAGCCATGGCCAGTGATTAAAATACCTTGATGCCAAAAATTGATTGTATCTCAAAAAGTTGAACAAAACTTCCCAGACAAATTCTGCTAAACCTGTAGCAGACTTCGAGACGCTTATACTGGCAAACCAAAACTAGTATATACCTTTGACACAAAAAGATAAAATAGCTTGCACAAGTGTTGCGATAGTGCATTCAGAGGCCGAAACGAGCTAAGATCGCGATTTCAACACCATAAAGTGAAGATGTTTTGATCTCTGAAACACCCTGAGTATGCTTACCAAATTTTGTGCAATTTTGAGACTGCAACCGGAGAGGTGTAGACAACGCCCTAGATGATGCGGCAACCTGCTCTGATACCAATTGTTGGAGTTAGATGTCTATGGAAGCACGCGAACAACACAAGGAAGAAGAAGAATCTTGGAGCACAACACACAATGCTGAATGTATTACCACTAGAATGTACAAAGATAAGTAGCTTGTTAGAGCAATAGGCGTATATACAAGTCGGAGGGAAAAAACCTCGTAAAGAGGGAAAAAAGTGCCCTGGCAGTCCTAGCGTGTTCACACACATCACTACCTAAATATATCAACATGTAGCACAAGCGAGGTTCTGCTACCTACTTGAGTCACTACCAAATCAACACAGGTAAGGATAAACAAAGCACTAGCTTCTATTCAAGCAAGTTCTACCTACTGTTGATATATTTAGGTAGCGATGTGTGTGAACACACTAGGACTGCCGGGGCAATTTTTTCCCTCTTAAGGAGTTTTTTTTCCCTGGCTTGTATATACGCCTATAGTCCTAATAGGTTACTTATCTTTGTACATTCTAGTGGTAATACATTCAGTATTGTGTGTTGTGCTCCAAGCTTCTTCTTCTTCCTTGTGTTGTTTGCGTGCTTCCGCAGACATCTAACTCCAACAATTGGTATCAGAGCAGGTCGCCGCTTCATCTAGGGCGTCGTCTACACCTCTCTGATCACAATCTCAGAAACACAAAAAAATTGGTGAGCATACTTGAGGTGTTCCAGAGATCAAAACAGCTTCGTTCTGTCATGTCGAAAATCATGATTTGAGCTTGTTTTGGCTTTCGAATGCACTATCACAGTGCTTGTGCAGGCTATTTCACCTTTTTGTGCCAAGGAGATATACAGGTTTTGGCTTGTCAGTATAAGCATCTCGAAGTCTGCTACAGGTCTAGCAGAACTCGTTTGGGTAGTTCTTATCAACTTTTTTTAGATACAATCATTTTTTTGCATCAGAGTATATTGGTCAGTGGCCATAGCTGAAAGAAGTGGTGTATTTCGTATGTTGGCTATTGAAGATAAGTTGGATGGTATGAATTACCTATTATGGGCTTATATGATACTTCATGTATTGGTCATAAAAGGACTATGGAAGATTGTGCAGGGTGTTGAAAAACATCCTACTACACCTGCAAATACAACAACTACAAATACAGATACTGAAGCTCATGCATATGGCATCAAAGATGGTGATATTCTACAAATTCCTATTCGTGTTGCAATTTCTATTGCACCTACTATAGAGCAAATTCGTTGGGATGGCAAAGATTCTCAGGCACATGCATTGATAACCTTGTCTGTCAGACGTGCCATTATCCCTCACATTGGCTCTTGTAGAACAACTAAGGATGCTTGGCATACACTTACCATATTGTACCAGATTAGGAATGAGGCTTGTGTTGCTTACCTCCGAAAATAGTTGGAGAGTGAGCACATGAATGATTGTGATTCTATGGACAACTTTCTGACAAAAAATCAAGGATTTAAAGGAACAATTGATTTCTGTTGATGAAGTCCTTCTTGACAGTTCATTTGTGTAGACTATTCTGAATGCTCTTCCTAACTCATATCACAATTTTGCTTCTACTCTTTGTTTGATGATGAAAGGCAATCCAAATGCCTTAACATTTGAAGATTTAGTCTCTGTTTTGTTGAAGGAAGATTAGTCTAAGCAAAACAGTTCTATTACGCGTGTTGCAAATCAAGCTTTCCTAGATAGTCAGAAGGGCAAAGGAAAATGGAACTCTTCTACTAGTAAGCAGAAATCTACTAATTCTGAACAATTGAAGAAGGAAGACAAAGATGAGAAGAAATTAGAAAAAACAGGAGTTGTTTTGCAAATACTATAAAGCAAATGATCATGTCATTAAGAGTTGTCCAAAATTGGCTGCTAAAGAGGCAAAGAAGAAAGAGGCTAGAATGGTTGTTGCAGAGGCCTCTACACCAAAAACAGAGTCTGCTAATTTTGTGCAGGATGAAGAATGGGCGTTTACTATTGTTTGCAGTTTTGACCCATCTTCTCATGAGCAGTGCATGTCTGCAGTAGACTCAGATGTTTGGTACTTTGATAGTAGGGCGACCAAACATATTACCTCACAACACATATTCTTCTCTTCACTCGAGCCTGCCCCTACAAGGAACACTGTTACATGTGCCAACATCACCTCTTATCCTTTTATGGGAGTTGGAAAGATCATTCTGACTACTACTAATGGTAGTTCTTTTACATTTCAGATGCTTTATTTGTGCCAGGGGTCAAGAAGAATCTGTTATCAGTTTTGGCCTCAGCCAAGATTGGTTTGGTTGTGAAATTTATTGATGACAGATGTACAATTCATGATCTATCAAATGGCGATGTGATTATTTTTTCTGGCATTTTATATTGTGGGCTCTATAAGCTCATAGATTATGAAAAATCTGTGAATGATTCAGCATGTGAAGTACATGATTCTCAGGCTATGTCAAATTCAAAGCTTTGGCATGCATGCTTTGGTCATCTGAATTTTGCTAGTTTGCTAAGTCTACAGAAATCTGAAATGGTGTTCTCTTTGCCCAAACTTGAGGCACTCGGTAAACATGTTTATGAAGGCTGTATTTTGGGCAAAATGTAGCATTCATCCTTCCCAAAAGATGTTTCAGTTCGGGCTACTTAGAAATTATAGCTTGTATATAGAGATGTCTGTGGTCCTATGCAGACACCTTCTTTTGGGAGCTATCTTTACGTCATGACTTTCATTGATGATTTTTCTAGGCATGCATGGGTATATCCATTGAAGGCAAAGTGTGAAGTATTTATGTGCTTCAAATAGTTTTTGGTTTTGGCTGAAAATCTGTCAACATGTAAAATGGGCACTGTCCATTCTGATCGAGGGGGGGAATATATGTCTTTTGACTTTAATGCATTTCTGGCTAAGCGTGGGATAAAACACCAGTGTACAATGCCATATACACCTCAATAGAATAAAGTTGCTAAACAGGAAAACAGGTCACTTATGGAGATGGCGAGGTGTATGGTCAAGAGCCAGGCTTTACCACATAGTTTTTGGCTTGAGGTTGTCATGTGTGCAACATATATACTTAATCGGTGTCCTACTAAAGCACTATATTCTATCACTCCATATGAGGCTTGGCATGGTCGCAAGTCATCGGTTGCTCATCTGCGTGTTTTTGGTTGTCTGGCATATGCATTAGTGCTTGAACAACATTGTAGAAAATTGGATGATAAAGCAGTAAAATATATATATTTTTTGGGTACAATTTTGAAAGCAAAGGCTATCGTCTGTATCACCCACAGACTAAACGCATTTTGGTTATCCGTGATGTTGTTTTTGTGGAAGATGCTATTCAGTCTTTACTTTCATGTATGAAGGAGACATCTGTTAGCTCCAAAGACATGTATGATACTTTGCTGCCTCTTTTTACAAGTGGATAGTCTAGTGTTGGTCCTAATGAGACAACTTCTCAGTTATTGCAAGTTTCATGTGATGATGCAGATCATTCTATTTCTGATGCAGATTTACATGATGCACTTGTTGATGAGAGAGCTGATATTGAGGAGGCAAAAACTATGCGAAAAGACTTTGCATGACAAAAAATTAGATGCACCTTTGTTATACCATACTCGTTCAGGCTCTCATAGTGCCTCCTTTGCATCAGATTGCTATGCTATGACTATCTCTAGTCTCTGTGATGAGACTGAACCTATTTCATTTGATGAAGCACAAAATTTTGAACATTGGATGGTTGCAATGCAATCTGAATATGATGCTATCATAAAAAATGATATCTGGTCTTTATGTGACTTGCCTCCTGGCAAAAAGGCCATTGGCACTAAGTGGGTATACAAGTTGAAGCGTAAACCTGATGGAACTGTTGATAGGTATAAGGCTAGGCTTGTTGTAAAGGGTTATGTATAAGAAAGAGGCATTGATTTTGATGAAACCTTTGCTCCTACTTGTCGAATGACTACTGTTCGTAGCATCTGTGCACTTACAGCTCATCATGGTTGGAATGTACATCAGTTGGACATTAAAACAACATTTTTGAATGGTGACTTGCATTAAGACGTGTATGTTTTTCAGCCCCATGACTTTGTGCAAAAAGGGCATGAAAATCAAGTGTGCATGTTAAAGAATGCATTATATGGTCTAAAGTAAGCACCATGTGCTTGGTATGAAAAGATACAAGCCTATCTGACTGCACATGGTTTTGAGAACAGTCCAACTGAAAGCACCTTATATGTTAAATGTGCTAATGATGTGCTTCTGATCATTGTGGTGTATGTTAGTGACATGCTGCTCACTGGTCCTCATGAGAAGCATATTGCTGATTTCAAGGATCTACATGCCTCATTTGAGATGTCTGATTTAGGGCATTTGCATCATTATTTGGGCATTCAATTTGTATCAAACGAAATATATTGACACATTATTGCAACATTTTGGCCTTGAGGACTGTAAACCTATTGCCACTCTCATGGAGACAGGTTTACAATTGAGTCTTCATGATGCTGGAGATGCATTTGATGTTGTTCTCTATTAGCAAGCTGTTGGATGCTTGATTTACTTATGCATTACTCGCCTAGATATTCAGTTTGTTGTCTCACAAATGAGTAGGTTTATGCATTTCCTAGGGTCAAGCATGGGCAGGCGGTTAAGCGCATCTTTCACTATTTGAGTGCTACCCGGTTACTTGGGTTGTTTTATCCCAAGGGGGGATCACTACCGCTAGATTTGCATGCTTTTTGTGACTCTGACTAGGTTGGTTGCTATGACACTTGTATGTCCACTAGTGGTTTTTGCTTCATACTTGGTAGCTCATGCATATCTTGTCTGAGCAAGAAGCAGCCTATTGTGGCCACTTCCAGTTGTGGGACTGAGTATAGGGCAGCTTTCACAATATTGAGTGTGTGTGGCTTAGATGCCTTATGGCTAATTTGGGTGTTGCTCAGTCTTCTGTCACCACCATCTTCACTGACAATCAGAACGCAATGGCAGTTGTGAGGAGCCCTGTGTTCCATGCTTGCACTAAGCATATTGAGGTGCATTATCATTATGTCAGCGAGAGGTTCTCTGCTGGAGAGATCAGCTTGGCATATGTGCCCACGTAGGAGAACATTGCAGACCTTTTCACGAAGGCTCTGCCTAGGGAGAAGTTTGAAGCTTTCCACAAAGCTTTGGGCTTACTTTCTTTTGTGGATTGATTCCACATAGCTTGGTGCTTCCTTATACATGAGTGCCAACTCCTTGTTCACTGCATCACTCCAAGGGGATTTGTTGATATATTTAGGTAGTGATGTGTGTGAACACACTAGGCCGCAGGGGCAATTTTTTCCCTCTTTAGGAGGTTTTTTTCCCTCGGCTTGTATATGCGCCTATAGACCTAGCAGGTTACTTATCTTTGTACATTCTAGTGGTAATACATTCAGTATTGTGTGTTGTGCTCCAAGCTTCTCCTTGTTCCTTGTGTTGTTCGCGTGCTTCCGCAGACATCTCACTCCAACACCTATGCCCTGCGCGAGAGAGAGAGAGAGAGAGAAAGGTAGAGAAAGTGAGAGAGAGTGACTCCACTTTAAGTAAGCCAACTAGCCTCAATGCATCTTTTAACGCTATGTTCACTTCAACAATAGAAGCTCCGTGCCTCTTTCATGAGAGAGAGACAAAGAGAGAGAGAGGAAGGCAAAAGGAACAGGCAAACACCTCTACAACCTCTTGCTATGTAGTAGAAGGCGGTTATCACTCCGCTTCAACTGGTAATAGAGTGAAGTGCGAAGGGAAAGGAACAACACCTTCGAACTATGCCATTGCATCTCCACAACAGAGAGAGAGTATTGACAGCGAGGACTTGCACGCTTTCTTCAGCTTAGCTACTGCAAGCGCTATTGTGATTTTCTCAAATCTAACTATAGCATACGTTACTCACACATGGGTGGCGTGCCATTTCTCTATCGAAGCGAGCAAAGCTCACTGAAGCGGTCCATCTCATGCATAGAATGAGCGATTGATCCACATTGTTGCTCGCACTATTGCCACCAAATTCTCTCAGCATGGAGAGAGAGATAGAGAGAGAGAATTAACAGCTACACAATTTTGTGAGTCATGTGGCACTCTAAGCATGATACATCAATATGCATTTACTTTTGAATAAAATGATGCCATCATCACTATGAAAGTGCCATGATTTGTTCCTTTATATTTCACATTCATTGATTTTTTTAGAGAATTCCACGAAATCACATTCATTGAACCTTTAAATTCACAAGATTCTTACTACTTTTTGGGGTCACACGGTACGACTTCAAGTGGCTTACTTAGCTGAATTCTTTATATGAATGCACTTGGCAAAACTTTGATTTTTTCAAGACATAGGATCACATAAAAATTTCTCAAAACTAATCTAATTCTCCCATTGTCTTGAAGCATTATTCCTTTGGCATTAAGTGCTATTCACTTCGTAACAATCAAAAGACACATCTTTGGCAAATTATAATCTTTTATTTATATCTCAAAGGGGTTTTCGCCCTCTATGGACACCCTTTGACAATAAGTGCCCCTTCCCCATTTTTGCAACATCACAAATAGAAGAAGATATTGTATGTGTGTGTGTCTTGGGAGGCTACTCTAAGCCCCCAAGTGTGACTTTCTCTATGTACAACGGGCTACTCTAAGCTGTCTCTTCCGTGTTGAATCATCTCGGTTTTTATGCAAGTGTAGGGCTATTCTAAGCCCCCCCTCTCCAAGGTGTCTCTCTCGTCAAAAGTGTAGGGCTATTTCAAGACCCCCCCTCCCCAAAGGGTTTCCATTTTGGTGCCAAGGCTACTCTAAGCTGTCCATTTTTCCAAAGTTTGCAGATATTTTTCAAGTGATATTTTTTGCATAAAATGTGTCTTGGCGTGTGTTCTTCAACACTTTCAAAATACCAGTTTCTCACTTGAAGGCAAAGGTGAATGTGCTTTTTAGCACTTCTCCACGTCTTATCTTTTCAAGAAGTGTTTTTTCTTGGCACTCATTCTTGCAACATTTCAAGCATAAATTCAAGTATTCAAGCTTTCCAAATCACCCCAAGTTTATGATGGCAAAGAGAGAAGCAAGTTTGTCGCAAATTATTTTCCTTCTTTTACACATATGATTATGCCTAAGGAAGAATGCTTAGATGGCCAAAATTATAATGTGTGGAAAGATATTATGTGTGCATATTTGTACACAAATCTTCTCCATGAAGTTGTAGATGGGTCAGAACCCAAACCAGATAGGGTCAAAGATGTCGAGTCTTGGAATATATGGAACATCAAAGGCAAAAGGGCATTAGGCCAAGTTCTCCTTGCATGTGATGAATTGACAAAGGGCCACATCACTGCATGTAAGACTTCAAAAGAAGCTTGGGATACTTTAACAAATCTATATGAAGATAAAACACCTTCCAAGGTTTTTTCTTTAGAGGTTGAATTTCACAATTTTGCTATTCAACCTCAAGATACCATCACAAATGTGATAGCCCAATTTAAAGATTATCAACATAAGTTAGCACTTTGTGGACAAAAGATTTCAAGTGAGGACATGGCCATATGATTGCTTAATAAGCTTCCTAGGTTTTATGAGACTTTTGTAATCACTATTTATAACCGAGATCAAGAAATCACTTGGGAAGAAGTTACAAGACTATTGCTTCTTCATGACTCTAGACAAAAGACCCAAGCCACTCAAGAAACATCTATGAAGGCCAAAGCTACCTTCCATAATCAAACATTAAGAGGATGCCCTTTCCAAGTTCAAGGAGTGGACACAAACGATTCAAGAAGACTTTCCATGTTCTTTGAAGATCATCGGATCTGATGGAGACTGTAGCTTTATCAATCAAAACTTCTGCAAGTACTTGAAGCAACATGGAATTAAGTATCAAGCATCACAAGATACTCAACAAGGTACTGCCTTAAAGAAGATTCGAAGTGTGGTCTAGATGGCCAAGGTTATGCTTAGTCAAAGGCAACTTCCACTAAAATTTTAGTTTTTTACCCTAGTATAAACAGGAATGCATATTCTTAACAGAGGATTCTCAGATGTCGTGAAGAACCAAACACCATTTGAGGCTTACTTTTAGAAGAAGCCAAGTGTGCGCTATTTTCACATCTTTGGTAGTGATGCCTATGTGCAAGACCACGACGATGATCGACCTAAGCATTACATGTTTATGGGTTATAGTGACTGCCAAAAGGCATACAAACTCTATGACCCAAAGACTCACTCAATTATACTAACCCAAGATTGCATATATGATGAATATTCTACGTATTTATCCCTTTTGGATCCTCCCATTTTTGCTTCAGAGGGGGACCATTCCAGTTTTGAACAATCACACTATGTGGAGCATGCTCTCTTTGTACATGACTTTCTAGATCATGGTACAATTTTGGAGCATGAGGAATCAAAGATACAATCTCAACTTATACCTTATAGAGGCTATGCCTCCTATCGTACCATCGACGGTTTACGTTTCCCCTCAGATTCAATTGGGCATTACTCGAGGATCAGTGACTCGTCATTTTCCATTCCTATGTTCGAGAGTCCACCTAACTTCTCTATCGCAACATTCTAAGCATGTAGTGTTCCATACATGGAGTCCAACATCTCTTCATTTTCCATAGGATACTCCTACATCTACTTGGATTCATCACTTAGTTGGACATTTTTTTGAGCCAGCGTCTCAGTTCAGAGGGAGCTTTCATGGTCCTGTCGACAAACATCAAGACTTTGTACACTACATGGAGGACTACAACATACAAATTTACTACCATGTAATTATGATTTTATGCTTCATGCTTTATATTTCATTCTTGCAGGACCTACTTCTTGGTGATACACATCTCATGGTGGATATTGTCAAAGATTTGGAGGTTCCCTTTGTTGGAGTTTGAGGTCTGTGGAAGCATGCAAACAACACAAGGAAGAAGAAAAAGAAGCTTGGAGCACAACACAGAATATTGAATGTATTACCACTAGAATGTACAAAGATAGATAACCCGTTAGGGCTATAAGCATATATACAAGCCGGGAGGAAAAAACCTCCTAAAGAGGGAAAAAAGTGCCCTGGTGTTCCTAATGTGTTCACACACATCATTACCTAAATATATCAACAAATCACCACTAGGAGTGATGTGGTGAACAAGATGCTAGCACTCATGTATAAGGAAGTGCCAAGCTATGTGGAATCAATCCACAAAAGGAAGTAAGCCCAAAGCTTTGCAAAAAGCTTCAAACTTCTCCCTGGGTAGAGCCTTTGTGAAAAGGTCTGCAATGTTCTCTCGTGTGGGCACATATGCCAAAGTGATCTCTCTAGCAGAGAACCTCTCCCTGACATAATAATAGTGCACCTCAATGTGCTTAGTGAGAGCATGGAACATAGGTTTCCCTACAACTGCCAATGTGATCTGACTATCACTGAAGATGGTGGTGGTAGAAGATTGACCAACACCCAAACCAGCCATAAGGCATCTGAGCCACACACACTCAATAGTTGCTATGAAAGCTGCCCTATACTCAGCCTCACAACTGGAAGTGGCCATAGTAGGTTGTTTCTTGCTCAACCAAGATATGCATGAGCTACCAAGCATGAAGCAAAAACCACCAGTGGACACACAAGTGTCATAGAAACTAGCCCAATCAGAGTAAAAAAAAACATGTAAATCTATTGGTAGTGATCCCCCCTTGGGATAAAGCAATCCAAGTAGCCGGGTACCACTCAAGTAGATAAAGATGTGCTTAACCGCATGCCAATGATTGACACTAGAACAACATCAAATGCATCTCCAACATCATGAAGAATCAATCATAAACCTATGTCCATAGGAGTGGTAATAGGTGTACAGTCTTCAAGGCCAAAATGCTACAATAATGTGTCAATATATTTCATTTGACACAAAGCTATTCTGCCACCAACTTGCAAAAATTGAATGCCCAAATAATGATGCAAATGCCCCAAATGTGACATCTCAAATGAGGCATTCAGATCAGCCTTAAAATAAGCAATATGCTTCTCATGAGGACTAGTGAGAAACATGTCATCAATATACATAACAATGATCAGAAGCACATCATTTGCATGCTTAACATATAAGGTGCTCTTAGTTGGACTATTCTGAAAACCATTTGCAATTAGGTAAGCATGTATTTTTTCATACTAAGCCTGTGGTACTTGCTTCAAACCATATAATGCCTTTTTCAACCTGCACACCTGGTTTTCATGCCCTTTTTGCACAAAGCCACGGGGCTGAAAAACATATACTTCTTCATGCAAGTCACCATTTAGAAATGCATTTTTAATGCCCAACGGATTCATCCAACCATGATGAGCTGCAAGTGCACAGATGCTACAAACAGTAGTCATTCGACATTTAGGAGCAAAGGCTTCATCAAAATCAATGCCTCTTTCTTGAGCATAACACTTTGCAACAAGCCTAGCCTTATACTTGTTAACTGTTCCATCAGGCTTATGCTTCAACTTGTATACCCACTTAGTGCCAATGGCCTTCTTGGTAGGAGGAAAGTCACATTAAGAACAAGTACCATTTTTCATAATAACATCATATTCTGATTGCATAGTAGCCATCCAATTTTTAGAATTTTGTGCTTCATCAAACAAAAAAAGATCATTCTCTTCATAGAGACTAGAGGCGGCCACAGCATATCAATTTAATGCAAAAGAAACACTATGAGAGCCTAAACGAGTATGATATGACAAAGGTGCATCTAATTTTTTGTCACACAAAGTCCACATTAGCCATTTTGGCATAGTTTTTCTCCTCCTCAATATCATCTCTCTCATCAACAAGTGCATGCTGTAAATCTACATCGGAAATGGAATGATCTACATCATCACATGAAACCTATAAAGGTTGAGAAATTGCCTCATTCATACCATCACTAGACTTTCCACCTTAAAAAGGGGCAGCAAAGTATCATACATGTCTTTGGAGCTAACAGATGTCTCCTTAGTACATTAAGTAATGGATGAGTAGCATCTTCCACAAAAATGACATCACGACTAACAAAAATGCATTTAATCTATAGATGATAAAGATGATAACTTTTGCTTTTAGAATTGTACCCAACAAAAATACATTTCACTGCTTTATCATCCAATTTCGTCCGTTGTTGTTCATGCACTAATACTTATGCCAGATGATCAAAAACTTACAAGTGAGCAACAGATGGCTTGCGACCATGTCAAGCCTCATATGGAGTGATAGATTGCAATGCTTTAGTGGGACACCTATTAAGCATATGTTGCACACATAATAGCCTCAAGCCAAAAACTATGTGGTAAAGCCTGACTCTTGACCATACACCTTGCCATCTCCATGAGTGAACTGTTCTTCCTTTCAGCAACTCTATTCTATTGAGGTGTATATGCACTATACACTCATGTTTTATCCCACGTTCAACCAGAAATTCATTAAAGTCAGAAGATATATACCCCCCTTTGATCCAAACCGAGGGTGCCCATTTTACATGTTGATAGATTTTTAGCCAAAACCAAAAACAGTTTGAAGCACATAAACACTTCGGGCTTTGCTTTCAATGGATATACCTATGCATGCCTGGAAAAATCATCAATGAAAGTCACGAAGTCAAGATAGTTCCCATAGGACCACAGAGATCACTATGAACAAGCTACAATTTCTAAGTAGCTTGATCTGAACCATCTTTTGGGAAGGAGGAATGCTACATTTCCCCCAAAATTCATCCTTCACATACATGTTTACCAAGTGCCTTAAGTTTGGGCAAAGAGCACACCATTTTAGATTTCTACAGGTGTAGCAAACTAACAAAATTCAGATGACCAAAGTGTGCACGTGCTGAATCATTCAAAAATTTTTCATAGTCTATGAGCTTATATAGCCCATGACATAAAATTCCAGAAGCAATGATGACATCACCATTTGACAGAACTGTACATCTATCATCAACAAATTTCACAACCAAGCCGATCTTGGCTAAAGCTGAAACTGATGACATATTCTTCTTGATCCCTGGCATAAATAAAGCATCTGACAATGTAAAAGAACTAGCATCAATAGTAGTTAGAATGATCTTACCAACTTCCATGATAGGATAAGAGGAGTTGTTGGTGCATGTGACAGTATTCCCTATAGGGGTAGGCTTGAGTGAAGTGAAGAAACTACACTACGAGGTAATATGTTTGGTTGCCCCACTATCAAAGTACCAAACATCTGAGTCTAATGCAGACATACACTCTTCATAAGAAGATGGGTCATAACTACAAATAGTGGTAAATGCCCTTTTTCATTTTGCACAAGATTAGCAGACTCTGTTTTGGGTGTAGAGGCCTCTACAACAACCATTCCAGCCCCTTTCTTCCTTGCCTCTTTAGTAGCGAGTTTTGGATAACTCTTTATGACATGATCATTTCCTTTACAATACCTACAAAACAATTTCTACTTTTCTGTTTTCTTCTCATCTCTGTCATCCTTCTTCGATTGTGTAGAATTAGTAGATTTCTGCTTACTAGTAGAAGAGCTCCATTTACCTTTGCTCTTCTGACTAGCCAGGAAGGCTTGATCTGCAACATGCATAATGGACCCGTTCTGCCTAGACTGATCTTCCTACAATAGTACAGAGACTAAATCCTCAAATGTTAAGGCATTTGGATTGCCTTTCATCATCAAACGAAATGTTAAAACAAAACTCTGATATGAATCTGGAAGACCATTCAGAATAGTTTGCAAAAGTGAACTATTAGGCAAGACTTCGTCAACAGAAATCAATTGTTCTTTCAAATCTTTGATCTTTGTCAGAAAATTATCCATGGAATCACCTTCATTCATGTGCTCACTCTCCAACTATTTTCAGAGATAAGCAACACAAGCCTCATTCCTTGCCTGGTATAAAGTGGTAAGTGTATCCCAAGCATCCTTAGCTATTTTGCAAGAGCGAATATGAGGAATAATGGAATATTTGATAGACAAGGCTATCAATACATGTGCCTGAGCATCTCTGCCATCCCAACAAATTTGCTCTACAATAGGTGCACCAAGAATTGCAACACAAGCACGAACATGAAGAATATTTTCAACCTCAATGTCATCTGCATCACCTTCAACAACTATGTTTCCAGGTGTAATAGGATGTTTTTCAACACCCTGCACAATATTCCATAGTCGTTTTGCAACCAATACATGATGCATCATATAAGCCCATAATGGGTAACTGGTACTATCCAACTTATCATCAACAGCCAACATACGAAATACATCACTACTTTCAGCCATGGCCACTGACACTGCAAAAAAATTAATGTATCTCAAAAAGTTGAGCAGAACTACCCTGTTGAGTTTTGCTAAACCTATGATAGACTTCAAGATGCATATACTGGTGAACCAAAACTTGTATATATCTTTGGCACAAAAAGACAAAATTGGTTGCAGAAGCACTATGATAGTGCATTCAGAGGCCAAAACGAGCTCAGATCGCAATTTCGGCACAGTTGATATATTTAGGTAGTGATGTGTGTGAACACCTTAGGACCGTCGGGGCAGTTTTTTCGCTCTTTAGGAGGTTTTTTCCCCCCGGCTTGTATATACGCCTATTGCCCTAATGGGCTACTTATCTTTGTACATTCTCTAGTAATACATGTCAGTATTGTACACACATGCACACACATGCATACATATGCATACACACATACACACATAGAGAGACATACACACACATACACACACAAGCATACACACACATGCATACATAACACACATGCATATGCATACATACATGCTTACATGCATACACACACATACACACACATACACACACATACATATACACACATAGACACACACACACACATAGAGAGAGACACACACACATACACACATAGAGAGAGACACACACACATACACACATATATATGCATATACACACACACACACATAAAGAGACATACACACACATACACATACATGCATACATATGCATACATAATGCATATGCATATGCATACATACATACTTACATGCATACACATACATACACAGACATACACACACATACACACATATGCATACATAATGCACATGCATATGCATAGATACATGCTTACATGCATACACATACACAGATAGACACATACACACACATAGATACATACACACACATAGACACATACACACATATACACACATACACACACATATACGCACATATTTACACACACACATAGACACACACACACACATACATAGACACACTTACACATGCATACACACAGACATACGCACAGAGACACACACACACTTACACACATAGACACACACATACACACATAGACACATACAAACTTACACACACACATATATAAACACACACATACACACATAGACACATATAGACTTACACACACACATACACACATCCCCACACATTTACACACACACATGCATATAGACATATATATATACAGATACACACGTATATACACACATAGACACACACATATACACACATACACACATACACACATACACACACACACACACATACACACTTGCACACACATACACACACACATACACACACACATACACACATCCACACACATTTACACACATACATACACATGCATATAGACACATATATACAGATACACACATAGACACACACATAGACACACACATAGACACACACATAGACACACACATAGACACACACATAGACACACACACACACATAGACACACACACACACACATGGACACATACACACACATATATGCATAGACAGACACATACATACATATTTACATGCATACACACACATGCATACATTTGCATACATTTGCATACATAATGCACATGCATAAACACACTCACATATACACCTACATACACATATACACACATACATATGTACACGTATATATATTGTTCTAACCCATTTTGTTTTATATGTACAGGTATTATGGATCCTAGTAGAGAGAGAAAGGCAAAACTCACTCTCATAAAAAGTCTTATGAGAGCAAGAGTTCCGCCTGATACTCTAGGGATCATCATGCTACTCAGAGATGGCCGATGATGAGCTGGATTATACGATCTAGATGCTTACCTAGCGATCAGAGAAGGGCTCTTCTGTGGCTCCATATGCAAAAAGACAGCTATCTGCTCATAGGTATGTTTTTTTTCACAATTTTTTTTAATGATATTGTAACACATATTTTTATTTATTTTTATCTATCTATTTTCAGGACACCTATACCACCTCTAGATCATGATAGTGGAGCACAAATGCCTATGAGGACATGCATAGGCACCTTAGGGCTAGAGTGCATTATAGAGCCAGAGAGGAACATTGTGTACATAGGGAGTGGATTGGAGTTCAAGAGAAGAATGCGAGCATTATACGACTCCTACCTGTGCCTTGTCCACTTACAGTGGAAGTAAGTATAAATTTTACATATAAATTGAAATAAATATCTAATGTTTTATTTACATGATTTTTTTAATTTTTGTAGTGAGCATGATGAGAGGGATAAAAAATATGTACTTAGTTCACTTGAGACAGAGTTTGGGATAGGATGGTCGCATAAGCGGTGTCTAAAAGAGATGCGGACACTTATGGATCATCGTCCCGATAATGCATGGTACGCATTGCTTTTATGTAAATATATGTGGATATGATTATGTGTGTTTATGTATGTATATGAGAGAGAGAGAGAGAAGAGTGTGACTAGAGGTACAAATACACGCATACATACACATATACATCATACAGGCACATTTACACACATATACACATACATGCACATTTATACATACACACGCATACATGCACATTTTTACACACACATACACATGCATGCAGTTACACACATATAATGAATACACACATAGACACATACACATACACATACACATACTTAATCATATGTACACACAATCATATTTACATGCATATATACATATACACATGCTTACTCACACACACACACACGTGTATATATATATATATATATATATCCTAATTCAAAAACACTAATTTTGATATCTCCTCCCAACCTTATGCCTCTATATATAGCTACTCGAATCAACTAGGATCATAATATATATAAAGATATATACACATCATGTAGATACACATACAAAAATATAAAATGGCGTAGATACATTATGCATCACACATACATGCCTAAATGCACACATAAATATATATACATGCATACATATTTACATGTACACATCTACACATAGACACATATACATATATACATGTACACATCACATATACATGCCTACATGCACACATGTATACTTATACATGCAATAAACACTTGGATATATTACATGAATATTTTACACAAATGCATATGCATATATACACGTATGCATGCTAACACATGTATACATATATCACACACATGCACATGCATACATATACACAAAACACGTATATATGCATACTAACACATGTATACATATAATACACATGAATACACACACATGTGCATACATACATGAGAAAAATTTGCTCCTCGAAGATAAAACTATATATAAAATAATTAGGCATACCCCCGAGCTTCATGTTCTAACTTAAAAGAACATGATTTCATCTCTCTAGTAGGATTCATCGATATTCAAGTTGAATAAAGAATCTATTATCTAATATCCATTCAAAAGCTTCAAGTTATTGATCGATAACTAGGGTAGAATTTACTATCTAATCTGCTCATATGTTTTTATTATTTCCATCATTTTGGTAAGACATCAATATAGTTTCATCTTCATTATCCTTATTGATTTCATTTATTTCTTCTATTGTTAAATCTATGTTCTCATGAGTCACATCATCTATTGATGGATTAATATCGATTTCTCGTAATTCCTCTTCATCATCAGTAAAATCAGCATGTAGATTATTATCCTCTTCATAAAAAAGATTAGTATCATTACCATTATAATGATTCTCATTTCTCTTTCAAATGTTGATGTATTAGTATCTGATGGTGAATCATCAAGAGGACTTTCTTTGATCTCTCTAACAATAAACTGTTCAAACAATGACCTACCTCTAGGTTGAACATGAATGACTTGCCACCAAGGGTGAGCATCTGGGTTTTTATAAAAAAATGCTTGTTCAATATGCCTAGGAAGAATATATGGTTCTTTAGTAGATCGCATTACCTTGGAAGAATCAATTGCTCAAAACCCAGATAATTCCTTTCTTAATGTGGAATTACTACCTTTATACTTGGCTCAAAACCAATCGACCTTCAAAATGACCTATCAAAATATATAAAAACAAAAACCCATTATAAGGTGCTTAAAAAAATAACTAAATCTATCATAAAAAATACAAACTCTTTTCTACCTGTTTGAATGTACGAAATGATATTTTGTAGATACCAACAACAGTTCCCATGTAACCAAGTTTGCCCTCTATAAGGTTCGTTTCTTTTATACTAGCACGTGATAGTTGCTTGAAAGAAGCAACAATACTAGAATCTTCTGTTTTATGTAAAGCATCAATGGCTTTGATTCTAATATGCTATCCAAAAGCCCACATATTATTGAACATTCGAGCCTGCAAAAGAAATTAAATTAGTAAATACAAACTAATATACGTATATGAAAAAAATAAAATATTATCAAAATAAAATTACCTTTTGTTCACAACCTATCATTAAATCTCTCTGCTCATCTGAGATTTCTTCATTATTTGCATTGGTGTGTTGCAAACGACTATATAGTCAATCCGTGAAAGAAGATATAATTGTAATCTCATTATTATCGAGATTACATCTATATCTTTTGTTTCTCCTCCTTTTACTTTGGAGATTTTGAAGTTTTTGTTCGTATTTGCTAAGGAATGCTTGCATGCATTCTCTATTATATGCTACAAAAGTAGAAATGTCATTTTTTTCTTGAAATGTAAATAAAAATGGAACTCCCTTACCTGATAATACCTCATCTGTTATTTTTGAAGAAGACTCATTGGTCCATGCATGTGGAGCTTCTTCATGAACTCTTTCAAGATACTCAATAACATAATACATGCAGTCTTCAAGCATCCAACCCTTTGCCATGGACCTTCTGGTTTTGCTCTTTTTTGCACATAACCTTTTAATATTCCCATAAATCGTTTGACCCAAAACATCCATCGAGTGTTGACAACACCTGCAATCTCTGTTTCATCTACAAGATGGACTAATTGTGGAGAGATGGATAGGTATGTGCTTGAAGATGAAGAGGTGTTGCAAAATCCTTGATCTACACCAGCCAAATGAACTCCAAGAGTATATGGTGGGCCCTTTTAGCTTGCCAATGGATGTATTAGACACCCTATGTACCTTGGAAGATCACTCTCAAAAAGATAGATAAAAACAGATAAGTTGGAGTTAGCTCAGAGGTGAAAACTTGCTATTCTTGGTTCATACACCTGTCTAGTGTTTTACATAATTCTCTGAGCACAGTAGCAATTAGCTCAATTCCTCTTGGGGAAGTCTAGGCAACTTAAAGAGCTAACTTTCAAGAGTAATCTCATAAAAAATAATGAACCACACACTGAGAATGAGTTTTAACAAGTGATGACATCATCCCGATTTTCACGGGCTGCTACAGAAATAGACCAGTGAGTAGAAAAATCAACATAACTCAAAATGTAGAAATCCAATGATTATGAAAATTTGTATGGTTATACTAAACAGTAAGCTAAATCCAAAAAGCTTTAAATCACGGAATTTGGATAAGTAACCACTGAGAAATGGCTCTGCCAAGATGAGTGAAACAGTCGGGTACCTGACAGAGAAGTGAAGATGAACAGACCCTGTTGACTTCAAATAAACATAACTGAAGATTGCAACATCCAAATGACATGAAAATTTGTGAGCATATAGTAGACTTATAGAGCTAACTTTACCAAGTTAAATCACTGAAAATGATGCACCAAGCTCAGAGAAAACATCTCTGCAAGCTGACTGAGAAAACTGAGAGTAATGGCAGTGAGTAGTACACTTCACAAGAACATGGAAAGATGAAACCAAATAATCATGAAAATGAAAGTATATTGCTTGTACAATACAATGACTTACTGATACATATGTGTGCCTTGTAATCACACCTTGATATGGCATAAAGCTCAGCTCTTGGAGGTCTTCACATAGGTCTCTCTAACCACGACTAAAACTGCCATCTATTTATAGTTGAGTTTGGGAGGCTAACTTCCCTCAATCACTCTCCAATCAATCAATGATTGATTTGATTCTCTACCTACCACAAATCACGAATTCGTGGCTCCTCTTTCCATTCTTGATCAAGTGGACTCAACCACTTAAGATTCTCTTACTTTTACATTAAGTAAACTCTTCAAAAGTTACAAGAGGTAGTTCACAAGTGAACTTTACATAGTCTTCTTTTTAAAGCTTCTTCTAAGACTTTGTGAGACTCAAGCCAATACTTAGGCTTGTCATAGACTTGCTCCAACAGCTCCCCCTCAAGCCAAGTATGCTTGAGGTCTTCAATCTTCCAAGATTACCTGCAAACCAATCATAGCCTTGAATTTGCAAAGCTTTGTACCATCCAATGCTTTGGTTAGAATATCTGCACATTGTTGATGAGTGGACACATATGATATTTGAATCTCTTTGCTTAGAACCTTCTCTCGTACATAGTGATAATGAACTTCAATATGTTTAGTCCTTGCATGGAAAATAGGATTAGCAGCCAAATGAATAGAACTCATATTGTCACCAAAAATAGTTGGAGTTCCAAACTCCAATCCAAGATCTTTGAATAATGTCTTCATCCACATAGCTTCTTGTGTAGCTATGGCAAGACCTCTATATTCAGCTTCAATAGAAGAGAGAGCAACTATGGGTTGCTTCTTGGATGACCATGAAATAAGCTTTGAACCTGCAAAGGTAAGATAACCTGAAGTGCTTCTTCTATCTTCTTTGGAGCCAGCCCAATCTGCATCAGAAAATAGCTTCAAACCTAAATCAGATACATAAGGATAATAAAGTCCTTCATTTATGGTTCCTTTGAGATACTTGAGAATCCTTTTGGCAGCATCCATATGTGGTTTCCTTGGTGTGTGCATAAATTGACTTAGCACACTCACACTGTAACATATATCTACTCTTGTCAATGTGGCATAGTTGAGACTACCCACTAGACTTTGATATGATGTGATGTCCTCTATGAGTTCACCTTAATGTGAGCTCAATTTGTGATTGACCTCCATTGGAGTATCTGCAATCTTACAATCTGGCATCTTGAATTTTGCCAACATGTCCTTAATGTACTTTCTTTGAGTGAGAACAAACCATGATCTTTGTAGACAACTTCCAAACCTAGGAAGTAGGTAAGTGAACCCAAATCACTTATCTTGAACTCTTCTCTCATATGACCTTTGATCTTCTTCATACCATCTGCATCATTTCCTGTCAATATAATATCATCTACATATACACATAGGTAGATGACCTCGGAATTACTCTTTTTAATAAAAAGTGAAGGATCTGCCTTGCTTGGTTGAAAGCCTTTGTCCTGCAAGAATGAAACAAGCCTGAAATTTCAAGCTCTTGGAGCTTGCTTGAGACCATACAATGCTTTGTTAAGTTTACACACATAATCAGGATAAACTTGATTCTCAAAACCAGGTGGTTGTGCCATATATACCTCTTCTGTTATCCAACCATTCAAAAATGCATTCTTTACATCTAGTTGAAGTATCTTCCAATTCTTGGAAGAGGCAATACTAAGCATCTTTGCCACAGGAGAGAAGGTCTCCTCATAATCAATTCCCCTAGTTTGTGCAAAGCCTTTTGCTACAAGCCTTGCCTTATACCTGTTAATGGAACCATCATAATTCTTCTTGAGTTTATAGACCCATCTTGAGCCTATTACCTTCATGGATGAAGTCTTGGGCACAAAATCCCAAGTGTTGTTTTCCTCAAGTGCTTCAATCTCTTCCTTCATTGCATGCTTCCATTCTGTTTTTGCTTTGGCCTCTTCAAATGATGATGGCTCCTCTTGGTTTATGTCCTGTGCTATGTAGATAGAATGTTTAGTTACTAATGAGGTGTCAAACCCATACCTTTCTGGTTTTTTCTTTTCCCTCATAGATCTTCTTAGGCCATGATGTGATGATTCTGCCTCATGTCCAAGTTCCTGCAATTTTGCTTTACCTTTAGACTTCCATGCTTTGATCTTTTCCATGTGAGATTCTTCATCATCCTCTGAGGTGTCTTGTTCTTCAATCTTTGATTGTTCTCTACCAAGCTTTTGAAAATCTTCTTCAAGATCATATGGTAAATTGATCTTCCCGCATGAATCTTCATACCATGAATTGTTCTCATCAAAAACTACATCTCTGCTTACCAAGAATCCTTTGTTGGTAGGGTTGTATAACCTGTAGCCCTTTTGATTGTTGTCATATCCAATAAATACACACCTTTCTGCCTTTGGATCCATCTTGCCTCTAACCTGTGAAGGAACATGAGCAAAAGCAATACATCCAAAAATTTTACAATGATCTAAGCTTGGTCTTCTTCCATTCCAAGCCTCATATGGAGTCATCCCATCAAGGGATTTTGAAGGCAACCTGTTAATCAAGTAAGTGGCTGTAGATACAGCCTCAGTCCATAAGTAATTAGGTAAATGCTTTTCATTTAACATAGACCTTGCAGCTTCAACAATTGTCCTATTCCTCCTTTCTGCCACTCCATTTTGCTCAAGAGTGTACCTTGTAGTTACCTCTCTTTTGATTCCTCTTTCTTGAAGAAAAGAATCAAAATCATGGGAGAAGTATTCTCCCCCTCCATCTGACCTTAGCCTTTTTAGTGATTTACCTGTTTGATTCTCCACAAGAGCCAAATATCTTTTGAAACATGAAAAAACTTCATCTTTGTGTTTCATAAAGAATAGGATAGTCCATCTGCTTGAATCATCAATAAAGGAAACATAATACCTTGATCCAGATATTGAAGCTTCCTTGCTAGGTCCCCATACATCTGTATGAACCAACTCCAAGAGATCTCCATGCATATAACCTTTCTTCATGAATGGTAACCTGTGAGACTTTCCAAATTGACATGCACTACACTTATAAATCATATGTTGTTTTGACAAATTAGGAAGTCCAAGTACACTTTGGTCCCTGCAGATTTGCTTTAATGACCTTTCACCAATATGTGCTAACCTTTTGTGCCATACTTCCAATTCTGTGAGTGTCTGACTACCATAATTAAAGAGAGCAATGTTTCTAGTGTCCTGTAATTCAAATGTGAACAATCTACCTGTCTTTTCACCTTTTGCAATTCTTCTGAATCCTTGACTTGGATCTTCAACAAATGCTCCTGCTTTTGTGAACCTGACTTGCAACCCTTTCTCTACTATCTGCCCAACACTTATCAAATTCTTTGTAATGGTAGGGACATAGAGTACCTTACTGAGTAGGTTGATGTTTCCATCAGGTGCTTTGACATTGCCTATTTTCTCCACAGGATGTTTTGTATCATCTCCTGTTTGTACCTCATGCTTATTCCTTAGATCTTCTAAATCTGATAGGAGTGCCACATTTCCTGCCACATGATTTGAACAACCTGAATCTATGTAGAAAACATGCTCATCAGATTTACCTTGTGGCATAGCCATGTTCATGATCAATAATGAATCCTCTTTGTTTGAGTCTTCTGTGTAGTTATTGTAGTCTCTCCTTCCTTTGTAGCCTCCTTGATAGTTTGAATGATTGTAGTTGTTGTAGTTGCCATGGTAGTTGTTGAACCTTCCTCTTGAGTAGCCATAACTTCCTCTATTGTATCCTCTTCCTCTTTGATTCCTGGAATTCCTAAAGCAATTTTCTGTTGTATGATTAGTTAATTCACAAATAGAACATGAGTTGGAGTCTTGGGATCTCCCCCTGCCTTGTCTACCTCCTCTTCCTCTACCTCTGCCATGTCTTCCTCTACCTGCATAGTTAGCTTGATATGTACCTGCTTCATCATCCACTTTCTTTGCCTTTCCTTTGTTATCTTTGGACTTGCTTTTATCAGTGTATAAAGCTGAAGATTGATTACCTTTAGAGCTTTCTCCATTTTTGATAAGCTTTGCCTCTTGAGTAAGTAGTTGTCCAATGAGTGTGTTGAAATCAGGTACATGCATGTCCATGTACAAATCCATAGCTGTGGTGAATGCTTCCCACTTATCATCTGCCTTCAAGCCATTGATGACCTGCCTTACAATTTGCTCTTCATCTATTACCTCTCCAATGCTTCCCAACTGATCCGCTATGTCCTTGAGCTTTGTGACAAAATCAGTCACATTTTGTTTGGGAGCCTTCTTGAGAGTTGTGAAATCCAGCCATAGTTGATGCTTCCTAGCTTTGGTACTTGAAGAAAAGAAAGCTTCAAGTGCATCCCACACTTCCTGAGATGTCTTACAACTTCTAATGTGAGGCAACAAAAAATTTGAGATAGAGTTGAGGAGATAAGACCTTGCAAGTGCATCCTTGGAGCACCATGTGCTCAATCTTTCTTGCTCTTCTTGTGTTGGTTGACTTTTGTTCCAGAAACTTGGCATAACTTCATCTCCAGCCACATAACCATATAAACTTCTACCTTGGAGATAAGCTTCCATTCTTAATGACCAAGCTGAGTAATTACCTCTATCCAATTTGTCAATTGATGAAGGAAATCCATCTGCCATGTTGTCCAACCTTGCTCTGATACCACTGTGAAGAGATGGATAGGTATGTGCTTGAAGATGAAGAGGTGTTGCAAAATCCTTGATCTACACCAGCCAAATGAACTCCAGGAGTATATGTTGGGCCCTTTTAGCTTGCCAATGGATGTATTAGACACCCTATGTACCTTGGAAGATCACTCTCAAAAAGATAGATCAAAACAGATAAGTTGGAGTTAGCTCAGAGGTGAAAACTTGCTATTCTTGGTTCATACACCTGTCCAATGTTTTACATAATTCTCTGAGCACAGCAGCAATTAGCTCAATTCCTCTTGGGGAAATTCTAGGCAACTTAAAGAGCTAACTTTCAAGAGTAATCTCATAAAAAATAATGAACCACACACTGAGAATGAGTTTTAACAAGTGATGACATCATCCCGATTTTCATGGGCTGCTACAGAAATAGATCAGTGAGTAGAAAAATCAACATAACTCAAAATGTAGAAATCCAATGATTATGAAAATTTGTATGGTTATACTAGACAGTAAGCTAAATCCAAAAAGCTTTAAATCACTGAATTTGGATAAGTAACCACTGAGAAATGGCTCTGCCAAGATGAGTGAAAAAGTCGGGTACCTGACAGAGAAGTGAAGATGAACAGACCCTGTTGACTTCAAATGAACATAACTGAAGATTGCAACATCCAAATGACATGAAAATTTGTGAGCATATAGTAGACTTATAGAGCTAACTTTACCAAGTTAAATCACTGAAAATGATGCACCAAGCTCAGAGAAAACATCTCTGCAAGCTGACTGAGAAAACTGAGAGTAATGGCAGTGAGTAGTACACTTCACAAGAACATGGAAATATGAAACCAAATAATCATGAAAATGAAAGTATATTGCTTGTACAATACAATGACTTACTGATACATATGTGTGCCTTGTAATCACACTTTGATATGGCATAAAGCTCAGCTCTTGGAGGTCTTCACATAGGTCTCTCTAACCACGACTAAAACTGCCATCTATTTATAGTTGAGTTTGGGAGGCTAACTTCCCTCAATCACTCTCCAATCAATCAATGATTGATTTGATTCTCTATCTACCACAAATCATGAATTTGTGGCTCCTCTTTCCATTCTTGATCAAGTGGACTCAACCACTTAAGATTCTCTTACTTTTACATTAAGTAAACTCTTCAAAAGTTACAAGAGGTAGTTCACAAGTGAACTTTACATAGTCTTCTTTTTAAAGCTTCTTCTAAGACTTTGTGAGACTCAAGCCAATACTTAGGCTTGTCATAGACTTGCTCCAACACTAATAAATGAACCTGAATATCAAAAAATGAAGTAGGAAGCTCTCTCTCTCCATCAAACATAGTAGCTCTTTGCATTCACGTTTTTTTTGTGGGATCGAGTTTTTGTCAATCTCTTTTGATGTAATCCAACTATACATATCATAAAAAAATTATAAAGAGTTAATTCAAAAATAAAAGATATCAAATATTCATATATATTGAATATAAAAGTATCATAATTACCTTATAAGCGATCCAAGACGATAGATCACATCTCATACTCCTTTCGTTGTACATCCATCAATAACCAAAGGTAAAATATGTTTCAAAAAGTTATGTCGGTCATGCGTCTTTAACCTAGAGAAGCTCTTATCATTCATAGTAAACATGTTTTGGAAAGATGCTCGATATCTTGTAGGAGTCCGAATTAATTGAATCCTATTGTTGATAGTATGTATCTGTTTTGTTGTAAGTACCCAAGAAGCAGTTGCATAAGTCGTTTCCTGTCAATGTTGGCCATAACTTTGGCTTTGAGTTTTGATCTTTCAAATCATTCCTTGATGCTATGGTATCTTTTAGTCTAAGAAGATGCTCCCATAGTGAATAACCAATATTCTTGAATATATGCATAGGATCAAGAAGATGACATATTTTTAACTCTTTCCAATACTCCAAAGAATATCATATTGATATCTTCTGTGTGAGTGCCAATTTTCCTTTACCTCTCTTCACATACTCATTATCTTCATCATCACTGAAGATTTCTGATTCTAGATCTATCCGAGGTCCATCTGTCCATTTTTTAGACCAATCCATAGGTGTCATAAGTTTTGGACACTGACCTATTTCAAGCTTTCCATTTAAATGTATCGCTTCTCTTTTAGCTCTTAATGGATGATCATCAATGTGAAGATAAATATTTTTGTTGAGATTCTTACTATAGATTGATCTCAACCAATCACCACAATATGGGATTTTATCTTCTTCATCCTTATATTGAGGAGATCGACATTTGGGACATGTCAAAGAGTTTGCATATTCACCTCTATATAAAATGCAATTGTTAGGACATGCATGTGTACATTGATAATCTATACCAAGATTGCTGATTATCTTCTTCATTTCATCATGTGAGGTAGGAAGAATATTATGACTTGGTAAAAAATTTTCAGATAATAACCTTTAAGTTCATAAAAAAAAGATATATTAATAAAAATAAATAAATAAATATACATATATATATATATATATATATATATATATATATATATATATATGCATATAATTTTATATATGTGTATGCTTATGTGTATGTGTATGTGGATGTGTATATGCATGTGCATGCATATATGTATGCATATGTGTATATGTATGTATGTATGTATGTGTGTATATGTGTTTTATAGGTGTATATGTATGTATATATACGTATGCGTATGTGTGTATATATGTGTATGTATGTATGTATGTATGTGTATATATGTATGAATGTGTATGTATGTATATGTACGTATGCATGTGTAGCCGTGTATATTTGATTTCGTTTTTAATTCGTTTTTGGTATATTGTGGTTTGTAGACTTTCATATCTAGACCACTGAATCGTTTGACTGTCTCCCATTTTATATTCAATCTATTACCTGCCTTGCTAACTAAGACTTACATATTTGTTTACAAGGATTAAGTATCAGCCAACTATGGAGATATTAGGTTGTTTGAAAATAAGACAAGAAAATTTCTCTCGACGATTTTGGAAAATGGATGAATAATTCTAAAGTATGGCAGACATGAAGTGTTCATTCAATGCAAGTTCTTGTTCTTACTGTAGCTAAGGTAAAAACAAAAACCTACACTGAATGGACACTTTGTGTCTGCCCATCCTTTAAAATTATTCTTCCATCCTTCAAATTCTTCGAGGTAAATTTACTTCTCCTATTTTCAAACGACTTAATACCTCCATAGCTAACTCATACTTAATATTTGTATGCAAAGTTCATAAAAGAGTTAGCAACACAGGTATTAGGTTGACTAGAATAGGAGAAGCAGATGTGTTATGAAGATTCTAAAGGTTGGGTGGACAATTCCAAAGGTTAGATGGACAAAATATCTTCATTCGATAGAGGTTTGTATAATTTGACTTTACTCTCATAACATGTGTATATGTATGTTTATGTGTATATATATGTGTATGTATGTATGTATGTGTATTTATGCATGTGTAGCTATGTATATTTGATTTCATTTCTAATTTTCTTTTTGTTTATTGTGGTTTGTAGACTTTCTATAGATATCTAGACCACTGAATCGTCTGGCTATCTCCCATTTTATAGCCAATCTATTACCTATCTTGCTAACTAAGGCTTACATATTTGTTTACAAATATAATGTATCAGTTAGTTATGGAGGTATTATGTCTTTGCATGATGACCTAATACATCCATAGCTAACTGATACTTAATATTTGTATGCAAAGCTCTTAAAAGAGTTAGCAGCATAGGTATTAGGTCAACTAGAATAGGAGAAATAGATGTGTCAAGAAGATTCTAAAGGTTGGGTGGACAATTCTAAAGGCTAGATGGACAAAACATCTTCATTCGATACAGGTATGTATAATTCGAACTTACTCTCATAACATGTGTATGTGTGTATATGTGTGTGTATGTTTATATATGAATGTATTTATATGTATATATTTATGCATATATATATATATATATATATATATATATATATATATATATATATATATATATATATATATATATATATATATATATAGGAAATTGAAAATTATACCTTAATAGTGCCGAAATAGATACATTACTCCATCCAAAACAATTTTGAAGATTGAGAATAAGTAAGCTCGCACTTAGTCGTGTCAAACGACTTCCTTCATATAAATGCTTTAGACATTCCTCTCAAAGATATTTCTCATTTTTAGAAATATCAATGCTCTCACTCTCATTTTGATACCAATCCTCAATAAAATCTGCCATGCCATCATCTTCATCATTGTCACACAAATCTTGTTCTTTATCTTCTTTTGAATATAGATCTTTCAACCTTGCATACTCCATAGGATCACTTTTGCATAGCCTCCTCATATAAGCTTCTGATAAATGAGGTCTTATTGGCAATTGTGAATGGTGTGGAGGAATATCATCAACATTGTACATTGGAATCTACGGACATGAATAAAAATCATTAGTATTCCATAAATGAATAAAAAGTAAACTTTAAACATAAAATTAAATATATAAGTTATTAAATATGGATAGAAAATTTTCATTCTCTCTCTAGCTAAAAGGTGCTCTTGGAGGTCTATGCCATCCATAATTCACTAATAATTCAGCACTAGCATGTAATGTAGTAATAACATTAACAACTATGTATCTTGATACATCTCTACGCATGTATGGTGATTCATGACTATTTTCATGCTCCTCAAATGTGCAATTAATCCTTGAACTATTATGTAACCCTCAACTACTATTTATTAAACCTGCTATATTTCCATGCGTGTAAGGTCTTCCATCAATATATAATCTTTCATTTTTTGCATGTGAAATCCTTCTACTAGTAAGGGATGCTGCATTCAAGCATATTCCATAAGTACTCATGCTTTGAACATAACGTGCAAGTCGATGCCAATCTCTCCATCCATATATAGGACCACAAAATGACATAAGAGTGACTTTAGAGTTCGGAGGCACATACAAATCCTCTACAATAAAGAGACCACGACGAGCATTAGTAATAGTGGATGGAGCAATCATATAGCGATTACCCCAAAAGTTGAAAACCTCTCCATCTAAAGGAAGTGGTCCTCTATTCCATCCTCCATATCTTCTTCTATCATATGTTTGTACTAGAGAACGATCACGAGCTGGCAATGGATAATCTCCAGCCATTTCAATCTCTAAACCAGGAGGTAGAGGATTTCTAGAAACCTCTGCTTGTAATTGATGAACATCAAGTCCATGACGTGTATGAGGTATATTAACATTATGAGAAAAATTATCATCATCATCATCATCCAGCAAGTATTCCTGTATATCAATAGTAATTTGATTTTGTATATGGTTTTTAAATAAAATAATGACATTAATTTATAGAAAAAATACATATCCAAGCATTATCAAATTGACCAGGTGATGGTGCACACTCAAAAGTACCATACTCTGCCTCATGTTCAATACATTCCAATCGTGGTCTTCGATACGTGACATAGCAAGAGTTAGACCAACATATAATATGCTCTTGATAGTAAAATTCATCATAATTCTTATCGGAGGACACATGTGAAGTCATTGCATGGGTAAGCGCTGGTGGAGTTCACTCTGATTGATCAAAATCTGATTGTAATAAGAAACAAAAAAAATATATAAGCTATGTATCTATCAAATATATTTAAAATTAAATGTTTGATATACTTACAGTATATAGTCCTTGCACGATTAGGAGACGGTGGTGGAGTTCCATCTGATTGATCAGAGTCTACAAATAATGGTATTTGATATTAATAATCTGTTTATTACATACATAAACATTCACATATACATATTTACACATACACACATATTCACATATACACATTTACACATACACACAAACATATTCACATATACACAAATACACATTATTGTGGGATAAATGCATGTATTTTGTATGAATGAGTATATGCATGCATGTGTGTGTGTACGTATATATGTGTATATGTATATGGGTGTTTATGTTATATGTATGTATATGTGTATATGTATGCATGTATGTATGTGTATATGTTTGCATGTATATGTGTATGTGGGTATGTGTGTGTATATATGTGTATGTATTCTGATTCTTTTTTTTGTTTGAGATTAAATTAACAAGAGATATTGTATGGTGGAAAAAAATAAGAGGCGACCTAACATACCACTTGAGATGTGGTAGTTTTTTCGTAGACAACTATGTCTTCAGGAGTCATTTCCTTAGCAGAAGGTATACAAATTAATAGTTTATATTTATAATTTTCATATATTTTAGTAATTTTTTACATTTAATTTATGTATTTCTTTTTTCTTAAATAAACAGGTTGTTGCAAAGAAGAGAGTTGATTCGAGCCACACATCGCACCTAGGCCAAATGGGCCATCATGGTCTTGTAGCTACATTTGTAAGTATATGTGTTATTGTGAGTATATTTTTTTATTTTAGTTAAAATGCAAGAAAATAATTTTTTTTATTTGTTTCAATGCAGCGAAAGGATTATGGATGATATCCTATGAAACATGAGATCGAGTATGCTACACATTTTGGATATCAGCGTTTGAGCGAGTATATGCGAGATCATCCGGATGTCTTTGTGAGTATTATTAAATTTTATATAATTATTTTATTTTATGGATGTTTTAATTGTTTTACTTATTTGTGTTTGTTATATGTAATACGGGAGTATTATGGAGAGGCAGATATGGATGAGGTGGAGAGACAAACACAGGAGGGACGATCTCGATTGTCACAGGGTGCTCACACAGATACATCAGATCATGCGGATGATGATGATGTTGATGATGATGATGATGATGATGATGATGATTAGGATTCTTGATTATGACATTGGACATGTATTTACATTGATATATATATATATATATATATATATATATATATATATATATATATATATATATATATATATATATATATATATACATACACATATATATATATATATATATATATATATATATATATATATATATATATATATATATATATATACATACATATATATATATATATATATGTATATATATATATATATATATATATATATATTGTTCATTTCAATTATGTTTTGAATTGTGTGTATGGTATTAAGCAATGAAAAGTTTTATTCTATTGATTGTTATTATTGTTTATATTAAGCATGTGTTTTAGTACTTTAATTATATAATTCATTCATATGTGTGTACATATGTGCATGTATATGTGTGTAATATGTGTGTGTATATGAATGTATGTACATATGTATATGTGTATATGCATGTATGTGCATGTGCATGTGTAAGTGTATATGTGTATGTATGTGTATATGCATGTGCATGTGTATGTGTGTGTATACGTATGTATGTGCATGTGCATGTGTAAGTGTATATGTGTGTATATGAGTATGTCCATGTGCATGTGTATGTGTGTGTATATGTATGTGCATGTATATGTGTAAGTGTATGTGTATATGTGTGTATGTGCATGTATATGTGTATATGTATGTATGTGCATGTGTGTGTGTATGTGTATATGTCTGTGTACGTATGTGCATATATACGTGTATATATGTGTATGTGTGTGTATATATACATATATGCATATGTATGTGTATGTGTATTAACATATACAAGTGTATGTATATGCATGTGCATATGTATGAAACATGCATGTGTGTGTGGATGCATTTCCATTTGCATCCATGTGCATGCATGTGAATGTGCATGCATGTGGATGTGCATATACATGTATTTAAGTATATGTTAATGTGTGTATGTGTATATATATATGCAATAATGCATGCATGCAAGTCTTTTTATGTGCTTGTAGAAATGTTTGTGCATATGCATGTGTATGTGTGTGTATGGGTAAGTGTATGTGCACATGTATGTGTGTGTATATATATGTGTGTATGTGCATGTGTATATGTGTGAACATGCATCTTCATCATGTATAAGTGGATATGTGCATATCAATAAGTGTGAGTATGCTAATTAATGAAAATAACACAATTCAAATGATATACAAAGAATGGAAATTGTACTTACAATAGTTAGCCATATTTTTTGCTTGGTTAGCTTCTTGAATAACCTACAATAAAGAGAGAGAGAGAGAATTCAAAGAGAGAAAGAGGTAGAAAGAGAGAAATAGAGATAGAGAGAGACAATAAGATAGAGATTAGGCAAAACAACAATTCTGCATATACTTGTTTCAGCTCGTAAACACAGCACAATTGCGAGCATTGGAGAGCTCTTCGATCAGATGTGTGAACAACTGATCGAAGAGCCTCCAACGTTTTATTTTTTTTGTCAACAAGCCATCTTGTAAGCGATGGTAAGGCATCGTAAAAAGCATTGCAATTGGCATTGCATAAGCGACGTTATTTACCGTCACTTATGCGACACAAAAAGCATCGCTTTTTTAAATCATCGCTTTAGCGATGCTCATTGCAAGTTCTGCACATCCCTTCACACCACACATCGAAAAAAATGTTGGTTTGGTCATCGTTTAATTGACGGTCCATGCTCGATGCTTCTTGTGATGCTTTTTTGCAATTTTATAGCGATGAAATGATGTTGCCTTAACTGTCGCTATGCGCTCGTATTCCTTGTAGTGTAATAAAGCCAAAGTAAATATGGGAGAAAACTAAAGAATGATAAAGAATACCTGAGTGTAAGTATAAAAACTATACCTCCCACCTGATGGGCATGTTACATAGTATACAAGTGACTCTATAAGATCATGAATCAAGTAACTCCCATCAAGTGACAGTAGTGTCGAAAGCTATCCTGTGGTAGAGCTTTAGTCAAAGCATCTGTATCTTGAGTTTGAAACGTCTCAAGAATAATGCACTTAGTGGCTAAGCAATCTCTAATGAAGTGATACCTCACCTCAATGTGCTTGGTCTTCGCATGATAGACCGGATTCTTAGCCAAAGCAATGGCACTCTGACTGTCACTGAGCAAACGAGTACATGCTGAGGTAAACCCATATCACAAGCAAGACAAGAAAGCCACAATGCTTCCTTACATGCCTCACTTGCTCCAACATACTCTGCTTCTATGGTGGAAATAGGTGTACATTCTTGAAGACGAGATCTCCAAGAGATAGAACCTCCAACAAAATGAAAAATGTACCTTGATGTAGAGTTATGATTGACTACACAACCAACTAGTCAGAATTTGTGTAACCAATAATGGATGCTTTCCCTCTACCTAAGCAAAGACACTTGTCCTTAGTGCCACTCAGATATCTCAAAATCATCTTGATGGCTTCCCAATGTCTTTTTCCAGGATTAGACATATATGTGCTCACAACTCCCACTGCAAATGCAATGTCTGGTCTCATAGCTACGATAGCATACATGAAACTACCAACAACAGACTGATAGGGAATTTTGGTCATGAATTCCTTTTCCTCATCTGATTTGGGGCAATCATCCTTGCTCAATTTCACATATGTGGCTAAAGGTGTACTCCATGCCTTTCCACCCTACATATTGAACCTGTGAAGTACCTTGGATATCTATTCACTTGAGACAAGTATATGAATCTTTTACTCCTATCACAAGTAATGCACATGCCAAGAATATGTTTGGCATCCCCCAAATCCTTCATATTAGATGTCTGACTCAACTTCTTTTTGAGAATTGATAAGTCATAAGAGGACTTCCCAGCAATCAACATATCATCAACATAGAGTATCAAGCATATCAAGCTTCCATCTGAGGATCTCTTTGTGTAGAGACAATGATCCTCATTGCTTTGAGAATAGCCTTGGGAATTCGTAAAAGCATCAAACTTTTGGTACCATTGTCTAGGGGACTGTTTAAATCCATGCAAGCTCTTCTTGAGCTTACAAACTAGACTTTCCTTGCCAGGAACTACATAACCCTCTGGTTGTCCCATATAGATCTCATCTGTAAGATCTCCATGCAAGAAAGAAATTTTCACATCCATTTGGACTAGCTCTAAGTCCTCCATTGCAACGAATCCAAACAACATGCACAGGTTAGTCATCTTGACTACTAGAGAGAAGATTTCCTCAAAATCAACACCGTGTTGTTGCTTAAAACCCTTTGCAACAAGTCGTGCTTTATACTTTGGACAAGCACTATCTGATGTGAATTTTAGCTTATATACCCATTTACATGGTAAATCTTTCCTACCCTTTGGCAAAGGTACTAAATCCTAAGTACCATTCTTGTGAATAGAATCCAGCTCACTCTTCATGGCACACTCCCACTTGACATTATCCTTTGTCTACATAGCCTCTTTGTGGCAAGAAGGCTCACCGGCATCTGCTAGCATAACAAAATCTAAACCTAGAACATATCTATGAGGTGGATGTGAGACACAAGCAGAGCATCTCCATGGTTGCTAAATATGAATATCTGTAGACTGATCTGATCGGACATTCTCTTGAACGTCCCTATGTGCAACATTTTTATGCATGCTAATTGGAGGGCTAGTATCCTCACTTCAACCTACTTAATGGTCTGTTTACGCATCTTAGACTCATTGAAAGTGACATCACTACTTTTGATCACTGACCATGTTTCAGGATCCCATAAGCGATATCCAAATTGTCCTTCTCGACCATATCCAAGAAAAATGCATTTCTTTGACTTATGGTCCAACTTTTGTTTAAGATTCTTGGGTATATGAACATATGCTTCACACCCAAAAACTCGAAGATGATCATAATAGGGTGGCTTCCTTGTCCATAACTCTTGTGCCACTGTCAGACCTTTGGAAGTACTAGGTGAAAGGTTAATCACATGAACTGCAGTCAATACTGCTTCTACCCAAAAACCTTGTGAGAGGTTTGCATGATGCAACATAGAAACTACTCAATCTGAATAGTTCTATTCATCCTTTCAACTACACCATTTTGTATTGGGGTATAAGGAACTATAAAATCTCTACAAATCCCTCTAGATTGACAGAAAAGGCTGAATTCATGTGAGGTATACTCACCCCCATTATCTGAACGTAAAGCCTTAAGCTTAGTTCCTTTTTTAGTCTCAATTAAAGCAAGCCATTTTTTGAAAGTAGGGAATACCTCATCCTTCAATTTGATAGGATATACCCAAACATTTCTAGTAGCATCATCTATGAAAGTGAAAAAGTAAAGAGAACCACCTAAGGACCTAGTGGGCATAGGACCACACACATATGTATGAACAAGATCTAAAGGCTGAACTGAAGAGTCAATTTGTGTTCTTTGCACATTTCTGGTTTGCTTTCCATATTGAAAATGCTCACAAAATGAAAAATCAGATAAAGATAACACAAGTAAGTAGCCAAAATGAGAGATTCTCCATTCCACTATGAGATATATGGCCCAAACAACCGTGCCAAATACAAGCCATAGGCTGTTCAGTAACAGCTAACAAGTGTTCTTTTTGTGATACAAATAAAGGATAAAGTGATCCAACTTTGGTTCTTTTTGCAATAACCATATTGCCCTTTGATATACGAAAGGACTGAGCATAGAAGACCACCTTGTAACCAAGGTCATCAAGATGACCAACTGACATCAAACTGCATGATACCTGAGGTACATGGCATACATTATGCATAGTAAATTTTGAACCATCAATGAATTGCACAACTACATCTCCAATCCCCACAACATCACACTGATAAGAGTCATCATGTCTCACAGTAGCAATAGACTTTGCTGAATAATTAGAGAACCATTCTCTATGGGTGTCACACGAAAAGAAGCATCAGAATCTAGCAGCCCTGTGTGGGAAAGAGAATCAGCCATAAGTGCCTCAATTGGTGCAGTACTATCAAGTGTCAACACATCAGCATCATAAAAAATAGCATTAATTTCTTCAATCTTCACAGTCGAAGTAGATGGTATAGGTAACTGTTTAACATACCCATCAACATTCTGTCCTTTACCTTTAGCATTCTTTAATGCATAACAATCTTTCTTCATATTTCCTTTCTTATGACAATAATGGCATTTGATATCCCTCTTCCTTGATTTACTTCTACTCTTATTCCATTGACCATTCTTTTCCTTGTTCTTGCCATGTTGCTGATTTTTTCCTTGCTAAGAATCACGAACATTATATGCATCTCCACTCTGAGTGCCAACCATAGATTTTCTACAAATCTCCTCTCTCAAGAGTGCTCCATGTATGTCATCATACACGAGTTTACCACTAGGTGTACTATTGCTAATAGATGTGCAAAACATATCCCATGATGATGGAAAGGTGCATAATAGTAATACTGCTTTCATTTCATTATCCATATCCATTTTTTGAGCCTGTAATTGGGAGAATATAGCATCAAACTCATTTAGATGAGCAGCAACACTATCTGTGTCCTTCATGTGAAGGTCATATAATTTTCTCATCAGATATACTTTATTTGACTTTGTCTCTTTTTCATATGTATTGCATAACTTATTCCAAAGCTCCTCTACACTTTCACAGTCTAATACTGTAAAGTAAACATTATCTGCTAGGTGCAAGTGAATGGTAGACCTGGCCATTTCATATCATCCCAATCATCTTCATCCATGTCAGCAAGCTTCTTTGAAATCCCATTTACTGGCTTCCATTGCCTCCTTTGAATCAGCACATCTTTAATCTGATTCTTCCATAGAGCAAAGTTTATGCCATCAAATTTTCGGATCTCAAAATGGTCTTTGCCCTGCGAGTTATAGCTCCTCCTCGAAACACTGGCACTAGACCCTGATCCACCAGATGTGCCTAAGACCTCTCATGCCATGATGGTAGAGAATTGAGTAGAAAGATAATGGAGCTAGAAGAATCCAAACACTAATGAATAAATGTATCAATGGAGTAAATCGACCAATGTATAGTTGACAAAACCAAAAAGTTTAGAAAGATTTCGCCAGAGTATCCTCTGTAAAATGAGTGTATGACCAGTGTTAAAATATCATAAAACTACAAGTACTCACAGGTTTACCTGCATAGTGAATCACTGATTTTATTGCAAACAATCAATTACCCAATAGAAGCCAACTAGGCTTATCGAGCACCTATGAACAACTGTCATACATCTCCTATGGCAAGGCTAGGTAAATCTTCCACCTGCATCACCAAAGAGACCCTAACATCTGGGTGTCTCCCATCTAAGAAAACCTCACCATGACCCTCTTTATCAAACGTAAAAGGCTTTATGCAAAAAGCGTAACCGCTATATCAATGACCACATGGACGTACATAAGCGGTATCCACAAAAGCATACATGGTGTGTAGGTGCTCAATATATGCAGTAAAATGACACTTAAAAGCTGAATGCACAACCCAAAAACTAGCCAACAACACCTAAAAGTGTGTGTCAACTCCAATGTTTTATGCTCAAAAAACCTGCATAAATTTGCAACAGTTGCTCCCACAAAATTTGAAAAACTTTCGAGAAGCCTGTAGTTTTATGAGTGTGGCTGAAAACACAACCCCAAAGGTTGATATTTATTGTCAAATAAGTACAAAGAATACTCTTCTTGATTTTCTTGGACTTGTGTAAAGAGAACTATGTGCAAAAGTACTCCAAAATGGCTTCAAAAGACACCCCAAAAATGCTTCAGAAACAGGCTTTGAAAGCAAAGAATGAAGCTTTGAGGGACCAAAACATGTTCAAAGTAATGTTAACCTTAGTCTTTCCCCTTCTTCAGACACCACAAGAGTGCAGCTTAGTGGCAAGAGATTGTCACAGTTAAGCAAGCTTCGAGGGGGAACAATACTGGGATGGGTGACCTCCCGAGAAGTACCGAGAACCTCTATCTTCCTTGAATGTTGAGGTCCTCCTTCGTGCGTAGCCAATGGTGACTTTGGTGACTCGGATGACAAGGTATGCCAAGGTCTATGCCTTGGTCGTCGCCTTAGTCATAAGCCTTGAAGAAAGCCAAGGGGGGTGCTCGCTTTGCTCGCACAAAAGGAACAAAGCTTTTGCATCAAACAACTTTGATACCAGTGAAGTAATTGGATGGAGATGCACCACAATGTGCTCTCCTTCTCAAGAGCTGCACTATCCTCGGAGTAGAAAACTGATCACCTATGTCCACACACAGTACTCCGCACAGAGGCTGTGGAATACACAAGAAAAACATAGATAGACTTCTTAGGTCTTACAAATGCAATTGAACTTACAGTCTGTGGCTGACCAAGCCGTTATATGTTTTATTAAAGAACATATACAAAGAAGTGTTCGATGACCATTTGGCCTTTCACATGGACTCTAATGATAACATGATGCATGTGCCTTCCATGCACCTTGCCCAAGCCCTCTTCCTAGGCCCTGATACCAATTGTTGGAATTGAACTCATTATCTAGTGACTAGGAGTAGGATGGACTAACCACTTGCCCCAAAAGCCATGGTTGAGGATTACTTCCTAATCCTCCTTTTTAGGGTGTGGCTCAACCATCTCTTGTCTGTCATTTCTTGAGTCTAATAGCTAAGTGTTGGAAGACAACTGTCAAGCAGTCTCAAGTTCTCTTTATCAAGGCCCAAAAAGAAATTATTAACATTAGGTGGGTGAGAAGGGAAAATCTTTATCATCAACCCCAACATTTGGAGATGGAAGTCAATAATGGTAATTCCCACCTCCAAGTGGGACTTCAAAAAATTAGAAGCAAACTAAGATACAAAGAGGAAATTCAAAGAAGAGACATGCATATTTATTTTAAAAATTTGTGGGAGCGGAAAGCAAACAAACTGACAAAAGAGATGTGTAAGCTCTTGAAGGAGAAGCAACTCAAGGAAGAGGTCCTTACATGGTAGATAATGATGGGATGGAATGCACTTCTATGAAAGACAATTTAGAGTTAATGGCCAACCACTTCACTCAAGTCTTGGGGCTTTATACGCCGCTCACTTCTCAGAGGCGGGATTGCATGGCTTCCATCTCGGGAACCAAATAAAAAAGATTTCCTCAAAACATTGTGCATCTTCTTGACTCCCCTATTACTGACTCATATATTTTAGAAGTTACTAACACTCTACCTAGTGGTCAAGCCTGGGTTTGGATGGTCTGACCAATGAGCTTCAAGATTTTCAAGAGTGTCGTAGTGAAACTGCTACTTTTGATGTGGAAGGAGACCTTACACTTTGGCGCTTGTCCTAACTCTCTCAATGGGGTAATTAAGCTAATTCACAAAAAAGACAAAAAAATAAGATTGAAAATTGGTGACCCATCACTATGTTACAATTGATTATAAGATCTTAGCTAAGATAATTGGGATTCACATAACCTTCCATCTATGCTCATAGATCAGTGAGGAACAAAAAGGGATTCATCAAGGGAGATCCATCTTGGAGCCTATCATTGGTGTGTGGGAAGGCATGGAATTCACTAAGGAGACTTTCCAAGATGTCGTCTTCATAAAGATTGATTTTGACAAAGCATATGATCACCTGGCATGGGATTTCATTCTGCAGTCCCTAAAAGACATAGGTTGTGGACCTAAATTCATCAAAATGATCTTTATGCTTATGGGGGATTCCTCTACTTGAATTAATATCAATGTTCAACTCTCTCAAGAAATCAGGCTAACACACTTTATTAGACAGGGTTGTCTGCTAGCTTCTCTTCTTTTTGCCATTTCCACAGATGACCTTAGTTCCTTAACCATCATGCCCTACTTATTCACATCCAGGGTCTTCGAATCCATCATAGTCAAAACTAGATGTTAATGAGAGTCTTTGCCAATGACACGAATGCTTTTATGCATGGTGACCCTAATAGTATCAACACCTTCTGTCTATGTGTGAATGTTTTTATGTGCTATGTTTGGATCTAAAATAAATCACTCCAAAACTGCTTTTAAGGTGATCGGTGGGTACTCTCCACAATTCTTGACTAATCATGGATGTAAAGAAGTGCACAATGGTTAGATCTTTTGGCTCCTCTATATCTAGATGGGTTTTGAAGTTTCAATGGGCAAGCATAAGAATTGGGTTCTAGACAAACTGGATACCAGATTAGCCTACTGAAAGGGCTTGCAGCTCAACTTGATGGAGTGTGCTATGGTAATCAACACCTTCCTCATTTCATCTATTATCTATTTTTTGGCATGCTAGAGGCTAAAAGACAAAGAATTGGCAAAGCTAAAAAGTACTTATAGAATTTCGTTTGGACTAGTGATCCCAATAGGAGGGGTGTGCCCAAAATCAAGTGGGCCTTGTGTGCTGACCAAAAAGAATCTAGTGGATTGGGCATTCTAGATGTGGGAGTGATGGCTGATAAATTGGCTGCCAAGTGGCTGATCAAAGCATGGTGCAATGTGGAAGCTTCTTGGGCAAAACCTATTCTCAAAGACAAATCCTCTCTTATGCTTAAGGGAATCCCTAGGTGGAAGGATCTCGATCAACTCATCTCAATGTTCCCTTAGCATCTGATGACTCCAAAAGACTCTGACCTTGTTCTCTCCATTTGGAAGATTTGGAACAAGATGAAAATGTATATCAAGGTTAATGAAGATTGGAAATGGGCAGTGGGGATTAGGCAAAATGATTATATTTGGTTTCCTATTAAGGGAATCAAAGAGGTTGAATAAAAAAACATCAAAAGAGAAAAGAAGCTATGGAACAAAGGGTTTGGTAAGCGAAAACATCTATGGAACCTTGAGAGAGGTCATTGATTAAGATTTGAAGACATAGGCCCCATTAAATTCATTCATTGATAGCTTCTTCTATCAAAAGTACCATATCCCTCACATTCGCTCTTGCAAAATAACAAAGGATACTTGGGATACACTTACAACTTTATACCAGGCAAGAAATGAGGCTCATGTTGCTTACGTCCAAAAATAGTTGGAGAGTGAGCATATGAATGAAGGGGATTCTATGAATAGTTTTTTGACAAAGATCAAAGATTTGAAGGAGCAATTAATTTCTATTAATGAAGTCTTTGCTAGATAGTTCACTTGTGTAGATTGTTCTTAATAGTCTCCCAGGATTCATATCAGAGTTTTGCTTCTACTCTTTGATTGATGATGAAAGGAAATCTAAAAGCCTTAACATTCGAGGAGTTAGTCTCTATTTTGTTGCAAGTGGAGAAGTGACAGATAGGTCAATTATGCATGTTGTAAATCAAGATTTCTTAGCTAGTTAGAAGGGCAAAGGAAAATGGAGCTTATCTACTAGTAAATAGAAATTTGCTAATGTTGTATAGTCAAACAAAGAAGACAAAGATGAGAAGAAAACAGAAAAGTAGAAACCTTTTTGTAAATACTATAAGGATAATTATCATTGTGATAAAGAGTTGTCCTAAAATACCTACAAAAGAGGCAGGAAAGAAAGAGGCTGGAATGGTTGTTGTAGAGGCCTCTACACCTAAAATAGGGCCTACTAATCTTGTTCATGATGAAGAATGTGAATTTGCTATTGTTTATAGCTATGAATCATCTTCTCATGAGTAGTGTATGTCTGTAGTGTTGGTGTATTTCATCCAAGCCAAGTGCTTGAACACTCATAATTGTAAAGCATTGCTTATGTACACTCTCAATGAGAGAGTCATAGTAAAAGTCTATGAAGAAAGTCGTGTCCTTGTTAGGCACAAATTATGAGTTGAGTTAGGAGTGATTGATAGCTGCATGATTCCTCAACTTTAGGGGAACTTTTATGTACAATCCCTCCAAGATTTGAATTCAAATATTGCTATATAAACACATATGTATAGTTGCGGATTAGAACAAAACTTACATCTACATTCTGAGGAGTTTCTAATCAAGCACCAAGCCATAAGTGAAGCACACATTGTGCTCCTCATTCACAAGCTTCATTTCCATTCATGTCATGTACAATATGTACAATATAGATTGATTTTCAAGCTACATCTTGGAGTTCTTCTCGTCTGCTGCTACAAGTTCACATTCATATTTTCAGTTAGCTTCTTTGTGTATACTTAATCTTTTATTGAGATTTAAAATTGTATTGGTAGTCTAATAAGTCTTTTTGCATTATACCAACTTTTATTGTCATTGTTTTATTACTTTGTGAGTTACATTCATTTGAAGTCAACTAGGTAATTTGGTAGTCAGTTCCTAAAATGTTTGCATGACACCCCTATATTTCTAGATTTATTTCTCTCAGTATCCTTCCTCAAAATTCATCAAATTTGTTGATTTCGACTCATTATCTATCTAATTAGAAGTGTGCAAAAGATATTCGTTCAATTTTCAGCAAGCTATGAGCTCTGAGTTAATTTCTAGAGTGCTATCCATCCTAAAATAACAAGTTTGCTTCATCTGTTTTGTGTCAACTAGTCTGTCTTGATGAATCAATTTGACATTGATGCTCCAATGCACTAGGATGGTTTATATGCATTGTTAGCAAGAACAAGGTGTTTACTTATCATCCCTGAAGCTATCTTGGTAGGTGTAGAGTAGGTTTTTGGAGCACAAGACACATCTTTGGAGTGTATCAACCATCTCTCTTCACATGTAGTAGACTCAGATGTTTTGTACATTGATAGCGGGGCAACTAAACATGTTACCTCATAGTGTAGTTTTTCCAGCTCAGCCTACCCCTACATGGAATACTATCACACGTGATAACAAATCCTCATATCTTGTAATGGGAGTTGGCAAGATGATTATAACTAGTGTTTATGGTAGTATTGTCAAATGTTTTATATTTGCCAAGGATCAACAAAAAATTGTTGTCAATTTTAATATTACCCATGATTGGCTTGGTTGTCAAATTTGTTGATGACATATGTATAGTCCATGATCTCTCCAATGGCAATATTATTGATTCTAACATTTTATGTAATGGCCTATACTCATAGACTTTGTGAAATCTTTCAAGATTCTCAAGCTATATCAGATGCAAGGGAGAGTGGGCTACAATTGAACTTCCTTTTACATAAAAAAAGAGTGTTTGATACAGGGGCATGCATGGTGGCTGTATGAATGCAACCTCTAGATGCATTTATTGAAAATTATGCGAAGGATGCACGTCTTGGATGAATGGTCCAAGGGTTGATTGGACAAGAGGTTTCATAGACTAATAAGACTTTTTTCAATAAGAGGTTGTTTGAGACAAGTCATGCTAGGATAAAGTTGGAAATATTCATGTGATTTGTGGCTCTTCCTATGGTTGTCATAGGACTTAAACATAGAGATCATGACTCGAGAAGAGTCTGAGAAAGTTTGACACTATCAATGTAGATGCGACACATGTCCATGAGAGTTACATGTTTTGAGAGATTTTTTATTGTTCAAAGAAGGAACATTGGGTAGGACTTAACCATTCTGAACCAGTTACTTCATGAAAAGCAATGCGATTGCCTTTCCTCTTAAGCCTGTTTGTTTTGAAATTGGCATGTGTTGCTAGAGAGGGATAGTCATCAACTCCACTTATCACCATGGATTTTGTTGAGATATCAAGCTCAACATGTGATGATCCAGGATGAAACGTACCAGTTTTTCAATTCTCTGACATGTATAGTGGTCACGGGTATATGTCAAGGATACTTCATTGAGCTTTATTAGATTTACCTACCGAGAGTGAGAGTGTGTGTGTGAGCTCTCTTCCTTATCTCGTTCCTCGTGACATGGTATCAGAGCCAGCGTGGCTGTAGAGAGCTCGTAGAGAAGGCGATAGTGAAGAGTACGCAACAAGGTGTGGAGAAAATGAAATTCGCAAACGACCTCCATTTGCTACGAAAATCAGCGTGAAGGTAGAAGACCTTTGTTTCGGAGCCATCTTGACCTCTGTTTTGAGCCTGCAAGGTGGGGCCCATAGAAAAACCAGGTCACTTTTAGAAACTCTAACTTGCGTTGTGTCCGGCAACACTCATATATTCCAGCTCCAAAATTTCAAGCGATTCCGTATACTATTGGTACACGAAAACTCTATTTTTTTGAGATCGAACTATCACGTCATAGTGCGATAGTGTTCAAGCACAGGTGCTGCTTGTAGTGTTTTGCAGTGTTGTGAATTGCTGCAGAAATGGCAAACACAGATGGAATGAGTCAGCTTATGAGTGATAAGCTGGACAAGAACAAATTCCATGCTTGGAGATTCAGAATGACGAATTTCCTGATGGGAAAAGGCTACTGGAAGTACATCAAAGGAGAGAACGAAAATGCTCCGCAGTTACTAGGGAGGAATCGGACTACAGAACAAATAAGAGCATATGAAGAATGTAATCAAGGAGCATGAAAGGTAATGTACTGGCTATCTGTTGGCATACATGATAGCATGATTGGGCACATACAGGATGCCAAGACTCCGAAAGAAGCTTGGAACAATTTTCTCACATTGTACGAGACCAATACAAAGGCACAGAAATCGCAACTCAAGAACGAGCTACATACATTGGAGAAAAAGAGCATGTTGGTAAGTGACTACACTCTCAAAATCAAAAGCATATGTGAGTCACTTGCATCTATTGGAGTGAATGTAGATGATGATGATAAGGTGGAAGTATGCCTTCGTGGTTTAGGAGCTGCATATAAGCAGCTTAGAACTTCTATACAGACCAGGGAAAATATTCCAAATTTTGCTAATATGGTATCTATGCTAACTATTGAAGAAAAAAATCTTGGTGAGGATTCAAACTCTCAAGGAAAGCCCAGTTCTGAGCAGGTATTCTACTATGGTAGAGGAAGAGGCAGAGATAGAGGTTTTGGAAATGGAAGAGAAAACAATAACCAAGACCAAGGTCAACAACATAATCATGCGGGAGGAAGAGGACAGTTTCGAGGCACGGGGGGCCAAAGAGATCGTAGAAATTTCTAAAGAAATGATTTAGGTAATGATAGTAAAGGATGTTGGAATTGTGGTAAACGATTACAAGTTGAAGAATCAAAATAACAGAAGGCAGCAAAACAACTATGCATCCACAAGTACAGATGATCCTAAGAAGCTGTTCATGGTTCAACACCACATGATGAATACAATGTCTGCTGGTGTTTCAAAATCGAATGATAATGTCTGGTATGTTGATTCAGGTGCTTCAAATCACATGACAAGTCATGCAGAATGGTTTAGTACTTTGCAAAAATTGCCAGTTCCTGGATATGTTGAAACAACTAATGACACATCACATCCTATTGAGCATACAGGAAACATAGCACTATCGATGGAGGATGGAAAGGTAAAACATCTTACTGATGTGCTGCATGTTCCAAATATAACAAAGAATCTGGTTTCTATTGGACAAATGGTTGACCAGGGATTACAAGTTAGGTTCAATGCCGATGGATTATTTGTAGAAGAGTACAAGCAGGATGGACGATTCGTTGCCAAAGGAAACAAAGTGGGTAGGATGTTCACCTTAAATGTGAAGATTCCTGAAAGGAATGCAGTCATGTTTGCAAAAGGTGCAGGAGTTATTGCAGATATAGAGATGTGGCACAAACAGATTGGACATGCAAACTTGCAAAGGCTGAAATTGATGCAGTCAAAGGAGATTGTCCATGGACTACCAAATTTCAAAGTTGCAGAAATGCAAAAGGTATGTGCAACATGTCAATTTGGTAAACAGTCAAGAGCATCATTTCCACATGACAAGCATGTTAGTGAGCATGTACTAGAAGTAGTACATACAAATGTTTGGGGTCCAACAAAAACCATATCTATGGGTGGTTGCAGGTTATATGTTACTTTCATTGATGACCATACATGCAAAGTATGGGTATATTTCATGAAAGAGAAGAGTGAGGTGTTCACTCACTTCCAAAATTTTAAAGTTATGGTGGAAAAGTAGATATGGAAGTACATTCAAACATTAAGATCTGATGGAGGAGGTGAATACATGCCAAATGAGTTCAGCAGTTTTCTAAAAAATCATGGAATTCGGCGTCAGTTTTCATGCAGGTACACACCATAATAGAATGGTGTTGTTGAATGCAAAACTAGACATATTGCAGAAATAGCAAGAGCCTTGATGGCTGAGAAGAATATGCCTCATTGTTATTGGGAAGAAGCTGTGCATACTGCTATATACATCATGAATAGAACTCTGACTGCTGTTGTACATCAAGTTACACCTGAAGAGAAGTTTATAGGTAAAAAGCCAAACTTATCACAGTTTTTGGCTATGTTGCATATGTACATGTTCCGTATGAGTTGCGGATGAAGCTTGATCCGAAAGCAAAAAAATGTGTCTTCATTGGATACTCCCTTGAGCGAAAAGGGTACAAATATTATAACCCACTCACACGACAGGTGAAGGTGAGCAGAGATGTGGTATTTGATGAAATGTCAGATGCCAAAGAAGGACTGAATCTTGAGCCAAATGAAAAAGAAAATGTTGAAAAAGCAAGTGCAGAATCTCAAGTTTTGAGTGGACCAGATGCATCACCAAGAAATAGTTCCAAATCAAATCCATGGAGTGGAAGATTGCGTGGAAATTTCAGTCCAGCAAATTCATCAAATACATCCAAGAAAGGTAAAGAAAAGCTTTCTGTTGGTAGTAAAACATGTGCAGGTTTTGAAGATGTTGATGGAGATTCAAGTGGTTCAGAAAAGAGTCTTGATGAGGAACTTGGATTGCCCTCTGTGAAGACTCCAGGAGTAAGAAGGGCACATGCAGATGATACAAGGAGAAGTGACCCAGGACCAAGAAGATCTGGGAGGATGCGTAATTCAGTGCAATGATTGACATATATAGTTACATGGCTCGCCATTGTGCCTACATGACAAAGGTAATACAAGATGCTGAACCTTCTTGTTTTGAAGATGCAATTGGTAATGCAGATTGGGAAAAAGCTATGGATGAGGAGATAGCTGCACTTTATGGAAATGATACATGGAAGCTGGTTCCATTGCCACAAGGAAAGAAAACCATAGGCTACAAATGGGTTTACAAGGTAAAGCATAATGCTGATGGTAGCATAAGCAAGTATAAAACATGATTGGTAGCTAAAGGATATGCACATACATATGGCATTGATTATGAAGAAACATTCAGCCCTATAGCTAAAATGTCTACTGTCAAAACACTTGTTGCATTAGCTACAGCAAAAGGATGGACTTTGCATCAGATGGATGTGAAGAATGCTTTCCTACATGGTGAGTTACAAGAAGAACTATATATGGACCAGCCACAAGGATATGAAGATTCAAAGCATC